>JADHKP010000070.1:15458-168371 GCA_019925385.1 Raffaelea deltoideospora | reverse complement strand
TTTGCTTTTTTACACCCCACCCCCCCCCCCCCCCCTCCCCACTCCCCCCCCCTCTTTTTTTTTTTTTTTGTGGGGCCCCCCCCCCCCCCCCCCCCCCCCTCGTTCTGTTGGCTTACTCTATCGTTTCTGAGTGTTTTTATTTGCAGCCTTTTGAGTTTTTTTTTTTTTCATTTTCACTTTCGGGGTTCCTTTCTTTTTGTCGTTTCATTGTTTTTGGTTGGACACAGCAACAACATGGTTGCTTTGCGGGAACATTTGGACAGTCGTTTGTATTATCGTAGAGAAGCGGGAGTATTATTGCTTATTTTGGGATGCATATTGGAAAGACTTTTATGATACGAGTTTTCAATGAATATTTTTTTTTATAAAACTTTTTGAACTTTGCCTGTCCTTTTTGTGTCTGTTTTCTTTTATGTCTGAACCAAAACTGGGCTAAATGCTCCAACTTCACCAACCAGTGCCCGATTGTGACAAACCACGGCGACCCTTCCTTGTATGCTAGGATCTGGAGAGTTTATGCAGCTCTTATGCAGCACCGCGACCGATACCACATGCACCAGGAAATTATCAGCAATGCCATTGCCGACAGCATTCACTTCGCACTCTTTGAGTTTGACTTGTCGCATTCTTGTCACCCGGCTTTATCCCCTTTTTTGTCAGACTGCAACAAATAACGTGTCCTACTTTTCGATAAGCATGGGGTTGGTGGTGGTGGCGGCGTTGGTGCCAATTCGGTGTGTTGTCATTGTGTCTTTGGCCATTCATAGGACACAACGCATCCACGCCGGGCTTCACTGCCCTTGATGCTGCGCTGCTTGGCTTCCTTTTGACATGCTTGCAATCCCTTCCACATGCGGTGCGTCTTGCGCAGGTCTGCCACCAGCTTGCCGTCTTTGGCGAATGCGTTGCTCTTTTCGGACAACTCTATACTTTTTCCTTCTGCTCCGTTCCCTTCCCCTCCTCCCCGCGCCGCCCCCTCCCGCTCCCGCCAACACAACACTCCCCCCCCTCACGCCCTCCATCAAATATCGCGGCCTTGTAGAGCTGGGATATGCCATAATACGAGAACATGCTTCGGGATTCTTGGCGAGAGGAAACGATATTCGCTGACGCAACAGAGAGCACTTGGGGGCCGGTTTCTGTCTACACTGGGATACTGGGATGTGGTCGCCACTGGGATCGGCATGCATTCTTTTTTTTTTTTTTCCCTTGGTATCTTTGCATTTCTAACATGAGTGTCATCAAGCATCCAGGAGCAAAAGAACAAGGCAAAACCAAGAACGGCATCAAGGCAAGAAAAGAACAAAAAGGCCCCGAAACAAAATAAGCACAAGAACGTCCGAAAATAACCCCCCTAGGCCTCCAACCCCCCCCTTTTTTTTTCTCAAGCTGCCCAGTCGACGGCCGAAGAAGCAGACAGCAAATTATCACCTCATACTGTCTCGTCGCCCTCTGTCTCCTCTTCCTGTTTTCGGAATGCCCGGCGTCTGGCACGTCCATGGTTGTGTTCGTGTTCGTATTCTCTCGACACGTCATATTTAGACACTCATGCGCATACTCAGCAAAGCAAAAACACTGACAGAAAAAAAAGACATATAACTGCAAGTAAGACCATGCAAAAACACCGCTGACAGACTGCTGAGTGTGGGGGTTTGCGTATATGCGAGTGCACGAGTGAGGAAGAGCGTATGAGCGGGGGGGAAGGGGGGGGGGGCGTCGTTTTTTTGCTTGCCATATGCATGCATCCTGCACAAAGCTGGATGCAGCCAGCCTAAAAGGGGAGAAGACAGCTGCTGCTCGTCCAAGTCCACCACCCTCCCCTTCCCCTCCCGGAGTGTCAGCTAACTTTCTGTCTCTTACTCTCTGTGTGGGTGGGTGTGAGTGTCATTCACACATACACACACACACACTCTCTCTCTCTCTCTCTCTCTTTGTGCTTGAATTTGGGGCTATGGCCAAGATAAGTTTGCGAGCCAGCCTTTTTCGCCACAAGGGCGGCCACCACCTCTAGACAGAAGCAGCCGGTTTCCGGGCGGGATTCTGCAGGCGCCTGCAGGCCAGGAAAAGGGGGCCAAATTATGCAGAGCAACGCAGTGCTGCGCCCCTCAAAGGGCATGTTCAGCTCTCGTGCAATTGGGGTTCTCTTGCCAATTGCGGACGGTGGCGTGGGACAAAGGCCGGCGGGGCTCGGGGCTAGTACAGGCTGGCAAAGACGGCGGCGATGGCGGGCTTGTCGTACTTGACGTATTTGCCCTTGCCCTTGTCGACGTCGTGGTAGCGGTCCCAGAAGCGGTTGTAGAGCGGCTCGAGCATCTGCTGCATGTCGCGGGCAAAGGACTGGCGGACCTCGCGTTCCATGCTGTACTGGCGGTGTTTTGTGACCATGTCGTCGAAGGAGGCGTTGAAGGCGGCAAACTTGGACTTTATGTTTTCCTTGTCCTTGGACGAGAGGGAGCGCAGGATGGCGGCGGAGTCGACGGCGCTGGCGGCCATGGCGGCCTGCTGGCCGGAGGGCGGACGCAGGCCGGGGCCGGAGCCAAAGCCGCTGGCGGAGGAGCCGGCGGCGGCGCCCCCGGCCCCGCCGCGGCTGGTGTGGATGACGTCGAAGAGGTGCATGGAGACGTCCTTGCAGGTGTCGGTGTAGAGGGCGGTGGCCTTTTTGCGCCAGGGATCGAGCACGGCGGGCAGACGCGGCTGCAGCAGCGGAGCCAGGTCGGAGTCGCGGACCATGCGGTCGACGATGGCGATGGCGTTTGCGAGGAAGACGCCGACGACGGGCTTGCGGGGGCCGAGGGCGGCGCGGGCGCGGGCGTCGAGGGCGGCCAGCAGGGCGTCGATGGAGTCGGTGCAGTAGTGGGCGAAGATGTCGCGGCCGTCGGCGGCGATGTCGAAGGAGGCCAGGTTGGGGAGCGAGTCGGAGCCGGCGGGGCCGGAGGCGGAGCCGGCGGGGCCGGAAGCGGAAGAGCTGCCGGCGCGCCAGCCGCCGTCGCCGAGCGAGATCATGAGGCCGGAGAGCGGGCGCAGAAAGGCGACCATGTGCTGCAGGCGCTGCATCGTTTCGGACACGACGGGGACGGGGGCGCCGTCGGCGGGCAGAGCCGGCAGGGCGGAGACGCGGCGGCGGGCGTCGTCGAGCAGGTCGGCCAGCGAGGCCTTTGCGGTGTCGCGCACGGGGCGCAGGGCGGCGGCGAGGGCGGGCTTGAGGTCGGCGCCGGCGCGGGCCTCGAGCTGGCTCGACAGGGCGGACACGATGTCGACGAGCTCGTAGGCCAGGAAGCAGTCGGTCAGCAGGTGGGCGCGGATGTGGCTGTTGAGCTCGCGCAGCGTGCGGGCCAGCTCGGCCAGCGCGGGCTGGGCCACGGCCTGGAAGACGCGGCCCCAGTCGTCGCGCGTGAAGACGCTGCAGATGCTGTCGTGCTCGGCCAGCAGCAGGCCCTGCAGCGCCTGCGCGTACGTGCCCATGCCGTTGGTGCCGGGCCGGTACACGGCGGTGGCGTCGGCCGTCTTTTTGCGCGCCGTGGCCACGCTGGCCGCGGCCAGGTTCTTGAGCGAGCTGGCCAGGTACGGCCCGCGCACGTCGGCGTACATGCGGCCCAGCGGCGAGGGGGTGGCGAGGCCGGGGCCGGAGCCGGAGCCGGAGCCCCCGGAGACCCCGGAGCCCCCGGAGCCCCCGGAGCCGGACTTGGTGGCCACCCCCGCCATGTGTGCGTTGATCAGCCCCAGCCGCGCCGTCGTGTCCTGCGACAGCACCGGAAACGGCTTGTTCTTGGTGACAAAGTGCAGCGGCTCCAGCTCGCGCGGCGTCTCGGCCCGCAGCAGGCCGTCAAAGTGCATTTCCAGCTGGGCATGGGCCGAGGCCACGAGGCGCTGCAGCTCGGCCGCCGTGGCCTGCGTGGCCCGCAGATTCGACGCCTGCATGTCGCCCAGCGCGCGCTGCAGCCGCTGCACCGACTGCAGATACGCCGGCAGCCCTGCCCGCTCCGGCCCCGCCCGGATGATCTGCTCCTCCTCGTTCTTGCTGTCGGCCGGCTGCCGCAGCCGCTCCATCGCCGCCAGCACGCCCTCAATGTTGCGCCCCAGCGTCTGCAGCCGCTTCGTCTCGCCGTTCAGCGGACCCGCCACCTCGCGCACGCTGCGGCCCGTCGCCTCCAGCCGGTTCACGCACGCCTCGATCTTCTTCGTCAGCTGCGCCGTCTTCTCCAGCCGCGAGTTCAGCACGTCCACCTCCGCCCGCGCCTCCTCCTCGGCTGCCCGCCGGCCCCCCATGTCACCGCCGATGCCGCCGATGCCGCCGATGCCGCCGCCGCCGCTGCTGCCTCCGCCACCGCCGCTGCCCGTGCTTGCCAGCCCCACCGCCATCATCGTGCGCATGCGCGACGCCAGAAACGAATAGCGCTGCCGTGTCGTCGTGATCGTCGTGGGCGAGGACGGCGAGCGCGGCGACAAGGCCGAGTCAAACGTAATCGTCGTCAGCGCGCTGCTCGTGTTTGTGTTTTGTGTGCTCAAGGGCGACCAGGGGCTGCTGGCGATGCTGCTGGCGATGCTGCTGTCGATGCTGCTGTCTCTGCGTCGCCAAAGAGACCCGCTGGGCGAAGACGATGGGTAGTCGAGAGCGTAATAGGTGGCCATTTTCAGTTAGGCTCAGGAGGTGCCCAGAGCCCGGAATTACAGTGTTCCGAGACGTGTCAGCACGTGCTCTCGGTCGTGCCTTCTGTGTAGAGTACGAGTATTATTACGCGTCGAGTCCTGCTGTGGTAATACCGTAGTGCCAACCTCGATATCAATGGGAAAAAAAGAAAAGACGGACGTTCAGAAACAAATGTCAATACTGGTTTTTAGTCTTTACGTCCGGGAAGAGCTCACAGCGTTTCAGCAACTGCTTCCGGATGAACTCCGGCTATTGCCAAAATGGCGCTGCAAATTGCCAGCCGTCTGCTGTTTGTCGCTGGCCGCCATTCGAGGTGCTACAGAGAAGGACAAGTGTGCCGACCTGAGAAGGTTTCCTTTTTTTTTCGGTTTGGTTGTTTGGTTGTTTGGTCTTTGGCTTGTTTTCAATATTTTTTCAGGTTCGTCTTCTTGAATAGGATTTGCAGTTGTGCTGTTGGAGCTCTATGAACACGCTTTGCCGGGTCCTCTGCATCATTATCTGGTACTCCTCTACAATGCCTTGAAAGCAGTGCTTCCTTGTGCTACTTTCGTCTTCTTTCTCTCTCCCTCTCCTCTCGCTACCTTGTGCTACTTTCGTCTTCTTTCTTTCCTCTCCCCCCCTGTGTGCCAGCCCCGCCTAGGCAGCGGCAAAATAGTCGTCAATCAGCCGCGCCACCGTCTCGACGATCCAGTCAATGTCCTGGCGGCTCACATTGTACGGCGGCGCCAGGATGATGTGGTCGCCGTCCACGCCGTCGGCCGAGCCGGCGCCCGGGTACACGGCAATGCCGTAGGCGGCGCCCAGCCCGCGCTCGGCCAGGCCCATGGCCACCTGCTGGGCCGCCGGAAACGGCCGCGCCGTGGCCTTGTCCTGCACCAGCTCGATGCCCCAGAAAAAGCCGCGCCCGCGCACGTCGCCGACATGTGCGTGGCTGCCCAGCCGCTCCGCCAGCCGCGCCCCGAGAAGAGGGCCCAGCTGCCGCACATTGGCCAGCAGGTCCTCCTGCGCCACTATGCGCTGAACCGCCAGCGCAGCCGCACAGGCCACCGGATGGCCCTGGTAAGTATGGCCGTGGACAAAGGCTCTGGGGGGAGTTAGCAGGGGGGGGAAGACGGCCTCTGGCAGGGCGTTGCCTGTCTGCTGGATGCGGACCAGCTTCCAGTGCAGCAAACAAAAAACTCACCCGGATCCCCGCACCAGCACATCAATGACTTTTTTGCTGGCCAACACCCCGGCGATGGGCTGGTAGCCGCCGCCGAGACACTTGCCAACGGTCTGGATGTCGGGCGCCACGCCTTCCTGCTGCCACGCATGCGCGGTGCCCGTGCGGCCCATGCCGCACATCACCTCGTCGAAGATGAGGAGCGCGCCATACTTGTGGCAGACCTGCTGCATGGCCTTGAAGTAGCCTGGCACGGCGGTGGCGCAGCCGAGAGCCTGGACCGTTAGTTGGAGCGGAGACAAAGACGGAAAAAAGGTAGAATGATGGGCATAACGGGACCGTTGTTGATAATTGAGAGGGCAGGAACAACAACAGCCGCCGGGACGTACAGCGCCGACGACGGGCTCGGCCACAAAGGCACACACGGTTTCGGGCCCGACGCGCTGGAACTCGGCGTCGAGCTCTGCCGCCAGCCGGGCCACATATGCGTCGTCGGACTCGGCGCCGCGCGCCGCCTTGCCGCGCCGGGCAAAGCACGGCGACACGTGCGACACGGTGGGCAGCAGCAGCGGCGCAAACGGCTGGCGGCGCCCGCGGTGGCCGCCCACGGACAGGGCGCCCAGCGTGATGCCGTGGTAGGACTGGCGGCGGGCGATGAAGCGCGTCCGCGCCGGCTCGGGCGCCGGCTGCTGCTTCTCGAGAAAGTACTGGCGCGCCAGCTTGAGCGCAGCCTCCATGGCCTCGGACCCGGAACTGACAATGTACGCGCGCGCCATGTGGCCGTCCGTCGACTCGACCAGCAGCCGGCACAGCTCCTCGCACGCCCGGCTGGAGAAGAAGACGGTCGCGCTGTAGGCCGCGCTGCTCATCTGCGCCATCGCCGCCGCCACCACGCGGCTGTCGCCGTGCCCAATGCACGCCACCGCCGCCCCGCCCGAGGCGTCGAAAATCCGCCGCCCGTCGTCCAGCTCCAGGTAGCTGCCCTTGGCCTGCACGATGGCCGGGAAGTCGTGCTTCAGCTGCCGGTGGAAGACGGCCGACGTCGAGACGGCGCCCGGAGGCGACGGCGGCGGCGGCAGCGATGGCGACGGCGGCGGCGGCAGCGATGGCGACGGCGGCGGCGGCAGCGATGGCGACGGCGGCGGCGACGACGCCCGTGGTGTGTCCACAGCATGCAGCTCACCCATGGTTGTTTTATGATGGCAGCAGCTGTCGGTTGAAAAGACGAGAGAAGGTAACAGCAAGACGAAGGGAGAAATCGATGCAGGAAGAGAGACCACTTGAGAGCTGACGGACCTACATGAGAGAGAGAGAGAGAGAGAAAGAAAAAGAGATTGTGCCGTCACAAGTGGTTTATGTGGACATTCCAGAGCGGAGCAACGTTTGGCCAATATTGTGTTTGCCCAATACAGTCGAGGGCTCTGGAGACGCCGCCAACCGCTGTCGACGGCGGGTCAACGCCAGGTGACACAGCCACGACAGGACGGCAGATTGGATCGCTCTGACGAGCACACGCGGGCCGAGTATCACTCAAGCAATGACAACCATAACCGCCACGCCATCCAGCCTTTTGATAGGCGAGTCTGGGGAGGACAAACAAGGTGGACTGTGTAGCCAAACGCGCAGACGCGAAGACAAGACAAAAAGGGGAAACACAAATCACAAAATGCACTGTCGCGCGGACTCGGAAATCAACCCAGCCGTGCCGGAGATTGCGACAACAACGGGCGCGTGGCTCCAATTCGTCAACGTGACGATATGGCTGGTGGTCTGGGAACGTGGCGATGTGTCTGGTGGCCTGGAAACGTGGCGATATGTCTGGTGGCCTGGGAAGCGTAGCGATTCGATGACGTCGCGACGGACCGGCTTTCACGATGATGTGGTTCAAAGTAAAAGCAGAGCGGAAAAGAGCAGGCAAGCGGAGCAGCGGGGAGGAGCCGAGAAGGGCCGAGAGAAGCCGAGACCGGAGAGCGGAAAGTGGCAAGTGGAGGGTGGCGGAGGGAGAGAGAGAAGAGCAAAGCGACATGTGCCCATTCATATCTTTGACGGAGATTGTGAGTGCCGAGTACGTCGTACAAATACGAATAAGTAAGATACTAATACGGAGAGTGGGTGTGATAAAAGAGACCAACCACTCCAAAGCTGGTTTTTGGCTTTTCCGCTACAAGCCAGCAAGCCCCGAAAATAACAGGCTAAAAACCCATTTCGCTCTAGTTTGCATGTTGGCAACGGCCTCTGTCTCGGCAAGGACGTTGATTCGAGAAGACGGGAGGGAGGTCGTATTAGCGCTGTTGGTGTTTTAGTTTTTGTTTGTGTTTTATGTGCTAATACAGTCCCGAAAGGTAGTCTTTTGGTCTCTGGGAAGGGTTTGCAAAAATGCGACTCAAAGATCTTTGCTGTCGGCCGACACTCACGATTGGAAACGGCGAATTCGGCTGTCTGCGGGGTTGTGTGAGGTGCGCGGGATGAAGAAAGAGCTCGGAGCTATTTGCTTGGCGGCATTCGGTCTGGGCGAGGTGGGCTTCTGAGGAGGAATCATACAAGAGTACGAGTTCTTCAAGCCCCAGCAGCGCTCTACAGACATATACGAGTGATATAATATCCATACTCCTAGGGAGTCATCGGATTTGGCTTAGTGTCTTCAAGCAGAAAAAGCTGCGTGTTTGATGCAAACACGGAAGCGACGTGGGACGTCCCCTGCTGAAGCTTTTGTTTGGCTGGGCCGCACAGACCCAATTTTGCTTACAGCTTTAAGCTCAGCTCACGACACCTCATACTTCCAGCTTAAAGTAAAACAAAGGGGAAGAAAGAAATAGATAAGACTCGGATCAGGTTGTGATCAACTGCAATGTCACATGCCCGATATTATTTTTTCCAAACACGCTGCAGCTGGCCACAAAAGGTCTGGTTTGGCCAATTTGGTGGCGTACATGAAAGTCCTGCACGAAGGTCATCAGACACGACTGCTTTTCCTTTGCCGAAAAAGACCTGGCCAAACCACGACGCCGTGGCGTTGTCGTCGATGGTGGCGCCCAAGATGTCGCACACGTCTCTGCGTGGCGGGTGACTGGATTTTCTGCTTTGGAGCCGCCATCTGGCTTTGTCGGAATTTCGCGGGCGCTACTATGACAGCGAACTGTCTGTGACACAGTACAGCTAGACGTATTCTAGCAGCCAGTAAAAAATGGTTGGTGGATGCGATATTGACACTCGACCCGGCGAGTATGTTTTGGAAAGTTTCCTCTGGGCTGCTCGTGACCGACCAAAACAGCACCCACCTGAAACTAGAAGCTCTTGGCAGACTCAGACTGGACTGAGATCTGTGAGATGTTACGGCCCCTGACTCCCTGGAAGACTACTGGACTGAGCTGGGCTGTCTCGAGACAAAGCATTGAAGCCAGGCGTGATGAGGACAGGGTTGTGCGAGGCTGAGATTTTGATGGATGAAGCCAGAGCCATCGCTACAACATCAATCACGTGATTTCATATCACGTGAAAACAGTCATCTTAATTACTCGTAACTCGCCCTCGCAGTGATTGTTATTATCTGTCATGTGTTACCAACTTTAAGCTTCAAACGGGAGCTTCAGGAGTGGACAGCCTCCCCCCATCCCTTTCCCACCCGCCACATATTCTTCTTCGAAGCTGGTCAACGAGCCGATAAACCCAATTTCGAGTTTCTAGCTTTTTGGCTTGCTCTTGCTCCACGTCTGGCACCCGTTCTGCTTCCGCCACACACCGCCAGCGCCGGAATTTGCAAGTATCATTGATTTTTGGGCTTGAAACAACAAGTCTACTCAACCCGCGCGCCGCTCCGTTTCGAGGCTTGGGGCTTTTCGTGCTGCCAGCGTCGACGGCGCGTTGCTCTTTTGTTCCTCTGTTGCACACAAAACCTCTCCCGCACGCTGTGTCTCTCTGTCTTTTTCAGTCTCTTTTTTTCCCGCTCTCTCTCTCTCTCTTTTCTCCCTACATCCATCCCATTATTCGTCCCCACTCTCGCTCTCTCCCTACATCCCATTAATCGTCTCTCATTCTCCCTTTCTCCCTACACCCCATTATTTGTCCTCGCTCTCGCACTCTCCGTCTCCGTCTCCGTCTCCGTCTGTCCTCCAGCCGAGCCATACATAGCCGCCCATCATGGCGTCCCTACGAGACAAGCAAATTGCGGCGCTCAAGCGCATGCTAAATCTGAACCAGGACGGCGCGGGGGATGCCGACGGCGGCGCGCTTGGCGGCGGCGCATTGCAGTCGGCGTCGGGCGCATTGCAGCACCAGCAGGACCAGTACGCGGACAGCGAACTGGTGTGGAAGGTGCTTGTGTTTGACGACCTGGGCATGCAGATCATCAGCAGCGTTCTGCGCGTCAGCGATCTGCGGTCATTAGTGGGTGTTTCCTGTTTTGTTGTTGCGCTGCTGCTGGTGGTGGCAGCAGTGCTGTTTTTCACGGCGGCAGTCGCTGCTTGCCGTCACTGCCATGATCTGTTGTTGCTGTTGTTGCTAACCCTGCTGGCCGTCCAGGGCGTCACCATGCACATGCACTTGTCGGCGTCTCGCCACCCGATCGACGACGTGCCTGTCATCTATGCTGTTGAGCCGACGTCGAACAACCTTCAGTTGATTGCCAAAGACCTGCAAGCCGGGCTCTACTCGCCGGCATACATCAACTTTCTTTCCTCGATACCGCGGCCGCTGCTCGAAGACTTTGCTGCTGACGTTGTGGCAAAGGACATACAAGATCATGTGAGTTGTGGGCGAGGAGAGCTGGCCGAGCTGGCCGAGCTGGCCGAGCCGGTGGAGTTGGCCGAGCTGGTGGAGTTGGCCGAGGCTGCGCTGGGGCAAATCAGACGAGCGGAAAGTCGCAAGGACAACGACAGACCGCAGACAGACTAACTGACCGTTAGATTGCGCAAGTCTACGACCAATACCTCAACTTCATCTGCGTCGAGCGCGACCTCTTCAGCCTGGGCATGGAGAAAGACCACACGTACTGGGCGCTCAACTCGGCACAGACCAAGGACAGCGAGCTCGACTATGTGATCAACAAGATTGTCAGCGGGTGAGTTTGGGTTTGGCCTCCTTGCCTGGTGCTTGGTGTCCTGCGATTGCCATGCTCCTTGTTTGTTTGGGAGACTTTGCTAATGGCCTGTTCAGTCTCTTTAGCGTTGTTGTGACCATGGGTATGTAAAGTGTGGGGACAGATGGAGAGAGAGAGAGAGAGAGAGAGAGAGAGCGAAGCGAACCGTTCTTTTGTCGAATACAAACTGACTGAGCAGGCGTGATCCCCATTATACGCTGCCCCAAGGGCATGGCGGCAGAGATGATAGCGACCAAGCTGGACCGCAAGCTGCGCGACCACCTGCTGAGCTCAAAGGAGAACATGTTTGCGGGGGGTGGACGGCCGACGTCGTCGGCGGGCACGCCGGTGTCGCGGCCGGTGCTGATCATTCTGGACCGCAACGTGGACCTGACGACGATGCTGTCGCACTCGTGGACGTACCAGAGCCTGGTGTACGACGTGCTCAACATGAAGCTGAACCGGGTCACGGTGGAGACGGCGGTGGACGGCACGGGGGCGGCTGTGGTGGCGGGCGGCGGCGGCGGCGGCGAAGCGGCGGCGAAGAAGCCGGCCAAGACGGTCAAGAAGACGTACGACATTGCGGCGACGGACTTTTTCTGGAACCGCAACGCGGCGCTGCCGTTTCCGCAGGTGGCCGAGGACATTGACGCGGAGCTGAGCCGCTACAAGCAGGACACCAACGAGATCACGCGCAAGACGGGGGCGTCGTCGATTGAGGATCTGCAGAACGACACCAGTGCCAGCGCGCAGCACCTCAAGGCGGCCATTACGCTGCTGCCGGAGCTGCGCGAGCGCAAAGCCGTGCTGGACATTCACATGTGAGTGGGGGGAGAGAGAGCGAGCGAGAGAGCGAGCGAGAGAGTGCACGTTGGTTTGAGCGACGGCGAGACACACCGAGAGACAGAGAGACAGAGAGACGAAGAGAGAGTGTGTTTGAGCGTGCTGACAAGGCAGGAACATTCTTGCGGCGCTGTTGACGGGCATAAAAGAGCGGCAGCTGGACAACTTCTTCCAGCTGGAGGAGAACATTGCCAAGCAGACCAAGGCGCAGGTGCTGGAGCTGATCCGGGACCCGGGCAAGGGCAGCAATGCGACGGACAAGCTGCGGCTCTTTATCATCTGGTTCCTGACGACGGAGCAGGACGTCAGCCGGGCCGAGTGGGCGCAGTTCGACGAGGCGCTCAAGGCGGCGGGCGCCAACACGGTGGCGCTGAGCTATGTGCGGCAGGTGCGGGCGACCACCAAGATGACGCAGCTGACGACCATCCACAACAACGGGCCGCAGCTCGGCAGCGGTGGCGGCGGGAGCGGAGGCGGCGGCGGTGACGGCGGTTCGGGCGACCTCTTTGGGCGGTTCTCGTCGATCTCGGCGCGGCTGGCGGACCGGCTCAAGGAGACGGGGGTGCCGACGAACCTGACGGCCAACCTGGAGTCGATTGTCGGCTCGATCAAGAATTTCCTGCCGGCGCACCGCGACCTGACGGTCACCAGCATTGTCGGCTCGATCATGGACCCGAGCACGTCGAACAGCTCGGCCATTATGAAGACGGAGAACTACCTGTACTTTGACCCGCGCAACTCGCACGCCCGCGGCAGCATACCGCCGCCGTCGGCGACGATGGCGCGCGGCGCCAGCGGCAGCGGTCTGGGCGGCGGCGGCGGCGGCATCGGCGGCATCGGCGGCATGCCCGGGGCCGGCGGCGGGCTGGGCGGCCAGGGCCCCGGCATCGCAGCGTCGTTTGGGCAGCGGCGGCAGGGCTTCAGCGAGGCCATTGTGTTTGTGGTGGGCGGCGGCAGCATCGAGGAGTTTGGCAATCTGCAGGAGTGGGCGGCGCGCACGGGCGGCGGCGGCGGCGTCGTCGGCGGCGGGTCCGGGTCCGGCAGCGATCGGCCGCGGCGGCGCGTCGTCTACGGCGCCACGGAGCTGCTCAACGCCGAGGAGTTCTGTCGAGACGAGCTGGAGCTGCTGGGCAAGGAGATGTCGTCATGAGAGGCGATGGGGGTGTCACGACCACAAGAGGATGCGATAGGAATCAATTGAGAAAGCAGCAAAAAAAAAAAGACAAGAGGCGGGTGTCATCTTTGTACTTGGCACTACTTGCCGAACCTGCTGGTTTTGCCGCATGTACATAACAGATAGGCTGCACATAACAGCAGAGACCTACGATAGATAGGATGCACAACAGCACAGCCATCGATGCATGGATTGCACACAAAAAAGACAAACATGACCAAGCCCGGCGGACGTGTTCTGGCCCGCAGATCCGTCTCGATCTCGATTTCCTATCTAGTCTATTCTCTTGCCAGCCTCCAGAGACGCCGTGCAGCTGGCTGTGGTCTGGTTCTGGGGGTTCCAGATGTTGCCCTGTGTCGTTTTCTCGGCCTAGTGTTCTTCGCTCGTTGCTAATATGGTTGTAATTATAATATCTGAAACCACAGCTGCCCTGGCAGGATCGAGCATGTACAAGAGGTCCTTGGCCGGGTTTGAATTGAGGGCCTGAAAACAGCGGCTGAAAATAGAGGCCTGAAAACAGAGACCTAAAAAAAAAGGCTGAAAATAGAGAGATAGCAGCAGCCCAAGGGCTAACAAGTGTGACAATTTCCAGTCCCTTGTCCAGTGAGCCATCTTCCGAGAGCGCCCCCGCCTAGCCAGGGATTCTGCCGTTCTGGCTGAAGCGAGAGCAGACACCCGCAGGTGCAGAATTGGGTCTTTCGCCGGCCTCTCATTTCTTGTTCACGCCGGCCGCGATGCATGTTTGGGTCGCTTCGACACGTTGCCGCCGCGCCGGCCGCTCTTTGCGCCGCGGCCGTGTCCCTGGCGGTCGGGCGAAGAGTGCGGGGCTTCGCCTCGCTTGCGGCCTCGCGGCGGCGGCGGCGAGCCCTCCGTTTTCGCATTCGCAGTCGTTTTTGTTTCGGCAGCAGCAGCAGCAGCAGCGGCCACGGCGGCTTCTTCGCGGACGAGGCGGTCGAGCTGCTGGCGCACGGCCGGGTCCTGCATCTCGGCACGCACAAAGCGGATGGCGGCCGTCTTGTTGAGCCGGGCTGCCGGGGCTTCGGGCGGCGGCGGCGGCTTCTCGGCGGCGTCGATTTTCTGCATGTATTGGCGCACGCGCTGCAGTTCGCGGAAAACGGCGTGGTTGCGGGCATCGGCGCCCGACAGGCCCAGGCTGCAGAAGAGCGTCGACTCGAGCGCGTACGTGGCCAGAACCAGCAGTTTCGCACGGTCCAGCAATGTGCGCGGCGCCTGCAGCGAGGCCGGGGCGGCGGCGGAGGCCCGGGAGGCCGCAGAGGCCGAAGAGGCCGAAGACGAAGACGAAAGCTGCAGCGCGCTGTCGAGCTGCTGCAGCGGCGCCATCGCTTCCTCAAGACGGTCGAGGTCGGCGCCCAGCTGGTCGAGGCGCGGCTGGATGTCGTCCATGGTGGTGGGGGGGGAAGAGGATGTACACGGCTGGACAGGATGGTGAGAGAAGAAGTTTTGCAGGTGAATTTTTTTTGCTTTTTCGACGTACAAGTTTTATAACAGAAAAAAGATTAGTCATCAACGCCATCCGGGCCAGTAGGCTCTAGCCAATCACAGCGCTCGAGTTCAGTTTCTTTGGAGCAAGGCCCGCGAAGAAAAAAAAAATGATGGACTGCAATCATAGATGTTCGACGACGAAAAACGACCGAGCCTGACGCGACCTTTAGCATGGACCCTCGCCATCCTTTCCTGGTCAGCGCGGAAACCGGACTGCAGATCTGACGGGGGGACGGGTGTGTGTGTGGGTAGAAGTCGAAGAAATCCCAGACGAGAAAAAAAAAAAAGAGCTCAAAGAAAAACAAGAGAAAAGAGAAAGAGGCCATTTCGACTTGTCGGTGCTTTGCGATGTGATAGGCCGCGACCGGCTCAGAACGCTGCTTGTTTGCCCAACGGCTTGTTTGCCCAGGGGCTTGTTTACCCAGGGCCCGCGTCAGATCGCTTCTTTTACACCAGGGGTCTCGCAACTACCGCCAAGCTGTTGTCCTCACGGCGCGGTCGACGGCCAGCACTGGCACTCTTGCGAGAGTGTGCGCTGGTCGCGCCATGGCTCGGCGGTAGCTCGGCCGCAGCTGTGTGGCCGAGGCAGGGTCCGGGCCCGGGCCACAGCCACAGCCACAGCCGGGGCCCAGACCAGCAAGCGGCGGCCGCGTCGACAGCAGCGGTCGGCCGCGGCCGTTCGGCCTCGACTCCGGCCGACTACGACTTTCCTTTTGGCAATGCCTCTCTTTTGATCTCTACCTTTGCAGACGCAGCGGCGTCGACGTCGACTGTGACGCCGACATCGACAGTGTCACGAACATCGACGCCCACACCCACATCGTCAACATCGTCAACATCGCGAACATCGCCAACATCGCAAACATCGCAAACATCAACATCGCAAACATCGCCACCCACAACATCGACAGCTCGACCCTCCGCGTTGCCTGTTCGACAGGCACAACAGCCCCCGTCGCCCACACCGATTGGGCATGTGCAGCCCAAGCGAGCGCCGCCCGAGGGACCAACACCGCGAGACGAAACGCATGCCGCAAGCGGCGCGACGCAGCCTGGCCAGCATGGCCAGCCGCGCCAAAAACGCCAACAGCCCGACGAGTCGGCGCACAGGGACCCGGCTGCGATGAGGGCGCCGCCCGTGGTGGCAGCAGCAGCGGCAGCGCCGGCAGCGCAGGCCCGGAAGCGGGCCGTGTCGGATCCGGTGCACGTGTTGGGCGGCGATCCGCGGGCGGCGTTTCTGGCGCACTCATTTGCGCGGCTGCCGCACTCGCCGCCGGTGCGGCTGCTGCTGCACAACCGCGTACAGATGCGGCGATGGGACGAGGCTGGTCGCAGCGTGCGCGTCGTGCGCGGCGGAGCGCTGCAGCCACGCAGTCGCATCGTGGCCGAGCTGGTGGCCGAGCCGACGGACGAGGTGCTGGCCGCCGCTGCCGCCGCCCGCCGCCCGTCCGGCAGCAGCTCCTTTACCTCCTCTTCGCGCGGGAGGCCGCACGGCTCGCGATCGGGCGCTGCTGCTTTTTCCCCGGGTCTCCTGCACAGCCAGCACAGCTTCCAGCACATCCAGAACCTCGTCGTCACGCTGTCGTGCGCCCGCAGCATCGCCGCCATTGGCCGCCTGCAGCACCGCATCGACCAGAACACCACCATCTGTCTGGTCCAGCCCGGCCTGGGCGTGGCCGAGCGCCTCAACAGCCTGTTCTTCCGCGACCGTGCCACGCGCCCGCGCTATGTGCTGGGCCACATGACCCACACGCTCGGCTACAGCGACGACGCCTTCCGCGTGGCCGAGCTGGTGCCGGGCCGCCTGTGTCTGACGGCCTACGGCGGCGTCGACGGGCTCTCGGGCGAGGAGAGCGACGGCGAGGGCGACGGCGGGGGCGGCCACGGACTCGACAGAGACGCGACGCACGTGACGCGTGGTTCACGTGACCTGGCCTTCCCCCACGACAGCACGCCGGCCAACGCGCCGGCCATGCGGCTGGCCCGCCTGCTCAGCCTGACGCCCGCCCTCGGCGCCGGCTGCTACAGCCCCGGCGCCTTTCTGCGCTGGAAGCTGCCGCACATGCTGCACCGCGCCGCCACCGACCCCGTCGCCGCCGTGCTCGACCTGCCGACCGCCGCCCTGTGGACCAACCCAGAGGCGCGCGCCCTGGTCGAGAGCGTCCTGCGCGAAATGCTGGCTGTCGTCCAGCAGCTGCCCGAAACCCGCGCCACGCCCGCCCTCGCCCGCCTCGTGCACTCTGGCGCCCTGTGGCGCCAGGCCCTGCGCCCGCTGAGCCGCGCCGCCCTAGCCGGCGGCGGCCGCTTCAAGGGCACCGACCGCGACGACGACGCCGATGCCGACGATCCCGACGACCTCAACGACGCCCACGCCGCCGACTGGCCGCCGCCTTCCTCCCCGCCACGCCGGTCCTCTCAGCCGCCGTTCGATCACGTGACTCACACCCACGGCCACGCTCACGCTCACACTCACGCTCACACTCACGCTCACGGCCACGCCTACGGCCACGCTCATGCTCACACTCACGACCACGGCCTGCCACCATCGCCGCCGCCGCCGCCGCCGTCCGCCTTTGCGCCCTCGCCCATGGCCCTGCAGCTGCGCGCCGGCACCACCACCGACATCCACTTCCTCAACGGCTACTTTGTGCGCCGCGGCCGCGCCCTCGGCGTCGCCTGTCCCCAAAACGAAATGCTGCTGCACATGGTGCGCGCCAAGCAGCGCGCCCGCCGCGCAGAGGTCCACGACTACATCCCGCTCGTCTTGGCCTCGGACACCAGCAGCACCGCCACCGGCAAGTACTCGAGGCGCGCCTCCGACGTGCCATGGTCGCTGCCCTTTGCCCAACGCGACACGCCGCGCCCCTACTGGAAGAAGAAAGACGACAGCGGCCGGTCGAGCGAGGCAGCAGATGAGGCAGCAGACGGATGATGCCGACAAACGGGATGTGGCCGGTTTTGGCGTGGAGACCGTGGTCACGTGATCAGTGCGAGGTGCCAGTGTATCAACATGGGAGAATCTCGGATCAGGCACACTCACTGTCCCGGCATGAAGGGATATCTGGTTCAGACCAGCTTCGGGTTTGCTCACATCTCGTTCGGGTGGCCTTACTCCGTTGGGAAGCATTGCGGGCATATCGTGTCAACATACATACTTTTTGGGGGCATTTGGATGTTTTGAATGATAGAAAGAGGGCAACATGTCAGCATATATTACACTTTTTTAGATATTTCCATTAATAAAAGGGGCAACAAGTCGTTGCTGGTGTATTATGGCAATTGCGTTCCGTCTATTATGCCAATGCAGACAGGTTGCCAGCAAAAGAAATAGAAAAAAAAAATATGAAAGCCAATGCTTTGCCGACTTGTCAGTCTACTAATACATAAAAAACCAAAAGAAAAGACGAAAGAGCGAAAGAGCAGTGCTTTTGTTCTCTGGCCAGTCATCCGGTGTTTTGTAAACACTTTTGTCTGCCTCTTGTCTTTGCCTGTTTCGGCGGCATCCAAAAAGAACAAAAAGGGCACAAAAGACAAAAGGCTCCCGCATGGAATAGACCCTTAACACCTATCGATACACAACGCTCAGCTCGCGCACCACACCTCCTCACACCAACGCCCAACTCGCTCACAGCTCCTCACACCAACGCTCAACTCGCTCACAACTCCTCAGACCCGCGGAAACCTCAGCTCCTAGTACGGCGGCCGCGTCAGCTTTCCCAGCCGGCTCTCGCCCGCCCGGCTGTCGATGCCTTGCAGCAGCGTCTCCAGGTCGATGGCAGCAGGCGTCGCAGCCAAGGCTGGCGTGCCGATTGCCGTGCTGTCGTCATCGCCACTAAGACCACTGATACCACTGATACCACTGATACCACTGAGGCCGCTGAGGCCGCTGTACTCGCCCACACCGCCAAACCCGCCACCGCCGCCACGGCTGCCCAGACCCTTGCGCACGCTGTCGCCTCCCCGGCTCTTGATGCTGCGCCGCGGGTTGGCATTGGCCGCCTTTGCACTGTCTGCCGTGCCTGCTGCCAATACCGATGCCGATGCTGGTGCTGGTACTGGCCCCAATGATGCTGCCGCCGCTCTCCCTGCTGCCGCTCCTGCCGCCGCTGCTGCTGCATGTGCCGCTCTTTCTCCCGCGGTCAGTCCTGCTCCTGCTCCTGCTCTGGCTGTTGCCGGTGGCGATGTCTGCCGAAGCTGGTGTTCGCGTACCAGCGGCGACGGCAGCCGCGGTACGGGCGGGACAGCCTCGTCGTCCCCGTCGCTGTCACTCTGCAATTGCACGTGCTGCTGCTCTCCTGTACCATTCCCATTGACGGCTGCCGCCGCCGCCACCGCCGCCGACCCTCCACCTCGACGGGTGGGGTTTGAATTGAGCGGCCCCGATGCCGACGATGCCGACCGCCTGAGCGTTGGTGCTAGGGTCGCCGCATCGGCCGCGTCGGCCGCGGGCGAAAACATCGCCGCCTCATTGCCAGAATCGCCCCCGCTGGCTTGTCCTTGGTAAGCCAACGTCGCAGGCGCAGGCGCCGCCGCCGCTGCTGCTGCCGCCGCCGGCGCATTAAAAGAAAACTCCGACGCCGACATGTCGTAGCTCACCATGCTGTCGCTGCTTCCCTCGTCGTCGTCGACATTGGCGCTGTTGCCCTGCCGTTTGCGCTGCTGCTGCCGCTCGTCCAGCCGCAGCGGCAAGGCAGTGCCCGTCAGCACCAGCTTCAGCTGATCTACTGACGTCACCCCCATGCCCGCCCCGCCGCTGCGCTTCCCTGCGCCGCCGCCGCCACGGCTCGACATGCTGCCGCCAGGCGACCCTCTCGAAACGGCGCTGCGGATGCTCGGCTGCTGCACATTCACCGCAATGGGCGCCAGCATGCTGCCGGCATTCCCTGCACTCGCTGCTGCTGCCGCTGCCACGCCGCTGTTGCCTGCCCCGCCCGCCGCCGGCTGCGAGCTGGGCCGCAGGTTCTGCTGACTGGCCGACGGCGACAACCCGATGCCATTAAAATTGAGGTTCCCGTTGGCCAAGCCGCCCGAGGCCAGCCGGTGCCGCCCCACCGCCACTCCCGCAGCTGTCATGTTGGTGTTGGTCGCCATCGTGCCCGTGCGTGAACCGCTCAGCGATGCAGACGTGCTGCTGCCCGCATGCTGCAGCGCCAGCGTGGCCTCGCGCGTCCACTCTGCCATCATCTGCTCCTTGAACACCGTCGGCACTTCCAGACTTGCCCCAATGTTGGTGCTGTTGGCGGCGCCGGCGACTGCAGAGGAGGCGTTGCCAGGACTGGTGATGGCGGCGCCGGCGCCGGCGGTGCTGTTGCCGTTGTTGTTGCTGTTGCTGTTGCTGTTGCTGTTGCCGTTGTTGTCGCTAATGTTGTTGCCGCCAGCTCCGCCGCTGCCGGTGCTGCCGCCAACGAGCCGGGCATACCCCATCGACGGGCTCTGCGGTGGCGACCCGGCAAACGACTCCTCGTAGCCGGCGCAGATGCTCTCGACCAGCGATGCGCGCTCGTCAAACGGCAGCAGCGCTTCCGACTCGATCTCGTGCAGCGGCATCTTGGGCTGCGGCCGCAACATGCCCGGCGTGCCCACCAGCTCCAGCAACGGCGGCGGCACGTGTACGCCCTCCACCCAAAAGTGCTTGGCGCGCCGCCGCGAGATCTCGTTGCGAATCGTCCGCCCCACCAGCGACCCCTCAAACCCGAAGCGCTCCGCCAGCGTCCAAAAGTACCCGTGCACCAGACTGCCCAGCCGCACCTTGGCCTGCGGCGTCTCCACGTCCTGGATGGCTTCCTGCAGCTGGAAGACCATCGGCAGCCCGAAGCGCACCGCGTTGATGCCCAGGTGCGCCACCAGCTGGTACAGAAGCACGTGCAGCAGCACAATGTCCGTTTCATACTCGATAAACTCCAGCGCATTGTCGTACACGGCCAGGTGCAACATGGGCAGAAAGAGCCAGCGCGTCCGCTTGCTGTTGCTGCTGCTGTTGTTGTTGTTGCCGTTGGCATTGTTGTAGCTGAAACTGCTGGGACTGCTGTTCTCGCGGTTGTTCGGTGCCGCCGACACTGCCCGCCTCGCAACCATAGACGGCCCGCCGGGGAGAGCCGGCTCGCGGCCGCTCCGCGTGCCCGGCCGGGCCGTGCTGAAACTGCTGCTGAAACTGCTCCTGGCCGCCGCCCGTTGGTCGGCTGCTGTCGTCTCGCGGTCCAGCCACGTCAGCAAGGCATCCACGTACGCCTTGCGCACCTGGCCGTCGGCGTCGCGCAAAAGCCAATGCGTGCCCTCCCAAACATGGATCGGCACTCGGTTCCGGGAGAGCGTGTGCGTGCTGTTGACCTTGGTGCGCGGGTTGGCCACCAGCAGAATGGCCTTGACCGCTCGCAGCGCAGCCGTCTTGGCCACGTTGAGCGAAAAGAGAGAATCGACAGCGTGGTGCTGGTGTTGCTGCTGCTGCTGCTGCTCTGGCAAATCCTCCTTCTCGCCAGGCGGCGTCGCGCTGGCCGAGTGGCCCAGCTTCAGACGCAGCAGTATGGTCGACACCATGTCTGAGATCTGGTCCGTATAGTACACATGGGTGGCCAGGTCACCGATGCACTGCTGCAGACGGGCTAGCAGCTCTTTGCGCTTGGCAGCCACAGTGGTGACCGTCTGCACCGCAGCCAGCGTGGTGGGTGAGCGCGGGTCGGGCTGGCCCGGCAGAGGACCCTCGGAGGCGAAAGCGGCCGCCGCGGCCGCCGGATCGCCGGGCAGCTGCACAAGCTTCTTAATCTGCTGGATAAAACTCAGCAGCACCTCCATAATGCTGAGACCGATCAGGCTGGCGTCCGATCGCAGCAGTGATGCTATCATGGCGGCCAGGGCAATGTGGTTGTCGAGCGTGTCATCGGTCAGCGGCGTCGTGGCCATGGTGTCGACGGCCGTTACGAGAATGATGTAGCGCTCCTGCACAGGAGCCCAGCGAAGCAGAAGCGAGCAGAGCTTGACGGCCCAGCCGGCGTCGATGCTCGAGTCCTTGCTGAAGCTGCTGCTGGTGCCGTGTGAGCGGGAGTGGGTGCCGTGGTGGCCGCTGGCCGTGTAGGCCGTGGGTGGCCGATAGACACCCATGGACGGATGCAGCACGGCCTCGCCCTGTTCGATGCGCTCCCTGACAAAGCCGAGCAGCGCGGCGGTTGCATGGTAGATGAGCGAGCGATTGGGGGCAATGAAGATCTGCTTCAGGCACAGCATGGCCAGAACGCCAATGTCCTCCTCCGCTAGCTTGTCGACGTCGGTGGCGGTGCCAGACAGGGCAATGGGATTGGTGTCGCCCGCGGTGTCGGCCGTGCGCACGGTGGCAATGCTGGTGCGCCGCTTCAGCATGCGGTCGTTGGATGCGCCGCCCGAATCTTCGTCCTCGGCGCGGCGGAAGAGCACGTCAAGGAAATCCTCGTTGTCGGTCCACAGGTTCTCCAGAATCATTGGCACCATCAAGTCGTACTGGCGGCCGGCAATGGACGAGAGCGAGTCGGACGAGGCAACGGCGCGGATGGCCACAAGGCCGGCGTTGCGCCAGCGCATGGCCACCGGCTTGCTCGGCTGGGTCTTGCCCGGCGACAGGCGGGTGGAGGCCAGCGTCGCATAGTGGCGCACCACAGCGACGAACTGGGCCAGGTAAAACTGGTCGGCCAACAGCGTCGAAGCGTCGTGGTGGAGGCAGAAGGCTTCGAATGTCGGGAGCGAGGACTCGACCATGGTGATGTCGTTGGAGCGCAGAATCAGATCGAGGATCTTGAGCACATTGGGCGCGAACAGAGGCAGGTCTTTCGGGTTCTTTTCGATCAGGGCCTCGAGAATTTGCAGCGTCACCTGGACATTTCTGGTGGCTGCTGTTAGAAGAACGGGACGGGAAAGGGCTGAGCAGAGAGACAAAGGGGGAAGACAGGCACAACATACCCAATTCGTAGACGCCACACATCGCTGGCCGTCTTTCGTTCGAGAAAGTTTCCAACCTTTTGGATCTTGCTGCGGCGCGACGTGGCATAGTAGAGGAGGTAGCTCAGCTCGCTAGAGTTGGGCTTGACATCGACAGCGCCCTTGGTCGTGCGCGGGTAGCACTTGAGCACCAAGACCTGGTGCTTGGGCCGGCACCGTTGCTGGATGGCCTGCATGGTGTGCGGGCGGCAAGCCCCCTTTTTCCTCTCTTCAAAGAGCAGCCCCCGGGCTCCTCACGGCAGCGTCGGCAAACGTCTCGGCGGATCCGGCGCAGGCGCAGGAAGGGAGGGGAGAGCGACGGTGAGCTTGTCAGCGGAGACGGCGAGACGACCGCATAGAGAAATGGCATATAGAGGAAGACGAGTGTCAAGTGTCGAGTGTCGCTTTCGAGTTGATCGCTAAAAAGCTTTGGCTCGTGGTCGTGGTCGTGGTCCTGGAAAAGAGAGCAGGCCAATGGGGTTGAACGCGACGTCCAGGAAAGCCCAGCAAGGCGTGATCTGCAACACAAAGCTTAGAAGACAAATAGAGAATAAAAAGAACCCTGTATGCTTCGGAGAATCACTGGACCGGAACAATGGCCGTCCAATGTCAGCTTCTTCTTGCGAGTGAAGAAGGGATCAGCTTAATAAAGGGGGAAGGGGGCGCGCGGATAGTGTGGAAATAAGCAAAAAGAATGGGTCGTGGATGAACAAAAGTATTGTAAGGCGAAACAATAAAAGGAGAGGCAGCAGAAAATAAAAAGAAACAAGCACACTTCAGGCCAGAGAGCGAAGAAATGCTTCACGTCACCAAGGCGGCGACAACGTACAATGGTGAAAGAATTTAGAAAACAGAGCCAGCCACCCAAGGAAAGCCAAAGCCAAAAAAAGGGAAAAGAAAAAGGGAAAAAAAAAAAGGAGCAGGATGTGTTTGTGTCGTAATAATACGAGCACGTCGTAATTCTTCGTTGGCAAAAAGAATAAAAAAAATAGAAAGAGCCAAAAATGGCAGGGACAATCGAGTGATAGCGAGAGAAGGACAGCAAAACGTCAAACAAATGAAAACGGTAGAAGGCAGCAGTATGGGGAGCCAGTTGTCAGTCAGCTGCCAGTTCTAGCGGGTGAGAGTGAGACGGCGCGTTGTTATTTGAACAGAACGGAATTGCAATCGCAAAAAATAGTCACGTGATTCAATTACCGCCGTTTTCTATCCTTATACAACTAACCCCAACAGCTAGTAATACTCCGCATAACCTGTGTAACTGCGCTGCTCTTTGTCCGTTCCTCTGCTCCTGCATAATTCCGTTTTTGGGGGAGGAGGTCTTCTGAATATGTCTGCTTTACAGAGTAGTTGCTACCCAGGTATCTCGTTGGCAGTCGTGGCTGCATGCTTACACGTAGCGCCGACGAGTCTCCAAAGGGAAGGTACGGAAGTTACCACCTTTTTGCTTGTAATGCGTATTGTTACGGCGCATTTTACAGAGAGATGACCCTACCACGTAGCTATTGCTGGCCCAGTATGCCATACGTGTATAATTACTCCCGCTACTCCATACTCGTACTCCGTACATAACTGTTGCATTGCAGGGTGTTATCCCTTTTCTGCAAGCTCCGCGTTCCGTGCTCCACGACATCTTATTACCAGCATGTCTCCTTGTCCGTATTGACACTCCATACGGAGTACTCGTGCTGGTAACCGTTTGTGGAATTCCATATGGAGTACGACGTAATACGGCGCACAGACTATCCATAGAGGCCCTTAGACTAGAAGCTTCTTCTTATGCCACTAAAAGACCACGGAGCAAGTGCTCACTTGTTAACCCTTGACCACAATTTAAGAGAGAAAAGGGGCCAAGCGCCACGCATGCTGTGTCTGAACGCGACGTATGGATATGGATACTCGTATCACACAATCGTGAAGAATTTGTGCGTCTGCCTGCTCGGTTTCTGCACGTCGTACCAATACTCCTTCGTGCTCTGTTACCTGCTTTGTTGGCTGTTTGTGGCAATTCCTCAATGCTATTGTTCTGCTTCGTGTCTCCAGCGAATAAACGCTGACTTTTTTGTTGGGGAAAGCTCTGCGAGTAATAATACTTGGAGACGGAGCATTAATAAGGAGAAGAAGAGTGCTTGTGTGAGTGCGTGTGATCTGCTCATTGGATAAACCCCCGCCCAGCAGATTGCCTTTCTGCCTGTTCCGCTGGTGGAGAACTGCAACGAGCTTTACGGTCTTTTGTATGGGATACTCGTATCTAACGTCGTAATACTCCGTATAGACAACTTTCCTCATTGCCTGAACCAGCTTTCAACCCTTCCCACACCCTCCCCACACGTTCCAGCCCTACCGCACGGAGGACTCCGTACGTCGTACTCCGTACAAGAGAAGCCAATACCGCAAGAGAAATATCAGCCCAACAAAAATAAAAGGACAAGAGCGGGTTGAGGCGATTTAGGCGGTTTGGGGATTGTGGCCACACAGCCACATCGGTCAGCTGGTTGTATCACCGTGCATGTGCACAAGGTCTGGGTCATCGGCATGGGCCACGTTGATATGACTTTGTGAGACACCATCAGTTGTCTCGGTGCTCCGTAATTCTCTCAGACCAACGGAGACGAAAGACGTCAAAAATGGAAGTCATCGCTGCGATCGGCATTTTGCTCAACGTCATGCGCCATCCCGAGCCAGTGTCTTTGGACTGCTAGCCTTTCTGGCATTAATACTACAACGTATGACGTCGATGTGCAGCCAGTCACCACGCAAAGTCAACCCTTGGGCTTGCAACTCTGCATTACGGCCAACTCACTCGGGGGACTCGTTTGGACGTAACTATAGCTCTCATTTTTTTGTTCAACTTTGATGGGCCTTTTTGCCAAGCATACCATAGGCGACTGCTGGTTTTTAAGAGAAAAGGGGAAAAAAAAAAATCAAAAAACACTGCATGTAAAAAAACACCAGTAAACAAATAAGGGGGGAGGGGAGGGGAATGAGGCCAAAGGGAAAACCAGCTCAGGAACACTTCTATGCCCAGCCTCTCAGCCTCTCACTTCTCCGTGTCTCAAAACGATTCGGGACTGTCGCTCTCCATCTCGGCGTGCTCGCGGATGTGTCCTTGCGCCTGTCTTTGCCCTGTCGGAGACTCGTGCGCTGCCTCCATACCGTGATTGCGGCTCATGTACATCTGGATCTGTTCCGGCGACACCACCGCCTCCCGGCGAAGCCGAAGATCTGTCGCCGGTGTCCGTCGCGCAGACGCCGCTGTTGCATCTTTATCGGAGCCGCGGTCACTTTTGCCTTTGCTGTCTGCACCATTGGCACCATTGGCACCGTTGGAGCCGTTGGTGCCGTTGGCGTCGCTTGAGCCGTTTGGGCTGTTGTTCTGCGAATAGGCGCTGCTCGCGAAGCTGGCCGAGTCATCCGCTGCGAGCCCGGCTTGCTAAGCATGCACGCGCGACCACTGCCTCTGGCCTTGCGGACGGAGCAGCGGCGCACCCTCGTCAAAGTCGTTGTCACACCGGTCGTCCGAGTCGGTTGGCTGCATTGGCCCTCCTCCCAAGGCGGCTTTCTGCATGTTCTGACGAAGCGCTCTCCGATACGGCGTGGTCGCTCGAAAAAAATACGGCGATGAGAGGCTGTTGTGTTCACTCTTCACTGCTGGAGACTGCGTGGTGTTTTCGTCGGCTTCCAACGCACCACCGCGTCCACCATCATCGCCGTCTTCGGCTCCTCCTGCTTCGGTGGCTGGCGTTGTGGGAAATCTGTACAGACCGTCGCCGCCACTGCCACTGCCACCGCCACCGCCACTGCGGCTTCTCGTGCCACCATCGAAGAACGGGTCGCTTTCCGCCGCCCGTACAAGGCCACCCACTAACGACTGAACTTTGCGGCTGGCCATGGCGGCCTTGGCTGCATCCGTCTGGCCAACACAGGCATCGTGGAGGTCCTAGCTCATCTCATGGAGCTGCTGAAGCACATCACTCATGCGAGGAGTGTCGCCACGCCCACTTCCGGCCAGCGACGGCGAGGAGGTGGATGACGAACATGGCGATCCACCCTGCATCCTGTCTGGTGTTGCTGGCTGTGTCACCCTGCCCTGTGCTACAGCAAGCCCTGTCACAGCAGCACCAGTGTTGGCACCAGCGCCGGCACCTGATCCAGCTCTAGCATTGGTTGCATGTCCAGCACCAGCAGCCTTGTTGTGAAACTAGCATTCTTGCGCCGCTCTTCCTGGGGCCGCCGTCTGCGATTGTGGTCGCTGGTCACCGGTTTCCAGGATGACTGGAAGCGTTTGCTGGGAGGCCTCATAATCAGCCGTTGTGGCCGGAGGAAAACTCGTTACTGAAGATGACTGATGTAGCGAGCTAGACCAACTGGTAAACCGGGACGTGTTTCCGCCGCCCTCGCTGGGCAAAACCGCGTCATCATCTTCTTCTTCATAGCATCCGCCGCCGCCGCCGCCAAAGTTGTAGCTACCACCACCACCGTTTTCACCATCACCACAATGGCTGCCGTGAATGACAGTGCCAGCGTCGTTGCTGTCTGAGCCATCGTACATTCGACTTGAGGCAAAGAGTTTGCCCTGGCTCTCAGACGAAATAGCAAGTAGGCCCGTGAGCGATACATGCGACTTGCGGGCATGCACGTGTTGTTCTGGCATGCCTTCCGCATTGGCCTCGCTTTTTGAATTGCTCCAGAGCCCTTTCAGTCTAAGCTTGACCGCCTTTGACATCTTGCTTGCTGTCCTCCGTAAGCTGCCAGTGTTTCTGTTGCTGCTGCTGCTTTTGCTATTTCCAGCAGAGATTTCCACGGGATAGTGGTGTACTTCGGCAGCAGCCGTGGCAGTCGTAACGGTGGTAGCTGCCGTTGGAAGGAGCGGTGATGGCTGCGGCAACAGTGGCGCCTGCAAGGCCGGGCTGTATGACGCCTTGGGCGTCACGACCGTCTTGGATCGGCCGTCGCTTGTGGCCGGGCCAGACTTGCGCAGCGATTTTCTCATCTGCCCTTCAGGCCGACGAAGGGAGCGGGTGAGGCTGACTTGGTGCGTCAGTCTGCTGGCCGGCTGTGAAACGACGCCGCCTACTAACAAGGGGTCATCATCGCCGCCAGAGAAGGAGAAACTGGACCGATGGCACGGCCGGAGAAAGCTTTTAGATACAGGTGTAGTAGCAGCAGGGACTACCGGTGGCTCTCTATCAGCATTGTCTGTGCCGCGCTCGTGTCGTTCTTGTCGTTCTTGTCGTTCTTGTCTTTCTTGCAGATCTGGCACCTTTGCTTCTGCCAACCCAGAGATGCCACTTTGTTGAACACAACGCGTCCTCGGTGTGGGAGATCCGACTTCTGGCTGCCGACAGTGTAAGGCCTCTCGAGGTAGCAAATGGCCTCTGTTAGCGAGAAGAGCCTCGCTCAGCGCGTTGGCACACACGTTGATCGTTCTGGTCGGGCTCCGTGCGTCTGCCGGGCCGCCGCTCCTTGGTCTGTTCTCTTTGTCGCTGCCGTGCATCTGAGCACTGCCAGTCGTGGGAGACCATGCCTGGCCAACAATGCTCTCGTTTGTGTGACCAGGGCCATCATCTTTCAAGCACCAGCCAGAACTGCTCTGCTGCACAGCTGGATGCTGGTGGCGTTGTTCGGCAACTCTCACCGCATTGCAGCGCGTATAAAGCGGCGACGCTTCTTCTGGTGCGCCAAAGGAGGCAGAGCAAGGAGAAGAGGGAGGAAAGGCGTCTGTGAAAAACAGCCGGTTCTCGCTATCCGTTTCGATGCTGCCGGCAGCAGTGGCAAGTGCTGCTACTGCTGCTTTCGGTGGCTGGCGCACAATGCGGATGCTATTTGGCCGTTGCACTTCGGCGGGCCATGGAGGATGACGAGCCAGATGATGCTGGACTTGGCCGCGGGGGCCGGCATCGCAAAGGTCGGCCATCGGCGTCGTGTTCATGCTCGACCGCTCACGGCTGCGCGCAAAGGCCTTGCTAGCTGCAATGTGGGCATCGCGCAGGGCCACGGCCGGTGGTATGTGCTTTAGATGGACGCCCTAGGTGCCACGGGATGAAGTCGCGTACGCAGGAGCCATTGTTGTTGACATCGTTGTGCTGCCGATGCTGCCGCTGCTCGACAGTCCTGCCCGAGACTTGCAGCTACGATGGCGTAGCATTAAGTTGGTGAAAAAAAGGTTTGAATACAGAGCCTTTCGAAAGTAACAAACCTCGTTAAAATGCAAATATCAACCGTCAAGAAGAAGAAGTAAACGGCAGCCGTGATTTCTTGCTTTCGTTCCAGATATTTGGGGAGTCCGGGTTGTTCGTCTTCTTTGGAAGTAGTTCTGCTCTTCCGGGTTTTTAAAGATAGAAGAAGAATAGAAGAAGAATAAACAGCTAAAGCTGGGTATTATCTATCATGCCATGAAAGGACGAGAAAGTATTTTAAAAAGCAAGATGAGAAATGTTAAGCTTAAGAAAGACTGGTGATAGAAGTATGGGCATGGAAAAACTTCCTCTGTGGCGCGAAAGGTGATGTATAAATAGACGAGGTCAAAGAAAAAGAGGAAAGAAACCAAAGGAAAATTTAAAAAATGCCTTTCAAGGAAAACAAAAGGGTGTTTTGTAAACACCAGTTCTCACATTATGCCACATAATACCAAACACACAACACAGAAGGCAGGAGCGAAACGATGGATGGGGAGAACAAACGGAAGGAGGCCTACATTCTTCAAAAGCAATATTTACAATTTTCACGTGAGCAAGAGCAACAGACAATCAACCTGCAAACCATGAGGAGCTTGATAGATACTAAGAGAGATGCATGCATGTTTGTTACCGGTAAAATGTAGCGAAGTTACGATCCCTAGCAATACATAAGAAAAAAAAAAATCCAGAGAGACGCGTACTCGACGTGTGCTCGACGTGTACTGTAGTATGCATGTGTCACAACATGGAAAGCAAAACTAGGAAAAGACTAGAAAGACAGAAACCAGCAAGAAAAAAAAAAAAAGCAAATCCTTGTCAAAGTTGGGTAACATCCACAACGATAACGAACCGGACGACGACTGAGGCCAAAGCTTGGCTCCCATAGTGTAAGTATAGGGTAGCCCGCTCCCGGGAGCAGTTTCCTACTCCATATGAGGGAATCTATAAGTGGCCTGGCTTAGGGGGAAGGCAACATTCTCCTATGCAGGACGAGGGGGTTGGGGAAACACCGACCGCCTAAGCTGCAAGGTCCTCGAGAAACTCCTTGACCTCCTTGTCGACAATGGCGTTCACCTTCTTGGAGAACTTCTCGGCCTTGCGGGTGAAAGCCGAGGCGCCGGTAAGGATCTTGCTGGAGAGCAGCTCCACGTCCAACTCAATGGCCTTTTCCAGCTGAGCGAAAGCATCCAGGACATACTTCTCAGCCTTGTCATCCTCGACCTCTTTGGTGGCGCGGTCGGCACGGTCGGCACTGGCGTCGTAGCTGCCCTGCTCCAGAATGTAGGAGTAGTTGCCGCAGCCGCCGCCGTTCCAGGCCAGCAGGTTGGGGGTGTCTGCCGGCAGGTCCGAGAGGGCACCGACGGTAGAGACGGCCAAGATGTTGGACTTGAGCTTTTCGGGGGTGATGGGAGCCACAGAGTACTCAGAGTCGGTAGCAGGCTGCAGCGACAGGTAGTAGGCCAGGAGGCCGCAGATGTGCGGAGACGCCATGGACGTGCCGGAGATGGTGTTGATGGCGGTGTTGCTGCCGATCCAGGTGGACTGAATGTTCAGGCCAGGGGCAAAGATGTCGGTGCACTTGCCCCAGTTGGAGAAGTAGGCGCGGCTGTCGTCGATGGCGGAGGCGCCGACGGTCAGGGCCTTCTCGGCAGCAGCGGGCGAGTAGTTGCAAGCATCGGCGTTATCGTTGCCGGCAGCGACAGCAAAGTGCAGGCCGGCAGAGACGGCGGCGTTAACAGCGGCATCGAGCGGCGTAGTCTTGCCACCGCCAAGCGACATGTTGGCAACAGAGCCCTTGAAACCCTTGCGCTTGCCCTTCTTGGCGAGCGCAACCTGCTCAAGGTGGCGGGTGGCAGCGAACTCGACACCGGCAATGACGTCGGACATGGTGCCGGAGCCGTTAGACCGGAGCACCTTGACGGCGTACACATTGGCCTTCTTGGCGACGCCATACTTGGTGCCGGCAATGGTGCCAGAGCAGTGCGTGCCGTGGCCGTTGCCATCTGCATCCTCGTCGCCAGTGGGGATGGTCTTGCCCCAGTGGGCACGGCCGCCAAAGTCAACGTGGTTGATGCTGGTGCCCGTGTCGATAACATAAGCATCAACGCCCTCGCCACCCTCGTCGGCATATAGGTACTTGTTGAAGGTGCCAAAGTTGAGCGGCTTGCGATGGGAAACGCGGGCAAGACCCCATGGAGCGCCTTTCTCGGTCTCAGCATCACAGGTCTGAGCGGTGTCGGCCTCGGCCTCCACATACTTCATCGTGTGAACGACGGTGTCGCGATGGATGTACTCGACCTAGTTGTCATGACTGATTAGCAATGCTGCTGTGGTGGTGAACAGAGCGCAGTAATAGGCCAATAGGTCAGGTATAGGCCAGGTACGAGGCGGGATAAGGGATGGGGTGGCTAAAATGGTGTGCTCCATCTTTGCTTGGAGCTAGATCCTTATCGCCGAGGGGGGGGGGAGGTGTGACGCATGCAAAGATAAGCCAGAAACCAGGCTGATGGAGAAGTTGGAAGAGGCAGTAACGGGCAATGAGATCGAATCCTAAAATCAGATGCAGGGAGGAGGGATATACATGATACATACATCAGGATGCCGCCGAACTTGCTCGATGATGGAGTCGTCAAAGTGGCCGGCATAGCCGAGGAAGCCATTGCCAATGTTGTAAGTGTGCTTGAGGCCCTTGAGAAGATCCTCAGCATTGGGGAACAGGCCGCGCTTGCGCAGCTCAAGGATGCGCTGCTCGCGGTCATCGGAAAAGGTCTTCACCCAAGAGTTGTGGATGCTCTGAACCCAAGAGTGGTGCTCAGAGGCGGCCTTGGGGGTGACGTGGTCCTTGAACTTGATGATGTAGGCGCCGGGGATTTCCTCAGAATTGGACGCCGACAAAATCGGAGCGGCATCGCTGTGGATGGTCTGCGTGTCAAAGGTAGGCGCCGCAGCTGCGATCGCCACCAGCGACAGAGTGAAAAAGTTCCGCATGATGGTGATAGAAACGGAGGAAGAGGGATAGAAACACAAGCGATAATCGAGACAAATGGGCAAAAGAAAAGTGCGATGTCGGAATCAACCAGCGACACGCAGAAGTTCCAGGGAAAAACGAGCCTAGCAAAGACGAAAAGAACAAACAAAACGGAAAACAAATCAGAACACACACACAGAAAATAAAAAAGAGACAACTTGATGAGACGTCCCCTGGATGATGAAGAGACGATGAAGATGGAGAGAGATGAGGGAGAGGAGGGGACGGGAGATGCAGAAGAAGAGAGAGGGGAAGAGGAAGGAGGAACAAGGGAGTGTGCGGAATTGGCAGTAGATAAAGGAAGGGAATGGGGCTGGTGGCAGGGAAGGCAGGGACGGGGTCCCACTGAGTGCTCTGGCTGGCAAGTTACTGCATTTACAGCGGGGATTGCGCCTTGCTATTGCGCTTTCGGCGGTGGGTGATTTCGCCTCCCCCATGACCAAGAGGCCGTGGTTGCCTGCGCCGAAAATGGCTTAGTCCCTGTAGTGTGGCCAATGGACTGACAGAACCGGGCTGGCAACCAGTTTCCGAGGCAATGCGATAAGATATTCGCACAGTATGTCTGGGCCAGTCAGGTCGGCATCTGGAGTTGTGCTATGTGCAACCAATCCAAGCGATCGACTTGTTGAAAGTTGGAAGAGCAGAAAAATAAAAGCAATGAAAGCTCTTCCTGTGAATATAAGATTTATATTCCGTTGGGACGAGCATCTGGATTCTGGAGCAGCATGTCGACCAAAAGCTCTCGAGGCGAGAGCTCGACCTGGCCTCGTCACACGACACAGTGTCCAAAGGCTCCACATTACGATATGATCTGACTCAACAGGATCCACACTAGCTGTGGAGATAATGATAGGGGACCCTTAAAACACGTACTGCGCGTATGTGATACTCTTACTAGCTATTAATACGAGGACTCGTAATACTCCGTACTTTGTATCGTTTCTTACATACTCGGCGTATCGTTGAAGGGCAGGATCGCCTGACTCTTTTGGCTGGTAGGGGTACGAGCAAGTTTAGGAAGGCACAATGTGCCGTGTGTCTCAAACATTATCCGAGTACGTACTACTCGTACTCCGAAAGAGAAAGACGTCGTGTTGCTTCATTCGATATACAAAGGACTGCGTAATGCCTATGGTAATGGACGATGTATTACTTTATGCGAATCATACCTTGTAGATGCCATTGCTTCTTTATTCCGCCATTTCTACTCGGCGTACAGAAAGTATGGAACAGCAAACACTCACTGGGCTGGACTCTAGGATGAGTTGGGACCCTACTTTTGTGTTCTATTACTGGATGAGCATGGATAGCTTCCAATCATTCAGCAGAAAGCGTCCCCCTCCTTATCTGGCAAAGCTGTCCCTGCATCTCGGGTTAGCCCATTATTGGCAGGCGGTCTTGTCTGCGGAGTCGTTAAGACAGCCGCACGGATCGGAGTTTGACGGCACCGGCGACCGTTTGTCTCTGTCCAACGTTTGTAGCTCTGCTTCTGTCAAGTAGGGTTGCTTTTGGCTGTGCATATGCGTGCTCTGTACTCGTACTCGTATTACGGAGTATTACTCGTAGTAGTCTCTCTGAAAGGTTTACAGGTAATAGCACTTTCGCCTCTTCAGCCTTCACGACTGGTGGCTGACAAGTAACGTCAGCGTAGGCACAATGTGCCGCTGTTGCGCGAATGCACAAGTGACCAAAAAAAGCTCCATTTCTGGGCATCGTGTGCTCATCTGTCAAACAAGGCAATGCAAGCCGACCTCACAAGCCTGGATGTGCGGTGTGCTCTTACGAAGGAGTTTGTACATCGAATTACTGCAAAAAATGGCTGGCTGGAGCTGCTTTGCAGTTTCCCTGATAAGACTCTGTCATACAGAAAAGCACTGGAGCAGCTTTGCGGTTTCCCTGATAAGACTGTCATACCAAAAAGCACTGGAGCTGCTTTGTGGTTTCCCCGATAAGACTGTCATACAGAAAAGCACTACGAGAGCTCTGAGGCGACTCCTTCACACACTATTACGGAACAAAGTCGGGCCACCACACTCGTCCACAGCGCCTGCCACCGCCCCAAACGCTCTGGCCCTAGGGGGCTGTTTCTAGCTTTGGCAGGCAGCAACAGACAGTTTGTGGCCCACTAAGGAGGTGGGGTTTGGCTGTTTACGGTAGCAGGAGTGCATCAAGAATGCTTGAGCAACTTTTGGCAAGGGCCCCCCCAAAAATAACGAGACAAAATCTCGAACGGCGCACGACGAAAAACAGCTTGCTCGTTGTGCCAGACCTTTCCACTTTGCACTTTTGATTTTTCAATCCTAGTCTTTCTTTCCTGTCGACACTGACATTGTACCATGGGCAATTGGTGAGACCTCCTCTTTTTGCGGTTTCCAAGCCTTCTGCCTAGCTCTTTATTTTTCAAGGCTGAAAGAGCCTTTTGTGTTTTTTTTTAAACTTCTTTTTGGGGTCTTGCCCTTCTCCGTCCAGCAAGTTTGTTGCGCGGTAGCTAACCAAGGCAGACCCGAAACTTGAAAAAACATCCGGCGGCCAGAAACGCGCGCAGGTAGATCGAGTGCGTGTTTTTTGTTTGTTTGTTTGTTTGTTTTAGCGGTTCGCAGCAGACCGACAAACGACCGCGAGATCCTCACGTTTTTGGATTGCTGGATGGGGGCACATATTTGGCGACAGGCGGCTTACTAGAAGGAGGACGATGCGTGGAGGCGGCGAGTGTCTGCAGCAGCGACAGCACAGAGGCTGAAGGCAGCGGAGACGCAGAGCGAAATTCCCAAGAAGAGCGCTTCTGGTCTGCTGGCCAAGACAAGAAGGACACAGAGACACAGATCAAGACAGGAGGCAAAACACGCAAAAAGCATAAACACGCATAAACACAAGCACGAGGGCAAAGCCGGCACGCGCGATGGCGACGCTTGCTCCGCGGCCGAGCAGATACCGCTCGTCGACGTCGGCGTCGAACCCGCCGGCCACGTCCAAGGCAACGGAGGTGCTGCAGACGCTGTTGCACGGCATTGGAGCGACGGTCTCGGCAGCGCACGCTGGTCCTAGTGGTGGCGGCGGCGGCGGCAGCAGCAGGAGCAGGAGCAACAGCAGCAGCAGCAGCAGCGGCAGCAGCGGATACCCCGACATGCACGGGCTGCTGACGCATGTGCGGCAAGTGCACCAGCATCTGACGGCGCTGGCGCCGCCCAGCGCGGCGCAGGACGACTTTCGACACCTGCACGGCTTCCAGGTGCTGCTGGCGATGCTGCGGGCGTTTTCGGGGTTCTACAACCCGACGGTGCGCAGCCGGGCGGAGCGGCGGCGGTTTTTCGACCTGCTGCATGCGGCGCTGGCTGTGCTGTCGGCGGCGTTTCGCGGGCACCACGGCAACCGGCGGTATTTCCGGCACCGGGTCGAGGGCGGCGGGTGGGAGGCGCTGGAGCAGGTGCTGGCCAGCATCGGGCTGGGGGTCAGCGACTCGGATCTCTGGACCAACTGCCAGCTGTTTGGCAAGCTGCTGGCCTTTGCCCTGGACGACCAGCGCATGGACGAGCTCTTCCAGTGGGTTGCGGCAGGGTCGACGGGTGATGAGGAGCGGCTGGGGCAGCAAGAAAGAGAAGCAGAGGAGCCAGAGGAGCCAAAGGAGGCAAAGGAGACAGAGAAGCCAAAGGAGCCAGAGCCAACAGAGCCAGCGGGACCGACAGAGACAGAAGCGACAGAGACAGCAGCGACAGAGACAGCAGCGACAGAGACAGCAGGGCTGGCAGAGCTCGATCCAGGGACGTCGTCCGCCAAGGCCGAGCCAGGAACGCCGTCCGCCAAGGCCTCGCCGGCACAGCGACGGGCTGTGATAGCGCAGAAGCTGGGCGAGGTGATCGGGCCCAAGACGGTGCTGCACAACGGCGAGGTGATGCGGGCGGTGATTGGGTTCTGGGAGTCGGGGACGGTGCGGGGGCGGCAGGAGGGCGACGACGGGGCGCAGGCGGTGTCGCTGCTGGTGCTGGACACAGTGTTGGCGGTGCTGGAGGTGTCGGTGGCGAACCTGGCAGCGCTGCACGGGACGGGGATTCAGTCGCGGTTCCTGCGGCTGTACTTTGGGCCGGACTCGCCGCTGGGGCGCGACGAGGGCGAGCGGGTGCTGGCGGCGTGCCGGCGGCTGATGAGTCTGGGCCTCCACCAGCTGGCGGATGCGCAGTTTCTGGTGGCGAGCCCGTCGGCGGCGGCGGCGGAGTTTTGCCTGGCGATGGCGGAGCAGTACAGCGGGCCGCCGTTTGTGCAGTTCGACCTGTCGCTGTGCGGGCACTCGTCGATCGAGCTGCCGAATCTGGGGCGGCCGTTTCCGCCGACGGCGGCGACGGCGGCGGGCTACACGTTTACGTGCTGGCTGCGGGTGGACGCGTTCGACGCGCAGTCGCACACGACGCTGTTTGGCGTGTTCGACGCCACGCAGACGTGCTTTCTGCTGCTGTATCTGGAGCGCGACACGCACAACTTTATTCTGCAGACGTCGGTGACGTCGCCGCGGCCGAGCGTGCGCTTCCGGTCGGTGGCGTTTTGCGAGCACCAGTGGTACCACGTGGCGCTGGTGCACCGGCGGGCCAAGGCCAAGGCCGCGCTGTATGTCAACGGCGAGTTTGTCGAGCAGGTCAAGGCCCACTACCCGCTGGCACCGCCGCCGCCAGCAGCAGCAGCAGCAGCAGCAGCGCCGGCGTCGCGCGGCAGCACCGACAGCTTTGTGTCGTTTGCGTCGGCGTACCGCATCGGCAGTGGCGGCGACAAGACCAAAAAGAGCGGCCAGAGCAGCAGCTCGGCGACGACGACGCCGGCGGTGCAGGCGTTTCTGGGCACGCCGCGCGACCTGGCGGTGCGGGTGGGGCCAGGGCTGGTGTTTTCCAAGTGGTCGATGGCGTCGGCGCACCTGTTTGAGGAGGTGCTGAGCGACGACTTTGTGGCGGTGCACTACCGGCTGGGGGCGCGGTACCAGGCCAACTACCAGGACAGCCTCGGGGGTTTCCAGACGTATGGGTCGTCGGCGCGGCTGGCGCTGCGCAGCGACTTCCACGTGGGGCGGGAGGAGAGCTCGGACATTTTGCGGGCGATCCGCGACAAGGCGTCGTCGATTGTGCCGGAGCAGCGCATCTTGCTGAGCGTGCTGCCGTACGCGACCTTCCGGACGGACGGGCCGTTTCTGGAGTCGCTGCTGTTCCGGTCGCTCTCGCGGGGCGCGGCGGCGAACCTGCTGGCGCTGACGGCGCAGAGCGGGACGGCGGTGGCGGTCAATGCGGCGGCGGTGGCGGGCGGGGGCCTCAACGATGCGCTGGCGCGGCCGCACGGCGTGGCGGTGCTGGCCGGCGACCCCGTGCTGGCGACGCCGTTCCACCTGGACGACAATCTGTGGCGGCTGGCCGGGTTCACGCCGCTGGCGCTCAAGCTGGTCGAGCGGGCTGCCACGGCGGCCGACCTGCTGCGCGCCGCCCAGATGGTCTTTCTCTGCATCAACAGCAGCTGGCGCAACAGCGACGCCATGGAGCGCGACAACGGCTACGCCATCCTGGGCATGCTGCTGCGGGCCAAGCTGGGCTTTGGGCCGCCGCTGGGGGGGGGTGGTGGTGGTGGAGGAGGAGGAGGTGGTGGTGGTGGTGGTGTTGGAAGCACGGCTGGGGCTGGGCTGCCCGCAGTGGCCAGCTCGTCGTCGTCGTCGTTGTCGTCGTCGACTGCCGCCGACGGCTGGACGGCGGCGCCCGTGGCCGGCGACCGGCGCAGCACCAGTCTCCGGCTGCTGCAGCTGGTGCTCGCGTTTGTCGGGTACGACGCGCAGAACCCGCTCGAGTCGCTGATCATCAACCCGCTGGCCTACCGCATTCTGCTGATCGACTTTGACATGTGGCGGCGCTCGCCGCCCGACACGCAGCGCCTGTACTACCAGCAGCTGCAGACGTTTGCCGTCATGAGCAAGTTCCACCAGTTCAACAACCGACGACTGCTGCGAATGCGTAAGTTTGGAGGGGTTTCTCTCTTTTTTGTCTTGCTTCTTCTCTTTCTCCCTTTTTTTTTTTCTGCCGTCTTTTCATCTCCTGACCTCATAGGCATCTCGAAGCGGCTGCTGGACGCGCTCAAGGCCGAGTCCATTCTGGAGGACGTGCTGCCGGTCTTTCTCGACTCGTTTGAGAGCCTGGTGGTGCGCAACTACACGGCCGAGGTGCAGCGCGCCATGGCGCTGTTCATCACGTATGCGCTGCACTCGCCGGCGCACGCGTCGCTGCCGCGCACGCCGCGGCCGGCCGGGGCGGCCGGTGCGGCCAGTGCGGCGGCCGGCGTTGACAGCTCGCCGCAGCCGCCGGCGACGGCCCGGCTGCTGTCGAAAAAGCAGCTGGGCGGGCGGCTGCTGCGGCTGTTTGAGAAGCTGCTGTGCGAGCGCGGCAACACGGCGCACATCCGCAAGTTTGCGCGCACCGTGACCAACAAGTGGCTGCTGTACCTGCTGGCGGCGGACGACGGCGACGTGGTGGTGGGCGGCGCGCGCATCCTGGCGCGGCTGCTGGTGACGCAGGGCGCCAGCTACACGAACAAGTTTGGCGGCAAGACCGGCGGCTTCTGGATCCTGGCCCACCGCCTCAGGCAGTGGTGGCACACGCCGGCCGTCTGGTACTGCGTGCTGGCCGTGCTCTTTGGCAGGGACGTGGCGGATGTGGGTGCCCTGGCGGATGCCCCTGGACCTACGACGGCCGCCCCTGGAACCTCGACGGCTGCCCCAGCCACCCCTGGACCCCCGTCGCTCGACTACGACACGCTCGTGTCGGCGTTTGTCGGTTCCAAGGTTGTGTACCCGGACGCGATGCTGGTCGTGGTTGCCATGCTGCAGCAGGGACTGGGCGACGTGCTCAAGCAGACGGGGAGCGCAGAGGCCGGCGAAGACGCGGCGGCGACGACGGCGGCGACGGCGGCGACGGCGGCCAAGGCGGCCATGCTGCAGGTGGTGGTGCGCTTTCTGGCCACGCTGCATGCGCGCAACAGCGACTTCCGCGACTATGCGCTGTCGTCCGACTACGTCCGGCTGCTCTTCTGCACGCTGTTTCCGTCCGTCGTCAGCATGGAGGCGCTGCCGCCGGAGATGGAGCTGAATGCCAAGGACGCGCCTCTGCGGTTTGATGGTGGTGGTGGTGGTGGCAAAGCCGGACGTGGCAGCAGCTTTAGCGGCAGCGGCAACAGGAACGACAACGACAACAGCAACAGCAATAGCAATAGCAACAGCAACAGCAACAACAACAACACTCGACAGCGGGGCGGGACAGGGCCTCCGCTGGTGCGCTCGTCGAGCATCGCGTCGAGTCTCAGCTCCAGCATGCACTCCAGCATGGCCAGCTCGACCGTGGACGTGGCCGACGCGACGGCGATGGCGTCGCAGCGCGCGCCGCAGCCGAGGGCCGCGGGAGCTGCGGCGGGCACTGCGGAGGGGGCCCCGGCCCCCGACACGCGGCAGCGGCGGTCGTCGTCGTTTATCCTGCTGACGGCGCCGGCGGCGCGGCCGGCGTGGCAGGCGGCGCGGCTGGCAGTGCCGGCGCGGCCGCGGCAGCGGCTGGCGGTGTCGCGGGCGCCGGCGCTGGCGGAGCGGCTCCAGGACGGGCTGGCCGGGCTGGTGGTGGAGGTGTTTGTGCACCAGGTGCTGGAGCGCAAGGAGTTTGGCGGCTTTGGGCTGGGCCAGCGCGTGCCGCCGGCCTTCCAGGAGCACCAGAGCCTGTTCGAGTCGTACGTGCTGCGCAAGACGGCGCTGCGGCTGGGCGACGAGCTGCGGCGCCGCGAGCTGGCGGCGCTGTGCGAGCCGCGCGTGCTGACCAACGTGGCGCGCTACGTGGCCCACATGGCCGAGGCCACGTACGAGGGCTGGTTCGCCGACGGCGCCGACGTGCTGCTGGACCTGGCCGGCACCGTGCTCGAGTATCTGCACCGGCCCGACGTGCAGGCCCTCAAGAGCGTGCGGCTGTGCAGCCAGGCCGTGGCGGCGCTGCGCGCCTCCTTTCTCAAGCTGGTGCTCTTCCGGCTAGCGGGGGGGGATGTGGGGGAGGAGACGGCGGATGTCGACGAGAGAGCCACAGACACCGACACCCCAGAAACAGACACCCCAGACACAGACACAGACACAGACCCCCCCCCCGTGCTGCTGCTGGAAAAGATCTTTTACTGGCAGACGGTGTTTGTCGAGTGCCTGGCGGCGGGCAGCGTGGCGGGCGGCGACGCGTTCCTGAAGCTGGTGCTGTTCCAGCTGTACGGGCGGCTGCTGGACGGGGCAGAGCCGGTGCGGCTGGCGGCGGCGAGTCTGTGGCGCGTGGTGCTGGTGCAGCGGCCGGCGGAGACGGCGGCGGTGCTGCGGGCGGCGGCATCGGCTTCGGCGTCGGCATCGGCGTCGGCATCGGCGTCGGCATCGGCGGCAGCGGCTTCTTCGGTGGTGGAACAGCAGCAGCAGCTGGCGCGATCGCTGCGGCAGCTGACCGAGGTGGACGACGGCACCTTTCTGGACTGGGTGGCACAGCACCGGCCGACTCTGGATGCGTTTGTGCACGGCGGCCTGTCGCGCAGCTGGGACGAGTTTGCGGCGGCGGAGAACCAGCGGGCGGCCGAGGCGCTGCGGCTGCGGCGGCTGCGGCGGGTCGAGCGGCTGCGCCAGTGGCACCAGGCCGCGCTCGACCGGGCCGCCGTGCTGCTGCGCCACGACCTGGCCAACGCGGCCTGGGCCAAGAGCATCTACGCCACCGAGCACTTCAAGCTGCAGCGCCAGCTGCAGGACCAGCAGGACGACCTGGCCTATCTGCTGACGGCCTTTGCCAAGATGGAGCGCGACCTGCGCCGCCCGGGCGCCGTCTTTGCCCCGGCCGCCGCCGCCCCGCCGCCGTGGAAGCTCGACCGGACCGAGGGCCGCCACCGCATGCGGCTGCGCCTGCTGCCCGACTGGACGGCCCCGTCCAAGGACGCGTTTGTCGCGAAGCCGGGAGGGCGAGGCCGCGGCAGCAAGAGCCAAGGCAGCAGCAGCAGCAGCAAGTCTGGCCCAGACATGGGGGGGGGAACTACGGCGACGACCACAGCTACGGCGACAACTACCACTACAACTGCCACAACCACAACTGCCACAGCCATAACCCCTGCCACTGCTTCTGCCCCCCCCGACGAAGACTTTGAGCTGATCGACGACCCCAACGAGCCGGACCCCGACGACGGCTTCGAGGACAAGAACCGCAAGGTGATGCGGCGGCTGCAGCAGGGCGACGTCGTGCAGAGCGTGTACAACGTGTCGCGCATCATCGGCCTGGACGCCTGCGAGGGCATCCTCATCGTCGGCACCCTGGCCCTCTACCTGATGGACAACGTCTTCCAGTGCCGCGACGGCGAGATTGTCAATGCCTGGCAGGCGCCGCCCGACGAGCGCGATCCGTTTTCGCAGATCATTGCGGCCAAGCCGCACGAGAGTGCGGCGACGAGGACTCACACGGCTCACGCGGTCGACTCTGTCGACTCGGCCGCCGCCCAGCAGACCCAGACGCCGCCCCCCCTCCTGGCCAGCATGGAGCAGGAATCGCGCAGCTGGCGCTGGCCCGACGTCATCAGCGTGTCCAAGCGCCGCTTTCTGTTCCGCGACGTCGCCATCGAGATCTTCTTCCGCGACGGCCGCAGCTACCTGCTAACGGCGATCGACCACGCCACGCGCGACGAGGTGTACGGGCGGCTGGCCGCCCGGATTGGCGGCAGCGGCGGCGGCAGCGGCAGCGGCAGCGGCAGCGGCGACGGCGGGGGTGGTGGCGGCGGCCTCGGCGGCAGCCACGGCGGCAGCAGCACCACGAGCACGACGAGCAGCGCTCTGGTGGGCGCCGACGACGCGTGGCGGCTGGAGGCGCTGCGGGGGGCGGACGAGGGCCCGCAGACGCTGGGCAGCAAGTTTGGCAGCATCTTCAACTCGTCGCCGTGGAATCCGGCGATGCGGCGGTGGCAAAAGGGCGAAATGTCCAACTTCCACTACCTGATGCTGGTCAACACCATGGCCGGGCGCACGTTCAACGACCTGACGCAGTACCCGGTCTTCCCCTGGGTCCTGGCCGACTACAGCAGCGCCGAGCTGGACCTGGACGACCCGGCCAGCTTCCGCGACCTGAGCCGGCCCATGGGCGCGCAGACGGCGCAGCGCCAGGCCGACTTTGCGCTGCGCTACCGCACGCTGGCCGAGATGGGCCAGCCGCCCTTCCACTACGGCACGCACTACTCGTCGGCCATGGTGGTGTCGTCGTACCTGATCCGCCTGCCGCCCTTTGTGCACTCGTTCCGCCTGCTGCAGGGCGGCCGCTTCGACCACCCGGACCGGCTCTTCCACTCGGTCGGCGCCGCCTGGCGCTCGGCGTCGCGCGACAACGGCGCCGACGTGCGCGAGCTGATCCCCGAGTTTTTCTGCCTGCCCGACTTCCTCGTCAACGTCAACGGCTACGACTTTGGCCGCCGCCAGGACGGCTCGCCCGTCGACCACGTCGTGCTGCCGCCCTGGGCCCACGGCGACCCCCACATCTTCATCGCCAAGCACCGCGCCGCCCTCGAGAGCCCCCACGTCACCATGCAGCTGCACCGCTGGATCGACCTGGTGTTTGGCCACAAGCAGCGCGGCGACGCCGCCGTCGACGCCCTCAACGTCTTCCACCACCTGTCCTACCACGGCGCCATCGACCTCGACAACATCAAGGACCCGCAGGAGCGCGCCATCGTCACCGGCATCATCCACAACTTTGGCCAGACCCCGCACCAGGTCTTTTCGCGGCCCCACCCGCCCAGCGAGCTGTACAGCGTCCGGCCGGGCGGCAGCAGCGGTGGTGGTGGTGGTGGCAGCGGCGACAACTCTGCCAGCAACAACTCTGCGAGTCCCCACCCCCACATCGTCTGCAACCGCATCCAGCGGATCGACTCGGCCATCCACGCCCTTGTGCGCCTGCCGCGCCCCATCCTCGAGACCGGCCAGCGGGTGGCGTCGCTGCGCTACGTCCCCAAGCTCGACCGCCTGCTGTGCGCCTCGCCCTTCCGCCTCAACCTGCCGCCGCTCTACGACAAGTACCTCGAGTGGGGCTACGCCGACAACAGCATCCGCTTCTTCCACAGCGACTCGCGCAAGCTCGCCGGCCTGTTTGAGAACCTGCACATTGGCCAGATCTCCTGCGTCGCCTTTGCCGACTCGCGCACTCTGATCACCGCCGGCGAGGACTGCGCCGTGTCGGTGTACACGGTCGTGCAGGGCCGGGACGTTGGTGGTGGTGGTGGAAAGGGCGGCAGCAGCGGCAGCAGCGGCAGCGGCGGCGGCGGCGGCGGCGGCGGCGGTGCCGGCCTGGTCGGCAGCGTGTCGTCGTCTGGCATCGGCGGCATCGGCGGCACGGGCTTGTCGGGGTCGGCGTCATCGGCGTCTGGGAGTAGTGGCGGCGGCGGCGGCATCGGCTTCGGCATCGGCTTTGGCATCGGCAGCAGCAGCAGCAGCGGCGGCGGTGGCAACGGCAACGGCAGCGGAGACAACAAAATCAGCAACAGCAACAGCAACAACAACTACGGCAAGTCGCTCGACCTGCTGACGCGCAGCTCGCTGTTTGGCCACAAGACGCCCGTGACGACGGTGGCCGTGTCGGCGGCGCTGAGCACGCTGCTGACGGTCAGCCAGGACGGCGTCGCCATGCTGTGGGACCTCAACCGGCTGGAGTTTCTGCGCAAGCTGCCCGGCGCCCGGCCCGTCGAGTGCGCCCGCATCCACGACGTCTCCGGCGACATCATGCTGTGCTCGGGGCCCAACGTCGTCCTGTACTCGCTCAACGGCGACCTGCTGCTGGACCAGAACGTCTGCGACGGCGGCGCCAGCAGTGGAAACACGGCCGACCCCAACGACTACATCCACTCGTGCGCCTTCTACGAGGGCGCCGGCAACGAGTGGCTCGTCAACGACCTCGTCTTCACCGGCCACCGCCGCGGCCGCGTCAACGTCTGGCGCAAAGTCGTCTCGCCGCGCCAGCCGCCCCCGCGGCCCGCCCACCGCCGCCTCAGCTCCGTCAACGGCGCCGCCGCCGCCGGTAGTGCCGGTTTCGGTGCCGGTTTCGGTGCCGGTGCCGGCGCCCCGTCGGCGTCATCCAGCAGCAGCGGCCGCTGGATGCTCGAGCTCATGCGCCGCCTCGACCACGTCGACCTGGCGTCCGAGACCGGCGCAAACGTCGACGCCGCCATCACCTGCATTGCGCCCCTGCCCCAGGCCGTCTACACCGGCGACGAGGACGGTCGCGTGGTAAGTTTTGTTGGCGTTGTGCTGTTGTGTCCTTGTTTGCTTTTGCCAACTGTGTGCCTTGCGTTTTTGCGTGTGTTTTGCCAATCGTGTGCCAGCACTAACCCTTGCAGTACGAATGGAGCTTGATCCACAGAGACAGGTGATGGGGCCGGGAGGGGGAAGAAAAAAAGGACGAGGATACAGGGAGAGGTTGGACCGGCATGAAACGACGGCGTTTAGAGTCCTTTGCGTTTTCGCTTTTCGCTTTTCGCTTTTTGATTTTTGCTTTTTCGTCTGCTTTCTGCCTTCTGCATTTCTGCCTCAGCTTATTTTGCTCACTGTATTATTTTCGCCCTGCCTTTTTTTACGTGTGTATGTGTCTTGCCATGTGGCAACCCGTGAATGTAACTTGTCATGTGGCAACGCAGGCTCGCTCTCTCGTCCGCTCTTCTGTTCTGCACTGACCCAGACACGGTCGAACTGTTCTGCACTGATCCAGACACGGCCGAAAACGCTTGCAATTTTTTTTTTTAGTTTTCTGTGACCGTTTGCCTCGTGGCACACCATTGGTGTTGGCCTGTAGCATCCTGCTCGTCTGCTTGGGACTTTGGCTCCTTCGATCCATATATGCTATGTACATCTGCATGTCTGTATATCTGCATGTCTGCATGCCTGGATTCAGAAAATGCATACAGTGCCGATCCGGCCTTGTTGTTTGCATCTCTCAGTCCAGCTTCCGCTTCCACCTTCCGTCTCTCCCCTCTGCACCAGCCCTGCCTCTGCCATATCTCTCTACAACAGCACCCTCACTTGTCATTAACATCGTCATCGTAGCCGCTTAACTGTTTCCGTGGAAAGGCAGGAACTAGAGATCCGAAGGTCAGTCACCGACACACACACACAAAAAGGAAGCCAACACTCCCCCTTCCCCCAGCACGCTTACTTGGGTATGTCATTGGTATCGGCGGGGGATTCTCGTCACCGATCAGCCGGCGCAGCGGCGGCGCCACAATAAAGGTCACCGGCGTCAGGGCAAAGATGGCGCACGACCAAAAGTACGCTGGCCGTTCGCGCGCAGCCCAGCGGCAATAGCGGATAGGGCCTGCCCAGAAGCGAGGCGTGGCTGCAGACATGGCTCTGTGTGCTGTTTTTTCACCGAGTGTTTGTTGGAGGGGGGGGGGGGGGGGTGGAAAGACGTCTGTACGGCGTTGACGCAAAGACAAAGCTCGTTTTGCAAATGAGAAATTGCTCAAGCTTGAGTGGTCGTCCCCGTGTCTGGCGACGAAACCAGCCGTTCCCGGGATTTGCGGATCGGATTAACTCGTCGGATAAATGGCATGGTGGGGCTCGTACTAGTACGAGTACGTACCTATCATGCACAGCACCAAGCTATGGATACGCAATTGCTACGGTCGAGCTATCAATTTGACACCGTTTCCAACTACGCCAAAGTCTCCATCACCAAAGACGAGACGACACAACCACCCCATCACCACCGCTGCCACCACTCCTTCTCTGCCAGCCCTGTCAACGGCTTAGTCTTTCTTTATTTCCTACCTCCCTTCGACAGCTTAGTCTTTCTTCATTTCCTGCTTCCCTCTCTTTTTTTTGGTTTCTTTCTCCTGTCTCGTCGGTTCTCTCTTGCTGGTCTTATATGTTACCACGTCTTTATGTTGCCATGTGAGATGAAGGTCCTCTTTTCCCATCCATTGTAAACAGTCGTCTCGCATTCGAGCAGCCAGGCTGCTCTCCAGCCTTCATAGACAGCACACTCTGCATTTCTTCCTTTTCTTCTCGTCTTTTTTTCCCCGTCCTCATTGACCACAAGCCCTCCGGAAAAAAAAAATGTCAAGACTTCCTCTTCTTTTCTCTTTCCTCCTCTTGGCGGCCGCCTTGGCAGTGCAGGCTCTAAGCACCAGCGGCTCGCGGCTGCTTGCCATATTCGACGACGTGGCCGACAAGGAAGCGTATTCCACCTTTCTCGGCGACTTGGAAGGTAAGGCTCGGTTGCAGTCTCTGCTGCTTTTGTTCCTTGTTGGCCAACACTACTGACACACTTGCGTTTGCCTCCGCTTTGCAGAACGAGGCTTCTCCATCTCCTACGAGACCCCGAAGAGCGAGTCCGTCGCCCTCTTTCGTCTGGGCGAGCGCACCTACGACCATGTCATTTTCTTCCCCATCAAGGCCAAGGGTATGCTTTTTTGTCTCGTCTCTCGTCTCTCGTCTCTTGTCTCATGTCTTGCGACCTCGCCTTTGTCTCCCCTCCCTTCTCCTCCCCCCGCTAACCAAGCTGCAGGTCTCGGGCCAAACTTGACCCCGCAGATCCTCACCAAGTTCCTCAACGCCAAGGGCAACATCCTGGTCGCCCTCTCCGGCCAGCAGGCGGTCCCGACCTCGCTGGTGTCTCTGCTCAGCGAGCTCGACATTGCCCTTCCCGCAGAGCGCGCCGGCCTCGTTGTCGACCACTTCAACTACGACACCCACTCGGCGGCCGACCTGCACGACGTTGTCCTGGTCCCCGTCCCGGCGCCGGCGCCGGCCACGCGTTCTCTCTTTGACGCCAAGGCAGCCGCCGGCGCTGTCGTTGCCTTCCCCCACGGCCTCGGCCATTTCCTCGGCAACAGCGCCCTGCTGACGCCGCTCCTGTCCGCCCCGCGGACCGCCTACAGCTACGACCCCAAGGAGCAGGCCGCCGCGCTGTCGGCCAGCGATGCCAACGGCGCCGACGGTCTCTTTGCCGCCGGCGCCCAGCTCAAACTGGTTTCCGTCGCCCAGGCCCGCAACTCGGCGCGTCTCGCCGTCGTTGGCGCCGCCGAGATGCTGTCCAACGCCTGGTTCGATGCCAAGGTCCGCGCGCCCGCCGCCGCCACAAAGGACGTTCCCACCTACAACCGCGAGTTCGCCCGCCGCCTGTCCGGCTGGACCTTCCAGGAGACGGGCGTGCTCCGCGTCAACTGGATCGAGCACCACCTCAACGAGGTCGCCGCCGTCAACGAGTCCAATCCCAAAATATACCGGGTGAAGAACGACGTGGTATGTGAAGAGATGGGAGAAGGGTAGAGGGGGAGAAGGATAGAGGGAGAGAAGAGAGAGGGGGAAGGGTAGAGGGAGAGAGGGAGGGAGAAATACCCCTTGCTAACAAACAGACCTACACCATCTCCTTGTCCGAGTATGCCTGGGACAAGTGGACCGGCTTCTCCGTGCCCGCCGGCGACGCTCTGCAGCTCGAGTTCTCCATGCTGTCGCCCTTCCACCGCCTGGCTCTGCACCCGACGCAAGACCTGTCGTCACCCGACGCCACCGCCTACAGCGTGTCCTTCACCCTGCCCGACCAGCACGGCATCTTCAATTTCCTCGTCAACTACAAGCGCCCCTTTCTCACCTACATCGAGGAGAAGATCACCGTCTCCGTGCGCCACATGGCCCACAACGAGTGGCCTCGGTCCTATGTCATTTCCGGCGCCTGGCCGTGGATCACCGGCATCGGCGCCACCATTGTCGGCTGGCTGTCGTTTTGCGCGCTGTGGATGTACTCCGCACCAGGCGCCCCGTCCAGCAAGAAGACCCAATAGAGCATAGGGCGTGTGCAGGAAGTTGAGGCAAGGAGTTCCGAGTCGTTATGGTGTTTCTAACACAAAATGTCTTTTGTTTTTTTGCTTTATTTCGTTTGTTTTTCGCACAAAAATGGGTTAGTTGTGAGTCTTGATATCATGTTAAAGTAGCACTTTCGTCAACAGTGTGCCAAGTGTAAACAAAAGGAAGGAATCGGCCAAAATTTTACGGGATTAGCCAACTAAAAAGAAAATATATCACAATGCAGAGTAAGAGGTGTCAATACCACAGCTTGGAACATAAAAAAGATCTTTTTTCTTTATCTTGCAAAAGATCCTTAGCTCATGTGAGGATGTGATAGACAGGAAATAATATGTATATAAAAAGACGACGTGGGTTAAAAAAAGGAAATGAATAAATAAATAAAAATGCGTGCCCTCAGATTAGCTCTCTCATGGTTCTCACTTGTGCTCTCTCTGGCCCTGCCGTCCGCTTTGCCTCACGAGCACGTTCTTTCCCGCCGGTTCCGACAAGCAAACCCATGCAGAGACAGCACACCTCTCGGGCAAGAAAAGCAGACAGGGCCAGGGAGGAGTCATCAAATTTGGCTTTTGGGTCCACTAGGACTGTCGCATCACCGGGCACGGATGAATAGAAAGGAGGAGACATGCAAAGGACAGAAGGGAAGAAAAGGCAAGCAAAGGAAAAACATGGCAACTGCAAAAGAATGCCGGGGAAAGAAAAAAAAAAGAGGCAAAGACGAAAATGGCGATGCTACCATCTCCAACGACAAACACCCAACAGCCCCCCTCCCCGTTCATCCCAACGAGCCCGCAAAAGATCCGATATGCTGTCCTGTTTCGCAGGTCAGAGGAGTTGCACAAAGGCCCCTGCCCTCCCCGATTCCTCCTCTTCTCCACTCTTTCCCCTTCTCCCTCTTTTCTCCTCCTGCTCTGACTCCGTCAAGCTCTCCTATATTGCCGCCCCCCATCTGCCCTCTCCTTCCAGGCGAAAGAGAAGAGACTGGATCGGGATCGGGAGAAAGAAGCGTGTCTCTCTCTCTCTCTCTCTCCGTCTGCGATTCTCCCAGAACTCAGATTGAAAACTATACACTTTGTTTGGAGAATCATCGGCCGCCGTGGACTGCAAGGCTTTCCCTCTCAAATCCACGGCTCGGCCTCTTCACCCATTGCGAATGTTCGTCCTCCATGTTCTATTTGGGAACACAAGAGCAAAGCGCGCAAAGAAAAGCCGGCGCCTGCCACCCAAACTCGCCTGTAAAGTCGAAGCAAAACGAAGAGACAACAGGGAACAGCAGCCGGAAGACAGAACCGTCAGAGAAAAAAAAAAGGACAATAAAAAAAAAATGCAGAAGTCAAAGAGTCGAGGAGGGAAGAAGCCAAGCTCCTTGTCAGAAAATCAACGGCACAGAAACGAACTCAGAAAGTTGGGCGGGTATAAGCGCAAGATAGCAATAGGAACTCTCGCCATTTCGTCTTTCCCTTTCTTTCAACGGCCTTTCGCTCGCTCGCTCCCACCAGCAGCTCTTCTTCCATCACCATGCAGCCAAGGCCACCCTCCCTCACTCTTCCTCCTCGCCTCTCCCCCTAACCTGCTCAGATCTCTGTTCTTTGAAGGGAAGAAAAGGCAGGATGAATTCTATGAACCCACCCCTAGCTTTGTCTTCCATCTCTCACAGTAAGACACTCTGCCGGCTGAAGACTTAAGCTTCGAATCCATAGCAGACATAGACTCGAGAAGAAAGCAAGGTGACGGGGACCATAGGCCCGATCGCTTGCTCCTTTTCCTGGTGGTCTCTTCATTGCAGGATCCGTGGCACAAAAAAAGCAAAGACGAAGAAAAAAGTAAAAAGGAAAAGGAGAAAAGAAAACCGTGCATGGACATAGTACACAGAAAGAAAGATTGTTGTATTGCTACCTTAAATCAGTATAACGAGCGATAAAATGACACTCCAAATCTATCGCCTGAAGGAGGGCGGCAAGACGCCGTGACCCAAAAGTCTGAGATATCTTTGAGGTTTGCGAACAAATCATTGTAGACGCGGTTCCAGCGCGATCTATGGACATTTTAGTGGGTACAGATGGCTTATTAATCATATAATGTCTTCTGGTTGCGCTCAGCGTACCTTGGGATTGAAGTATTCGCAAGCCTTTCACTGGCAGCACAGCAAAAGTTAATCCCAGGACGTAGCGATGAGATTACAAAAACAAAAAAAAAAAAAAAAAAAAAAAAGAAAAGACTCTGGTGCCACGTATTGCGACGTACGAATATACTAGCACACTTTGAGTGTGAGGCAAAAAAATAACTTGTGATGTTGTTATTCTATTGCCCAGACGCGGGATCGAACCGCGGACCTCCTGCTTACTAGGCAGGCGCAACTACCGCTGTGCTACCCGGGCTGTTGTTGATGAGTAAACTCGCTAAAGCTTTTATAAAGGCTTGTACGGAATCAAGGAACAACCTTGCGAGGTATTTCCTTTTCTGGCACTGCATATGTACGTCGTACGGGAGTAATATTACCGCTTCGTAGTGCTGCATACCGCTCTTCTATTCAAGTCCTAACGCCATTTCTTCTTTACTCTTCAAATTGATCATATTTTGTTTGGTCGAACACAACGCAACACCATGGTATAATTCCCCCCCCATAAGAAGAGCCAGACAAACAGAGTTTCGCCATTCTCGCAGCAATCCCCAATCGCTTTCGTCTTTATCCTTTCACATTCTGAGAGGCTCGATTGGCTTCGACAGATTGGCAAACCAACAAAGCTATTACCACCTCCCCTGGCAATTCCCCAAATAACAACAGACAGCAGCGATAAACTCCTAGGACGCCGTTATTCCTTTATTACCCTTTCGTTTTTTGGGGTTTTTTTTTTTGCTCTCTCCCCGTCCTGCACCCTCTTATTTGCTCTCCAGGTGCCATGCGAACAGACTGCGCAAAAGCTCCTTGCCGTTGCCCTGGGCGACTTCGCCGTGGCAGGGGATGATGGTGTCAAAGTCCCAGGCGGCGATAATGCGGATGGCCTCGTTGAAGCGCGGGCGGCCGCTGCGGCCGGTGCCCAGGTACCAGACGAAGCGGCGGGCGGCCTGGCTGTTGTCGGTGGGGATTGCCATGACGAACTGGAAGAAGCGGTTGATCAGGTTGGCGTGGCCGGGGGCGCCGACGCGCTCGGAAGCGGGCACTTTCAAGTACTGCTCGATGGCGGGCAGGTTGAAGAGCACGTCGGCCTCGAGCAGCACGCGGTCGGGCCGGTACAGCATGACGATTTCCTTGTTGGCCAGCGTGTCGCAGAAAACGGTGGAAAAGTCGGCATCAAAGTCGGGGGCAATGGAGAGCGGCTGGATGGGAGAGCCCGGCTTGTTGGCCAGCTCGGCAAAGAAGACGTCGTCGCGGCTGATCTTGGGATCGCTGCCCTTGGTCGCCGCGCGCTTCTCGCGCAAGCCGGCCGGCGCTATGATGCGCGCCCCCGGATAGGCCTTGGCCCACTCCGAGATGAAAATGTGGTGCTCCAAGTCCGGCGCCACCAGGTACTTGACGCCCTGGTCGCCGCCCAGACGCGCCACCACAGCCTTCGCCTCGTCCGTCAGCGCCACCGGCGAGAACACCGTCACGCCGCCGCTGCTCATGCGTACTTTGGGGTCTCCGTCAGCAGAAATCGGCAAAAAAGCAGCCTTTATTTTTTGAGACAGCGCCAAGTCGTCATTTTCTCTTGCGCCGGCCATTTTTTGGAGGGGCGGGTGAGCACCCATCTCGGCTTGTCTTTCTACTTACGTATTGTGCATCGGCCACCAATTTCGACGAGGCCGAAGCGCGAAAACGGCACCGACAGGGTCGTGATGTTCGGTGTGATGTCCCGGATGACCATGACATCGGCCGGATTGGCCGGAATCAGTTTGGACGACATGGCGTCTGCGCGTTGAGTAACTCTTGAACCGTACCACCTATGCTCGAAGCCTTGCCTTTGCAATCTTAAATTCGCCGACCTCGTCGTTGTCGTAGCTCGTTTGGCTGTGGAGAACTGAAATGCTGGGCGTCGCCAACTAGGACTGCTTGGGGTTCTTATATCAACAGCAGTGGCCACGAGATGTTGCCAGTTCCTTGTAATCTGTCCGACGGCCGGTTCTTCTTTTTTTCCTAGCAATGTGGGCAGCCGCGGCAATGCCATGTTTTGTGCCCTCTCCTCGAAACCATATTCGGTCTCGGAGTGATGCCTTGATCCGGACGTACGAACCGTGTAGCCTCACGGGACTTAGTAATCACCCGGCAGTGACAAATCACAGAAATCACGCAACGTCATTGCAGCCTTGGCTTTGTGGCGCATGCAATTCACCCAAATGCCTCAATCTGCAAAACTATGCTTTGCACCGCGCCACGCTGCTTTGGCATATCGCGGCTTCATGATTCCTCCGTGTCGATGCTGCTGCGGCAGGCTCGGGTGGTCCGGGCGGTCTGGGCGAAAGCATGTGAAGCAACCGATATGCTAGCATACGAGTATTAATAATGATGCTTGTTGGTACCGTGGGGCTGAGGTGGATGAGGGTCACGTGCCGCATCCGGCGGCATCCGAGGTCAGAGAAAAAAAGGAGAGCGAACAGAAACTGAGCAAGAAAGGAAACAAAACCGACAGAGCGCTTGGCAAACGAAAAGGCGGGCGAAATATCAGCCCGTGTGTGTTTCGACATGGCCAGGTGTGTGCGCGGAGCGACCGGCTGCTTCAAGTTGTGCCGGGCTAGTAATAGAGCGCTCTTCCCAAAAAGCATTTTTAGTTTCTGGGCGGGTGCGCCATCGCACCGGGGGGCTCGAGCCGGTGGATCTAGACTGCCAGCCAGGGGGAAAGAGAGGGGGGACCTCCAACTACGAGTACTGTACCACGCCTTACAACGCTGCAGATGTCTCTGCTAGCCGTTCAAGCCAGGTTCCTGGCTGGCACGATAAGACACGTTCTAGTGGCTGCTCTATGCAGTCAGTATGGATATTAGAGGACAATCAGGAGGACACTCACACTGCAAGAGTGGTATTGCCCGTTGCATTTACGGGCATGGCGTTCGCCTCATAATTCTGACAAGCACCGGAAAGGATTGCACTTTGGAGGTTTGTACTTGCAGACCAGCCACCTCTCAAACTGCTTTTCACCAAGCACGACGTTTTACGTGCTTCATGCTTCGTCGGCCTTGCCATACAGACACATCTGATAGCGTCCACTCGGAGCAACGTCTCGCAGCTTCGCGCCTGAAGCTCTGGTCTGTTTTGCGGGGCTTTGTTTGAATTTCCGACTCGGGCTAGCATCGCAAATCACCCACAAAAGGCTTCGTCTGTTTTTTTCCACCTCTCACATCGAACTCCAGATCCGTCCTTCCTCCAGGCCGCCAAGATACAGCAAAACTGTGACAGGGAGCAATTACTCGTAGACCGTGAAAGCCAGCCTCTCAGCACAGAAAGACTCTCCGGACTGGCTGCTCTCGCACAGACACATAAGAGTACTCGTCCAGAGGACGAGCTTCGCTCTTCGTTCGTCAGACTGCCCATCCTCTCTGCATTGCCGAAGAAGTATTACGACGTGCGATGTCGTCTTTAGCACTAGCAGAGAAAAAAAACCTGTTTTTTTTATGGCCCGTCCACATTAGCCTTCTTTTCCACACTTAGCACACGTTCAAAACGGAGTAGTTCACTTCAAAATCACACTCCTAAACGCCACACGCCCTCGAAGAGCAACCCGTTCGGTGTTTCTCTCTCTCATCAACGCCTTTTTTTTAAAAAAAAAAAACCTATATATATACGTCGTATATACTAAACCAAAACGGTAGCCAGTTCGAGCAGAGGTGAATCGGTGAATCAACACAACGGCTATTTGGCAGCATTGTCGTTTTATCAGCATGCATCGTACTTTGTGCTTCGAGGTACTACTCGTACTTTGTACGAGTACTTCCACATGCGATGGACGAGTATGAGCACGGATCGCATTGAATGCTGCACGGTGTACGGGTAGAGGCACAGAGTGTTCTGGCTTAGCCGTCTTCCTTCGTCGTCTAAGATGCAAATCATCGAGCTTTTGCGGCAAACTCCTCCGCCCATTGATTTTCACGGCAAGCCAGAAACTTGCCTGCGTGCTCACCGCACACTGCATCTCAACACCCGCGGATATGGATAGCTGTATCTCCGGAACAGCCTATCTCCACCGTCGGGCAGAAGCAGTCGGAAAAGAGAGCCGGTCCTTACAGATATGATGGAAGCTGAGCTAGAGATTTCACCCATACCTCTGTCTCCTTTGTCCAAGCACATCAAACCCCTTCTTATCCTCCCCACAGCTCAGATACCGGTACTCCACACGTCTGCTCTTTATCAAGTCTCGAAGAGGATTGATCACAGATCCGTTTTAGACCTGTCATCTTGTCATTGGTCACGCATTTCCATGCCTTGACTTGGGGGGGAGATGAAAAGATTCGAATACGAGGATAGACATCTTACCCCGTAGAGACAGTTTCTCTTCAGTCCGCGTCTCCCTCTCTCCACACAATGCCTTCTTCCAGGTTAGGCTTGGCGCTTAATGGGCTCGTGAATGTCTCGAGAACCAGCCTTCAAGCTGTCTGAACAAATATGCTCAAATATGCTTTTATCTTCTTTTTTTTCTTATGCCCATTCTTGGATCGACCCCGTCCTACGGCCCTCCTCCTATTTTCTTTTTTTTCTTTCTTTTTTCCATTTTCTCTAGTCTCTGGAGAGGCCGTTCTTTCTTGGTTTTTTTCTCTCAGCAATTATCTTCCCCCCCCCCCCGGTCCTTTTTTACCTGCCCTCCAGTGTGCCGCCCGAGACGCTGTGCGTACGTGGCGTTTCTATTGGATGCGTTTGAGATGGCTCTGCGCATCCCAAAGAAGCCATGGACCGGTCTGGCCAGCCTTTTTCTGTTTCACTTTCCGTCTTGGGGGTCTTCCTACCCCATGCAAGGAAACCGAAATCCCAGCTATCAGGACCTAGAGAGGGCGAATCCAGGTGAAAGCTCACAGACGTGGAGCACAAAGCAGAGTGACCACTGCGAGAACCTGCAGAGCTAGGTGCATCACCCCAAAAAAAAGGGTAACCAATACTACTTTAGTATGCAAGGCAGGCCGGACCGTCAACGGATCACCGCCATGTCGTTTGGGTGAACATTGTTTGCCGGCCATGCCGCATGCCGCATCTTGTTTTGTGAGCACTCAACTCTGTATGTTTACGCGTTTGCCTTCAGTCCAAAGCCAGAACACATGCGTATGGATGTTGAAAAGCAAAAAAAAAAAAAAAGGAAAGCCAAAGGCCAACCAAAGGCCCACGACAGGCGGGACGTTCTGGAAGTACGAAGAAGGCAAGAAATGAGAGCAAATAGGCAAAAAAAAACTCTCCAAACTAGGGTCCATCCCAACAAATCAAAACCTGTCGAGCACACCATGTTTATCTTCTGTTAGTCCGCCTGCTGCACCAACAAGATGTGACAGCCTACGGGTACTTTCGTCCAGAAAAGGAACAGCACCCCTCTCTAGCTGGTGATGCTCATTTCCTCCTAGCCCGGCGTGGTTGCTTCGGTTATTACTCCGTTTTGGGTCAAAGAAGCGACGGACGCTGTCCACGAACGCTTTGTGTGACAGGTAAGAAACTGCTCGACCCCGGACAGCGCAGCAACGTATACGCAAAATCAGAGACAGCATCGTCGTGTGCGTTTTTTGGACGGAGGAATAGTGCGACGAACGAGTTTTTGCGCCGCTGCCACGCCCCAAATTAGGGCGGACGTCTCGAGATCGGCCGTTTTTCAGTCTTGCGTGCGCGGTGGAGAACGGACGAAGACAAGTGATCGACAAACCTTTGCCAAAACACACACTTGTGAGGGGTGTGAAGGCGGGAGACCGGCTGTCAAATCCTTTCATGTCTCTTGGCACAGCTCCGCCCTGCCGTTTTTCTGAGCTGTTTTTTGTCTGTCATCCCTAACCTCATGGCAATGTGATGGTGTACGGGTTTAGATGGCATTCGGTATTACGGTGGCAGTGAGACACTGGCTTTTCCCTTGGAAACCAGAAACGACCCAGGATGCTCGTGCTCGTACTCGTATACGAGTAGTAAGCACTCCGCAAGAGGTCTTGCAGGCATCTCGCTTTCTCGGTCTCTGTGCATCATATCCACGCAGCTGTCTTGACTGCAAGAAAAGACGGTCAAAGGGAGGAAAACGAAAAGGCCCAATCAGGAGACGCTCATGCAGAGCCCGAGAGAGGGCTGGGCCCGGTCTTTGGAAGCGTAGGAGTAGCATTGCGGCGTATTAGCTCGCACAACCGAGAGTGCGAGAACTCGTAATACGGCGTGATCACTTTGTAAGCAATAGGTTCTCGTCGAGAGCCAGTAGCTCCGTCTGGACATTGTCGAGCATGCACCAAAAACCTGTTTCCCTTTCTCGTAGCTTGGCAAGGCGGGCAAAAGCATCCTAGGAGCAAAACCAAAGGGGAACGTTCCACGCAAGGGAGCAGCGGTGACAAGAAGAAAAAAAAAAAGTGAAAGTGACAGGCGAGCTCGACCTTGCCAAGTGCAGTGTGTGTACTCGTAATAGTCGGTATTCGTACCATATTGTTCCGTAGCAAAGGTGCTTGTACATGTTCGTAAGGAGGATGTGGAGAACTCACCTAAATAAGGGCCGCCCAGTTTGATTTTTCTGGCTGAGGCTTTCATTGGGGGTGACCCGCGCCAAAAAAGATAGCTCATATGCAGCAAGCCCGAAAAGGATATTTTCTTAGCTGCCAGACTGGAGCTTCTTTCAGCAAAGGGAGAGCGTGCTGTGCGCCCTACAGAGAGTACAGGCGAGTACGATAAGAGACCAGAAGATGCAGGACGTTTGCAGAGTATGGATACAAAAGCCAAACTTGGTAGTGAAAACAACAAACGTAATGTCTTGGGGGGGGGGATTGCAATGTACTCGTATTACATAGTAAGGGGTACAATATCACCTCGTCGACCTGATCAGCCGCAAAGTCCAAGCGGTCAGAAAAAAAAGAAGGGACCAAAAAAAATGAGCAACTGTCCAAGGAATGTATCAATAATGAAATTTCTTTGCCAAGGTTTTCTCGGACCTTGTCCTTGTACGGCGTCTCGCGTCGAAGACTGAAGCAAGGTTTCGGTACCTCTGAGGCTGTGGAGAGAGGAGAAGTGGAAGAAGTCGCAAGGCGCCTAAAAGGGAGAAAAAAAAAAGGAGAGGATTTACGGACTGATATGGTGGGAAGGTGTGTAGCCGAGAAAGGACATCCGGTGGCTTTTGCGACGTGACTCGTGAAAAGAAATACGAGTAATACTGCATGCGGCGAGCTTTTCTTTCTCTTTGATGCAGAGAACAGACCTCATGCGGCTGGGGCAAGAAGAGCACGTCGGCGGGAGCGCACAGAGGTTCCGTCTAAGCACGAAGAACAGACTGACGAGCAAAGAGCCCTGTTCCCTGCTAGCTTACGACTACGTGCTGGGCGAAGATGTTTCTTTGCTAGCTTACGACTGTGCGCGAAGATACCAGAGGGTAATATAGATACTCTTGCGACTAGATACAGAGTACGATCAGCTGGGCTAAGAAGATAGTACGACGTAGATAGAGCCCATTCCCCCGTACGTCGCTTTTCGGTGCGAGGCAGTCGTCGATCGTCCATGACTACTATCCCATACAAGTCGCTGTCCTCCACCATCCCTCCGCATCTTGCGGACGAGCCCAAGCGAAATGCGGCAGGTCGGCCAGACTAACAACAGCAACAGAGCCAGCAACATCCATGGAGGTGGGCGGGAGTGGGCAGGGTAGTGTCGTAGTAGAAAGACCATCGGTCACAGCGAGACCAAGAACGACGTGTGAGGAGAAGAGGGCACTGCGACTTACTCGTACACTCGTCAGATCTCAGGTTTTGAGGAGAGATTAGATTGTGAATGGATATGTAGATACGTACGACGTACGAGTAAGGTATATCCATACTCCCGTATCCATGGACTGGCTTTATCTGGGCAAACCCTCAAAGCGAGCTATCTTGTACTGTACTCCGTACTCGTAATACTCCTACTCTTGGACTAGTACACCGAATCTTTGAATCTTTTTTTTTTTTTTACCCTTTTCCCTTCCCCTCCTCTTTGTTTTTTGCCCACTTTGTGCTTGAGAGAGCCTTTCCTGATTTGCAAGTCTGCCAAGACCCCGCCGTTCCCCCCCCCCCTCCCAGGGGCTGAGATGATCACAGCTCGCTTGACCAAATCAAAGAGCTCCTGCTACCACACAGACGTGCGACGTCCACACCTTGCAGCGGTGCTTCGAGCTCAATTCGGGTTTACGCGCACTGAGGACGAAGTCCGACAAAGAAGGCCCTCGTTGAGCTGCTGCACGGACAGCCCAGAACATGTCCAGAAAGACAAAACATCGGCTTAACGGAACAGCTGAGGCCATTATGTGGCGTTCTTCTGATCTAATACGGTGTAAGATTCGTCCGGGTGCTCTGTGCTCAACCCACACGACGTCGTTCATACTCGTACTCTGTAATACGTCCTGCTTGAGCAGCCTCCTCTCTCGGCTCGACCGAGCACAAGGAAACTTCTGCTTGTCCCCTCCCACCGCTAGATTAGCATCCCGTGCAACGACAACTCCGATCCGCATCGTCATGGCTGACTAACGGCAAGAGTTCAAGAAACTGCCCCCCCATGCTCCGTACAAGTTCCGGGTACTACGTTGACGCAGCTCAAAAACAATGCAACGTTCTTGTCTCTCTTGTTTCGCTTCCTCGTCTCCGGCATCTTCGCTTGCATTTTTTCTTCGTCCGCCCTTGCCGTAGCCGGCTTGCCGTTTTCTGCTTAGATCTCCATGCACTATTGAAAATGGGATGCGAAATAAAAAGGAAATGGGAAATGGGAAAATAAAATGTGATGTGTGATGGAATTCGAACCGACTGGCATATTCTCTTTCGCTCTCCTCCCATCGGCCCGTTCTGCCTCTCTCTCTCGCCATCCCTCCCTGCATTTTCTCTCTCTTCTCTCTTGACCTCTGATTCGCTCGTTTGGGTTCTATTGGCCTCCATGCCCAGCCGTTTAGCCCTGTTTTGACGAGAGAGGAGACGTTTTTCTTTTGTGTGCGTGTGAGAGAGAGAGTGTTTGATTGTAGCAGCCCCCCTTCACCCTCCCCTCCTTTCCCCCCCTGCCTCCCCCCCCCCTCCCTCCGCTTCCTGCTGGCGTCACAACCGGAACAACACCCCTTTTTGGCCATTCACCGGTTGGGGACTGAGGAATGGCTGAAAGAGATGCAGAAAATTCAGAAAATCCAGAAAATCCGGCCAATGTCCCAACCAAAAAAACCAAAAAAACCAAAAAAGAAAAGAAACCAAGACCACACCGCCCTATCCTCTGGCCGATCACCCGCATCGTTGTACTACCAAGCACGAACACGTCGATCAACCAACAAGCAAAGTGCGCCAGGTCAGGCTCGACGGCATTGAACACAGTAGCTTCGACGATGCCGTGCCGTAAGCAAAGCTGATAATACGACCATACCCAGACGTCGTCTTGAAACGACGGCATGGGCTTTGGACGACAATACGAGTAGAAAGCACGGTCGAGGCAAGAGTTACATTGCAGATTATTATTGCACTGTATTTCTGGCGTTCTTGTACGAGCAGACATGCAGGCCCTAATGCGGAGTATTAATACTTTTGTACAATTTGCCCTTTTTAGCTCTACATGTTGGCATGCACCAGGCAGAAACCTCAACGCCAAAACACATCCACTTTTCCGGTAATGCCTGGCCTGGTCTGGCGAGGGAGCAGGGGAAAAAATGGTGAGGAGAAAAAAAGCACTGAAATCGGTAAGAAAAAAAGAGAAATTCAAACCCAAATCCAGACTACGAGCATTACTTTGTATTATTACGTTTACCGCGCGGGTGCTCAATGTGGTTTCTAATCTCTTCGTGTCTGCTTGGTAACATGCTTTGCCGGCCGCTTCCACCCCGGCCCTGCGGATCCCTAGCTCTGTCGACAGCTTTGCAAGGGTACTCGTATGTACTCCGTACGGAGTATCTAATACCACACAAAAAGAAGACCGCTTTCCTTCCCGTGCCGTCTTCACGACAACGCATGTCTGCTTTTGTTCTCTGAATAACGAGGACGGCACAACGTACACGCTCTCCTTTCTTTTTTACGGTGCAGAAAGACAGCTCGACGCGTATTATTACGACGTACCACGAGTACGTATCCATATTACAGGCTAAGCAACCCGAAGTACACCATATCCATACTCGGTATTACTCCGTAATACAATGTACTTGAACGAGTAGGCTCTGCTGCAGGGGGCGGCTTCCGATTCGCTCGATTCCCACCGCGGGCTTTGAATTTTAGCTCAATGGAAGCTACCGCCAACAAGCAAACCTCCCGTGCTCGTATACGAGTAATTACCTTCTTCTGTCATTGTGATGGCACCGCAACATTGCAATTGTGCACGCCTTGTACGGATATGGGGAATACCGGCAACAGTCGCATCCCGCATTTCACATCTACGAGTAGGAAATGACATGTAAAACAACGACAAGCCCAAAGCTCAGAAGGCAACAGCGTTGACACGCCTCTCTCTCTCTTTGATTGCGCAAAACGATCTTTGCTTCGTAGACAGGAGCGTTCACCGTCCTGGACAACCTTTGAAATTCGAATTTCGAGGGGCTAGCCAGTGCTTCTGATTTCGAATGCACGCAAAGAGGGGGACGCGATCGGTGAGCCTCCAGAGCTCGGTTCGGGGCACAGAGGCAAAGCCTCCTCTCGTACTTGGTGACCCGGGTCGCGACGGGAGCATGGTGCAGTAGTAGTTTGACGCAGTGCTTTTCTGATGCAGCCATGGACGCGATCTAGACCATCGCGTGTGCTGTTGGGTGCAATTGATTTTTGCACCGCGTGCTTGCATCCTGGCCTCGCATGCTCCACACACAGCATGCAGAACGAGCGGTCCTTGTTGGGAACAGGCTATTTCTGGTCTTAGTTTCTGGCGTTTTGCGCCGAAGATCGCCCCTTGAGCTTTTTTGGCAGATATCGCGTGGAAATGGGGGAGTTGCGTCTTTTTCCCTTCCCAGGGTCTCCTTCGGCTACTGGCTCGACCTCGACAAGTAATACCTAGTCTACTCACCGCACTCGTCCCTTCTCACAGCTCTCTCCCAAGGACAAGACATTGCCACAGCTTGAGTCGGACGGTCTCTGCAAACACCAATTTGCAAGATATCGCCCGCTTGGGCTCTCGCTCTCCCTCCCGCTCTCTCTCTCTCTCTCTCTCTCGCTCTCTCTCGCTCTCTCTCTCGCTCTCTCTCTCGCTCTCTTTCTCGCTCTCTCTCTCTCCCTTCTCTCTCCCTCTCTCTCCCTCTCTCTCCCTCTCTCTCCCTCTCTCTCCCTCTCTCCCTCTCTCTTTCTTTCTCGGTCTCTCCCCTCTCAAAATCATTCTCCTTTTTATACTTTGCGTAGCCACCCTAGTCTGCGGCCCCGCTGGTGCTTACGAGATTCTCTTTAGACAGAGTCCTGGGCATGCTACGAACTGCGTACAAAGTAGCTGCTAAGAGACCAAAAAAAAAAAAAAACAAAGTGGATCATGGCATGGCAGCGTTTGATAATCTAATACGTCGTGCTAGCGACGGGGAACCTATGCAGACTTTGTGCTGCACCAGAATGGAGCATTGAGTACGGAACTACACCGCACTCCCTGTCTTTTTTGCGCTGTTGACGATGGATTCAACGTGTTTGTCCTCTGCAATTACCTCGCACTGCAAAAACGTGCCTGTACTCTGCACTTACTTCGTACTGCAAAGAGCACCATCGAAGACGATCGCGTCCAATCCCCTTTTGGGTGTCAGCTGCTTCTGCCTTGTCCCCTTTCCGCTACCGTGACCCTCGTCCATAGCTCTCTACTCTAGTTCAGGGTACTTTTGCGCCCAGTGCTGGCTCTGGTCTAGAAATAGCACTGGGGTGAAATGAGAACAAGATTGAAGAGACGAGAAAAAAAGAGTGTGTCCATCACGGCTGTCGAGTGCAAAGCCCAGATAAACAATACACACCGTAAACACTCGATATGACCACAACAACGACGTCGGGACGGACTTGCAAATCCGGCCAGTTGGCGATCTGGTCTCTCTTTCTGTCCTGTCTGTGTTTTGGCCTGCCGCCTCTGCTGCCCCTGCTGTCCACCATTTTGTGGGACATTGGCATGTGCTATTACGACGTAGAGTACGAGTACTCGTAATACGACGTGGCCTGGGTATGGTCAGGGCAGTACAAGCATACGAGTACTCCGTACAGCATTGTACAGCATAATACAGCATAATACAGCGTATAGCAGACAGCAGACAGCATGCAGCAGACAGTGTACGGGGTACATCACTGTCGTTCGTCTTGGCTTTCTGTCCCTCTTGTCCTTTTCGATCGTTTACGAGTATTTCCACACCAGTGGCAATACGCGTATATGGATAGTCGTACAAAGTACGAGTAGAGTAGCCCACCCCGACTTCTTCCTCCGCCTGTGGCAATAAAGAAAAACAGACACAGCTGCCCCTTCACCGGTTATCTGTCAGTGCCAGCCGTTTTGCTTTGTCGTTCTACTGGAGACTAGGCGACCTTGCGAGAATCGGCAACACTCCCTTTCCTTAGTCAGTCCTGTTTTGGTAGGTGTCCAAGGAAAGCCAAACGAAGACCATCAAGCACCTTGCTGTCTGCCGATCTCAACCCCCCCCTTTTCTTTTCTTTTTTTTTTTTTTTATTTCTTCCTTCTACTCCCTGTATCTCTATCTACTCGTAGGATTCTCTTACATCGCATCTGCTGGAACAAGGGAGGCTACGAGCATGCCAAGCTCAAAACCACATTTTTAGCAGCAGAGTTCTTACTGTACTCCGTAGACAAAAGATATTAAATGAGAGGCTATTGCATGCTCCAAGCGAGTTACACACAGACAGGACCAAGCAATGCAAGACTATCTCGTAAAATGAAACAGCAGTCATGGAGCAGTTCCCAAAGGGTTCAGGCTACGACGGCGGGACGGGATGTTACTTTGGTTTGCATTTCGACCAGCCCGGATTTGTCTCGTAATAATCCACCAATGCTGGTTTATCTGGACAGCCCAGCTCGCAGGCTGCAGAAATCCCAATCAGAAGAAAGGTGAAGAGAACATATCGCTTAAAAAAAATAAATAAATAAATAAATTCAGAGTGGGGGAGTAGGACTTCATTACTCAGGCATTCCCAAGCTTGGCCTTGGCCTTTCCCCTCCCCCCCCCCCCCTTTTTTTTTTTCTCCTTGTCCCCCATACCCATATTTTTTAACCTTTTTTTTTGCCTTTTTTTGAATAACTCCAGCAGTGGCCGTTGTTCGTAACCAACCCCCCCCCTCCTCATCGCCCTCGAACTACTAATACGTATGTGTAGCGTATAATGTGATACTCCTTCGAGGTGGCCCCATACCCTCCATACTTTAAATTCTTAGACCCTCTTTCTCTTGGCCACTTTTGGGCCTCTGGTCTGTCTCTCTCTCCGTCTGCCTCTGGGCTTCTCTCTAGCGGGTCTGATTCTGTCTGTCGGCAGTTACTGGCTCGTTGCTCTTGCAGTCTATTCTTGTTTGGTGTGCACTCGCTTTTTTTTAACAGATTCAGCTTCCATGCATACTGCATTGCTGCTGTCGGCCACGGCATTTCTCGTTACTCGTATATAAACATCCCATACTCCGCAAGTGCTTTCCTCTGGCACTGGTCTTTCTGGCCTTCTTTTTTCTGTCTCTATTCTCTCCTTTTCCAGTTGCTACGGTTGATCGTCGTCTTGGGGGTTGCTTCGTGTTTTCGTGTTAGTCTCTCCCGTTTTCTGTCTTTGATTGTCGTTTGTTTCTTTGCATTCTCTCTTCTTTGCATTTCCTCTTCTCGTTTCCTCTTCTCTGCATTCCCTGTTCTCTGCATTTCCTCTTCGCATTATTACTCTTTTGGTTTCCCCTTCATATCCACTTTTTCTTCCAACCTTATATTCTTCTTTTGATCCCTCCCACTCTGCATCTTTTACTTCCTCTATCTCCCCCCCCTCTTCCCTCCTCGCCCAAGCCAAGATGGGTCTCCACGTCACTCCCTACGGCACGTTTTACGTACAGCGCAGCCTGCGGACGGGAGAGGTGATGCAGGTGCTGCCGGTCAAGCGGCCCAACACGCCGAGCCATCTGCCGTCGGTGGACACGCTCGGCATCACGGAGAACTTTATTGAGAGCCGCCGGGCGTCGATCGCGGCCGACCAGGCCCGAGCCTCCAACTCGCAGGACCGTCTGCAGAGGGAGCTGGCCGTGGCCGGAGGAGAGCGTCTGCTGGCCACGGGCAAGGCGGTGCTCGCTCAGCGAGACGATGTGGGCGACGGAGGCAGCGGCCGGGGCATTCCTGTGCATCTGCTAAACAGCAGCGACAACGATGCCGACGCCATGAGCGTCGACAAGCAGGCGCCCGCGCACGAGGATCCGAACCACCCCGAGATGCTCATCTTGCCCGGCCCGCAACATGCATGGCAACAACAACAACAGCAGCAACAGCCACAACAACAACAACAGCAGCAGCAGCAGCAGCAGCAGCAACGGGAGACGCCTTCAGTCCATGCTTGGTCTCAGTTCACTGAGTAGGTTGTTGTGTTGAGTCTCTTCAGCAGAAGACGCGGAAAGAGCACTTGATCTGACATGCGCAAAGCAGCAGCACAGCTCCAAGACCAGCCATCAACCTTCCGCCGTTCCATGAGATCGACTCGGCACGCGTGCTGAGCATGGAGCCGGGCAGCAGCTTTGGAAGCGGCAGCGGAAGCGCAGGCGCAAGCGGCAACAAGAGCAGAAGCCGGGGCGACAGCAGCGACAGACGAAGCAGCACCAGCAGCAGACAGGGCAGCACCAGCAGCAAGAGCCTGGGCTATCGCCACACAGGCCCGATCCCTCCGCTGCCAATCACCTCTCTGTCGCCAGCAGTGGCAGCCCAGCACAGCCAGCCCGACGCAAGGTGAGTCATTGAGTGCTACGATTGCATACTCTCGCAAAACACACAAACACCCCCCCCTGCAGAATGTCCAGTCTGTTAACCCGTCTGCCAGAGAAAGTCGGGACTGGCCTGCAGCGGCCTCCTTTTCCATGTCGAGGCAAGCCAGTGATGGCACGTCGTCCTTGGCAGGCTTGTCGTTTTCTCCTGCTCCCAGACACACCGCCAACACCACATCGCCAGCAGCACCATCCCCCTATTCTGTGTCGGCACAAAACACCAATGCCTCGTCCTCGGCCGCCTCCCCACCCTTTCCCACGCAAAGACACGCCGCCGTCACCAACTCATCGCATGCAGCGTCTTCCGCCTTCTCTTCCCATCCAATGTCGATGGCATCCGCCACAGCACCGCCCTTTCCGCCAGCGGCTGCGGCGGCCACTGCCTCTGCCCCAGGGGGCGCTCCGCCGCTGCCGACGCGGAAGACAAAGACGGTCTGGATCATTCGCACTCTTGAGCCGTGCAAGCCCAAGAAGAAGCGGAAGCACAGGGGCGGCAGACACAACACTGACAGCAACCACGACGGCAGCAACAACAACAACCACGACGACGACGACGACTACGACAATGATGACAACAACGACAACGACGACAATGACGACGGCGACGACGACGAAGGCAGCGGCAGCCAGACCATGCGAATCAAGACACATGTCGAGACGCATGTGCACGGCGGCTATTAGGACCATCAGAGTTACAAGCCTACGAGAGCTACGACGGTTTGGAGGACTGTGAGGCCTGTCAGGTATTGAGCAACGAAAAAAAAAAGGGAAAAGACGGATTGGATTTTATGTTTTGTTTCTTTGGTTTTGTTTTTTTTTTGGTTTTGGCTTTTTTTTTTTTCATGCCCATACCAGTGGGCTTCAACGGATATCGTACTTGTTTTTCTCTGTTTATCGTCTGCTTTCAGTTCTTTTAATGTCCCCTTTTTTTCTTCTGCTTTGACCTGGCCTCGTACATCCCAGGGGCTATTCCTCTTTCTTTTTTTACCCGAACATTCAGCTCGATATTTCTTTATCCCTTATTCCCCCTATATTTTTTCTTTACGTGCCCACCTTTTTCTCTTCTTGACGCCGATCGGGCCTTATTCCACATAGCAATAGCCAGCATACTCGTACGAGTACCCCATCTTGCAAAATGGACGCTACGTTTCTTCTTGGTGGCTTGCGCTGTTTTTTCCCTTGGTATTATCGTGTCTCTTGCTCTCTTGATGCGCTAATATTCAGCTCAAACACCCTCGTATGGTTGATAGAAATATGACAAGTCGTTTCATTGACACACCGCATGTCGCGGACAAGAGAGCGCAGAGTAAAAGGGAACTAACTTTGTTAGCTTACTTTTTTTGCTTTTCGTTTCCTGTTTTCTGCTCTTCTTTTCTTTTCGCTTGACGTCCCAGAGCGGCATGCACCAAAGAGCTGCCTTTTTGCATGGCTGCTTTTACACGGCTGCTCTGGGGGAGCGGCCGCTCTGCATTTGCCTTTCAGTGGCGCAGAATAATCAAACAAAAATCAGCCAATTTCAAACATCGCGATGAAAGGCCAAATCAAGAGAGAAAAAGAGGGGATGAGAGCGAGGCAAAGACGCACAGAGCCAAAGGTACCTTGAAAGACAAAAAAGATTGACAGCTGTGGCCACCAGATATCAGATATCACACGCCAAACCAGACACTCTGTCCGAGCACCTCCAATCCCGTACGCTGTATTACAACATGACATCATGCAGAATCCGTCGGTGAGACGGAGCAAAACCTACGGAGTAATACGAAGCAGGGAGAGGATCACCTGCGGAGGGGACAGCTTTGTGCTAGGATGGCTGTATTGATACGAGCACTGAACAGACGGTATGTATCCATATGATGCTTTAGAGCCTGCATATGTAAAACAATACTCCATACAGCAGATCTCTTCTCTTTCTTTCTAAATTCTTCGTGAGCTAAGCTACTCGTATTTTCTCCGAGAAGGCGAGGAGGGGGGGGAAGCAAATGACAAGAAACGAGATGAAAATGGACGCTGTCCCATGTCGAGAATGCTTTCGAGACTGACTGACTTTTTGCATTCCAAGACAGGAATCGAGATAGGATGCAATGCCTGTAAGCCTGACTGACAATAGCGCTTGGTATACTCGTATATTGCAGGGAATACTCCGTAATACTCCGTACGTCGATACGGAGAGTATTACTCGTTGTCTTACGGGGACGGAGTAATACCGTGCACGCCCCTCTACGACGTTCGTACACATCGTACTCGTACAGGGATCAGGCCCCCTTTTTTAGCCCCCCTTCGCTTTCCCTTGTGACGGCCAAAAAAGCGGAAACGGGAAGCGGTTGGCGCCACATCGCGCAAACTTCCTTAGCTTAGCGTGAGCTATCTACGAGTAGGGCGGAGATTTTTTTTTTCAAAGGTCTTGCTTTTTTTCGGTGTACGTCGTATGTTGTAGGCTGGATTTTTACTGCACATCCATATTTTCTTATTTTTCTTTTCTATTCTTTTCTTTTTTCTTTCTTTTTTCTTTTTTTTTCTTTTCCTTCTTCTTCCGAACGGTTCCAAGTACCCCTGTAAGCGCAACTTTGCCTCCTCCGAGTGGATATCGCTTTGTAGACAGAAAGTTTTTTTCTCAACCTTCCCTTTGAAGATAGCCGGTCGCTGTGGAGTGCCTGTTCGGTATGCAAAGAACGGAGACAGCTGGCGAGGCATGGACAGCAGACAAGACCCCAGGACAAGTGCGCTAACTGCGGAGGATTTGGTTAGCAAGATTCAAAAAAGACCTCGTCTGTATCCATATCTATACTCGTACTCTCGGAGGATTTGGTTAACAAGATTCGAAAATACCTCGTCTGTACTCTGTCTGCGAATTAGTCTGTGTTTCAAAACTCCGTACAAAAAGTCCGGAGTATTACCATGTACTCGTAGTAGTATCACAGCTCTTCATGTCACGGACTCTTCGGTCAGGAGATGCCATCCACCAGCGATGCACTGCGGACCGTCAAGCGTTGCCGAGCTCGGCAGTCTTATCGACGACTTGCCTCCCGAGAGTGTCTACTTTGTGTACTCGTACTTTGTACACGATGTAATCCGACGAGCGCTGGTCTGTGGCCCTTGAGTGATGGAGAGAGTCAGACGAGTAGGAACATGGCTTCGCCTCCGGCCCACAGGGAAATGCAGCTAACTTTGGTGCTTGCCCAGACACGCATGATGGGCGGAATACGGAGAGATGCCGACAGTTCTGCCTCCTACTTTCGGAGCAGAGCAGTCAAGTACCGTCGTGATAGTGCATCGTGCACAGGTTCCTCGCAAAAGGCCAGCATGGCAGCGTGTATGGCGGCTGCATTGTGGATGAAGTCGGAGTCCCGCACTCGTACATTTGTACTTTGTACAGCTAGACCAGGTGGCGACGAAATCCCTGCTTGCCTCCGGCCCAATGGCTGAATGATGCAGACCGGGATGCCGATTTGGGCTTCCAGCAAGATTGGGCATGCACGATGGCGAAAAGAAAATCTTTTTTCTTTGTTTCGTGTTGTCTCTTTGTATTCCCTGCTTGTGCCACTTTCTCTTTTACCCTGTCTTCTCTCACTCTCTTCTCTCACTCTCTTCTCTCACCTTCTCTCACCATTTCTCGTCCTTCTCCGGTTATCTACACAATCATATGTATCCATCCGCGCAAAACAGGCGGCCCTCGAGGACGCAGATCGTGATACGTCGAGCTATTTATGTGCTCTGAGCGGTGTACTCGTAGGCTGCACTCTGTAGTGTTGCTGCTGGCTGGCTTCGCTTAGTTCCTTGTCTCCTGACTGCTCCGAACGAAGCACCTTGTTCTCGTACGAGATACGGGCATTTTTCAACCACAGCCACCTTGATCGATTCCGACCATCCTTGCCCGAAACACTGTCACAGTGCAAAAGTGGAAAAAGTCGGGCGTCACAGACGTCACGTTCATCGCACGTCGTGCTCTGTACAGTCGCGGGCGTGGGGGGTGCTGAGATGCCGACGTCAATGGAGAATTCCGGAGTATGGATGGTATGGGAAGAGTACAAGATTCCGCAGGAATCTCGTCTGGCCGCCACACATGCATACTCGAACGAGAGAGCTGCCCTAGACCCAATAATGCTGCACCCAAAATGCTCCGTCGATTCTGCGTCCACAGGGCCTAGTGCTCGCCACACCAACAAGTACTTGTACAGGGTCGTCGCAGTGGCAGCGATCCGCCTTCCAGGTCGGAAGCCCCGGGGGCGTGGACCAGAGACCTGGATGCTCGGAAGCCCAGTAGCCAGGCCAGAAGCCCAAGACGACTTTGCAAGCCCAAGCCTATTCGTACAAGCCCAAGCCTACGACGGACGAGTAATCCTTGATCAGACTGTAGATTGGCTCAAAACCGGCTATCGAGGCGTGCCAAGACATTCAAGGTATACGAGTTCGCACTTGTGTGAAATGGCGGTCTGCATTGCAGCATCTGCGACTGCATGCTGCAATCTGTTCCAAAGTGGCAACGTGCGGACTTGTGTGGACTTGTGGGGTGTCCTCACCGGTTCATTTTGTCATTTAGTTAAATCCATGTGGAGACACGACTGCCCTCCCCTCCCCCCTCCATCTGGACGGAAGTAATACATATTCGTACTGACAACCTGACAACACAAGACCGACGAATGCAAGGCGGCCACAGACCCCCACAGACTCTGGAAAACGCCGTTAGAATGCAGAATGCCGTAGGATAAGCCCGCTAACAAAAAAACCCCGATCCGGAACGTCGGCGCCAACAGGCAAGCCGGACGGAAAAGAGCGCCATGAGAAGGAAGACGTGCAAAAAAGCAGAACAACATAAACAGAAGAAGAAACGACAAGTAGAGGAAAACAAAGAAAGACGAAGCAACAGAGAAAACAAAAGTAGAGAGGAAACAAAGAAAGACGAAGCAATGCAATGGGAAAGAAAAAAGAGAAGCAGAGAGGAAAACAAAGAAAGCAAAGAGCAATGTAATGGGAGAAAGAGAAAAAAGCTCGTCCTTTCTCCTCTCCTCTCGTCTCGTCTCTCGTCTCGTCTCTCGTCTCGTCTACTCTTTCGTCTCCCCTCTCGTCTCCTCTCGTCTCTCATCTCGCCTCTCGCCTCTCGCCTCTCCTCTCTCTCTTCCTCTCTCGTCTCCTCTCTCTCTCCTCTCTCTCTCCCCTCTCTCCCCCCTCTCTCCCCTCTCTGCCCCCCCCCTAAAGCTGCTGCAAAACCCGCTGCTTCCTCCGCTCCAGCAGCTCCTGCTGTACTTGCTCCACCGTGGGCAGGAGCCACACCTTGCCGTCGCCGGTGTCGCCCGGCAGGGGTTCCCAGCCGGGCGGCGGCCGTGGCGGCTGTTGTTGTTGTTGTTGCCGTTCAGGCGAGGAAGCGGCCGCGGTGGCAGCCAGGCGGGCGCGGGCGTCGTCCTCGCGGGCGGCCTCGTAGGCCAGCAGGGCCGGGTCTTCGGCGTCGGGCCCGTATCCGTAGTAGGCGGCATCGACGTCCTTGCGGATGTCGTCGCGGTCTTCGAGGCCGGCGGCGGCGGCGTTGTTGTCGCCGCTCCGGCCCTGCAGCTTCTCCTGGTGCTTTGCGCGCGCGGCCTCGAACAGCTCGCGCACGCCCGGCAGGTCGCGGGCGCGGCCAAAATAGCGGTATCCCCGGTCTCCGCCGCCGCCGCTGCCCGGCAGCACCCGGCCGGTGGTCTCGTCGAAGCCGCCGCCGCCGCCGCTGCCCGGCAGCACCCGGCCGGTGGTCTCGTCGAAGCCGCCGCCGCCGCGCGACGTCACAATGGAGTAGTTGGGCCCGCCCAGGTTGCGGATCTGCACCTCCCACATGTGCTTTTCCCGCAGCAGCTTGTTGATCTCGTCGTTGAGGTCGCGCACCTGGAAATCGCTCAGGCCGGGATCCTGGATCTTGGACACCTTGCGCGAGATTTCCTTGAGCACCTGGCCGCGCCACCGCTCGCAGGCCGACACCGACGTCTGCTCCGAGATCACGCGCGGCCGCCGCATGCGGCCCGCATCAATAATGCCCAGATCGGCCGCCTGCGACTCGCGGAACCGATACAGCATCGACTGCGCCTTTTCCGAATTGCGAGCCTGCGCAGAGCAGAGAGGGGAAAAAGAAGCAAAGCGTCAGCAAGCGTCGGCAACTCGGAAGAAAGCAGAAACAAAAGAAAGAAAAGAGAGCAGAAAACAAAACAAAAGAAAGAGACGGGCAGAGACAGGCAAGGATGGCACCGAGCGAGAACAGACTTCAAAGCTTACCATTTTGAATCACGCTGCGTCCCTGCGTTCTAAATTCAGTCTGTGAAAGGCCGCTGGAGTAATCGCCGGAAATGACGCGTCTGCGGGTGCGCAGTCTTGATGGCCGGGCTGTGCTGTGGTCGTGGTCGTGCGGTGCTTGTTCGATGGAGATGTGTAAAAGCTGTACGAGTAAGCCGTAAAGCGGAGAGAAGAAGCAAAAATCGAACATCAAAAAATAAAATCGACGTCGCGAACCTGCCAGCCTTGCGGGGTCGCTCTCAGCCAATCACAGCCCGCGAGACTGCAGCTAGCCTTGATCGCTGTGACTACGACGGGCAAACGCCAGAAAGTGGTGCCTTTTTTGCCTGCCACTCCCAACTCTGTTCATCCTGCCCTGCCTCTCTCATCCCGCCGCTTCTTTGCCGTTGATTTCTGTCTTTTTTTTTGTCTTTTCTGTTCTCCGATACTTGCGTCTTTGTCTTTTCACACGCCTCCCTCCTTTCGCAGCCGGCCGTTTTGTCCAGCTCGATTGTCTGCTCCATCTCTGTGGGACAGCCACGGCTCGGCAGCCGACAGCTGTGCGGACGCAGCCATGGGGGCAGCGGCTGTGATGGCCGTGGCGCTGGCGCTCGGCTCGCTGGCACGCGCGATGCAGCCCGGGGCCGTGCCGGCCAAGCCAGCGCCGATGCGGCGCTTGAAATGGGGCGAGATCAACTTTCTTCACACGACAGTGCGTGGTTATTTTTCTTGTTTTTCCTCCTCTGTACCTTTGCTCGCGTGGACTAATTGGCGGCCAAGGACACGCACGGCTGGCATGCCGGCCATCTCTTGGAGTAAGCACGGGCGCTTCTGCAGCGTCGAAGCCGTCACCTCGAAAGCTGTCACCTCGAAGGCTGTAATCTCGAAAGCTTTTGTTTTTGTCCCCTCGAAAGCTGTAACCTCGAAAGCCTGTCCTTCTCCCCAACGCCCTCGAATTTGTCACTGACCGCCTTAGATCGCAGTACTCGGCCGACTGGGGCGACTACATTTCGTTTACGGAGCACATGCAGGCGCGGGCGGACGAGGCCGGCGTCGATCTGCTGCTGGTGGACACGGGCGACCGCATCGAGGGCAACGGGCTGTACGACGCGTCGAGCCCCAAGGGCCGGTACACATACGGCATTTTTGCGCAGCAGCAGCACATCGACCTGATCTGCTCGGGCAACCACGAGCTGTACCAGGCAGACGCGGCCGAGCGCGAGCACCGCGTCATGGCGCCCAGCTTTGCTGGCCGCTATCTGGCGTCGAACCTGGACTATGTCGAGGACAGCAGCAGCAGCAAAGCCGTGCCGATGGCGCCGCAGCGCTACCGGGTCTTCTCGACGCCGAACCGCGGGCTGCGCATCGTGGCCTTTGGCTTTCTGTTCAACTTTACCGGCAACGCCAACAACTCGGCCGTGCAGCCGGTGCAGCAGACCGTGCGCGAGCCGTGGTTCCAGCACGCCATCACGGCCGAGCCGGCCGACCTGTTTGTCGTCATCGGCCACGTCGGCGTGCGCATGGGCGAGCTGCGCGCCGTCTACGAGGCCATCCGCGCCCGCAACCCGCACACGCCCGTGGCGCTGTTTGGCGGCCACGCCCACGTGCGCGACACCGTCGTCTTTGACGAGCGCGCCGTCGCAATGGCCAGCGGCCGCTACATGGAGACCATCGGCTGGATGTCCGTGGAGGGGGTGAGCCGGAGCGAAGAGACGGGCAAGCACAAAGACACTGGTAAAGACAGCAAAGACACTGGCAAAGACAGAAAAGAGACAGGAAAGCACAAAGACACAGGTAAGCACTTCAAAGACACAGGAAACACAGCAAAGACACAGGAAAACACAGGCACAGCCATAGGCAGATACAAAGAAACAGCAAACACACAGCCACAGGCAAAGAAACAGACAAACAGCAAACACAAACACAAACTAACAGACACAGCCACGCCACCCCCCCTCTTCACCCGCCGCTACATCGACAACAACCTGCTGGGCCTCTACCACCACAGCGGCCGCAACGCCTCCACGTTCACCACCGCCGCCGGCCGCAACGCCAGCCAGGCCATCGCCGCCGCCCGCGCCGCCCTCCGCCTCGACGAGCGCTTCGGCTGCGCGCCCCAGACCTACTGGCTGCAGCGCCGCTCCCCCGACAGCCCCGACAGCCTCTTTGCCCTGCTGCGCGACCGCGTGCTGCCCGAGGCCCTCGTGCGCCCCGACCGCGCCCACGTGCCGCGCCTGGTCCTGACCAACACCGGCGCCATGCGCTTCGACGTCTTCCGCGGGCCCTTTACGCGCGACTCCACCTTTATCGTGTCGCCCTTTGTCAGCCGCGTCCGCTTCCTCGCCGACGTGCCCTACGCCCTGGCCCGCCAGGTCATCGGCCTGCTCAACAGTCACGGGCCCATCTTGACCGCCCGGATGGCCGAGGCGGAGGCGGCCCAGGAGGACGTGGCCGAGCAGCAGGACGGGGCGCCGCCCAGAGGCCGCAGGCCTGGCCCGCAGACCGCCCTCCCGAGAGCCCGGGACTGGCGCCAGCTGGCCGTCCCAGAGCAGTATACCCAGCGTGCAGCGTTTGCCGACGGCGCCGATGCTGTTTTTGTCGCCGAAACTCCAAGGCTCCAGCATCCTCTGGGACACGGCGACGACGACGGCGACGACGACGACGCAACCTCTGGGCCGCCGCTGATTCCTGGCTACACCACAGTGGACGACCTCGGCGTTGACGGCGACGATGCCGTCCACACGCCGCTGCCCTTTTACCGGCTGCCCAACTGCATCCAGGCCGAAGTGCTGCATCCGGACGGGACAAAGACGGCGTCTGACCACAGCAACAACAACAACAGCAGCAACAGCAACGACACCCCCCTCGCCGTCGACCTCGTCTTCTTCGACTTCATCCAGGACTTTGTGCTGCAGGCCCTGGCCTATGCCAGCGGCGACGGCCGCGTCGGCGGCCACATGTACACGGCCGACGACGTCCAGACATACCTGGACGGCACCTTTACCGACTACTTTGCCGGCTGGGTCAAGGACAACTGGGGATCGCTGTGTTGAAGAGTGCTGCTTGCGCTAGAAAGAAGTTGGGAACTGCGCCGGTTGACAACGCCTTGATTCTTCGTTTGTGTGTTGTTGTGTATTTGTTTATGATTGCCGAACATGGCGTGCATATGATTATGTTCTTTCTTCCCGGCCAGGGATTCATACAGCTGTTTCTATTTTCTTCATAAAGAACAGCTGAGAGTGTTGATAGAGCAAGCACCGCATAGCAACAGCTGACAGAGTTTATAGAGCAAGCACTGCATAGCAAAGCAATTTATCCTTTTTTCCAGATCCAAAATATGCACAAAAACGAAGGTGAATGCAAAAAGCCAGTTGACATGAATATAGTACAGTGGTAGAGCTTTTTGAGTTTTGATTTTGCCCCTGAGCCTTTTGAGTTTTGATTTTGCCCGTCCTATCCCTTCCGAGTCCACCGATTCCCGCACCCGCTTCACCTCCCGTTCGAAAGCCGCCATGCCTTGAGCGGCAGCGCCTGCAGCCGCAGCACCTGTGGCCGGATGAAGAACAGAAAGGTCACCGTGCCCACCAGCACGCAGATGATATTGACAATGTAGTAGCCGTCGCGCTGCAGCTCGCAGACGCCGCCGCCGGCGATGCAGCGCTCCTTCTGCTCCTGCACGGCGCACGAAAAAGGCTCCGTGACCAGCACACCCGTCAGGCCGGCCTTGGCGCTGCCGTCGTCGCTGCCCATGCCGGGCTGGCACGTCGCCTTGGTGAAGTAGTCGACAAGCCGCAGCACAAAAAAGCGCGGAAACGTGCCGCCGAGATTGCAAACCCTGGGAGAGCATTAGCAGGCTTTCTTTGCACCCTGGGTTCTCCTTGGAAAAAACTTACGTGGCCAGCAGCGTCATGTAGGTGCCGCCAATGGCAGGGTCGGCAATGCGGGCGTGAAAGGCAGACACGGCGACAAACATGACCGTGTTCATAAAGGTCGACAGCACGTGCTCGAGAATGACGACGAGCAGGTAGGTGGCCGTGACGCCGCCCTTGGGGAACAAGGCCACGGTCAGCTGGGCAAAGACGGCGGCGGCCAGGCGGCCGACAAAGCCCCAGCACCAGATGCGCATGGGCGTGTACTCCTGCGACCACTTGCCGACGTAGTAGCCGAGGCCGATCTCAAAGGGGAAGTCGATGAGCACGGTCAGGGCCAGGTTGTCGGTGCCAAAGCCCTTCTCCAGCAGCTTGAGGTTGGTGACGCCGTCGTTGGCCTGGAAGCCCAGCTTGGCAATCAGGTGGACGGCCAGGATGGCCTGGACGTTGCGCAGCCGCAGCACGCCGCCCATGATGCGGTACACGTCCCACACGCCGTCGTCGCTGTGCGCCCGCTCCTCGCGCTTGCCCAGCGCCAGCCCCAGCGTGACGGCAATAAAGGCCCAGCCCCAAAAGGTCAGGTAGCCGCCCAGGCTGACGAGCCCCGCGTCGCGCGCCGCGTCGGGCGCCCGGAAGTAGCGGTTGGCAAAGTCGGCCGAGTTGAAGGCCAGAAAGACGGTGTACGACAGGAAATGGCCGGCCGTCAGCCCGACCGTCTGCGCCGTCGACGCATACGACACGTTGCCCGGCGACAGCAGCGTCAGCGCCCAGCCGTCCACGGCAATGTCCTGCGTCGCGCACATGAGCACGAGGAAAAACCACCACCAGGTAAAGGCCCACACCGTCGGCCCGCCCGCCCGGCCCGTCGCCCCCATCATCGCCTCCACGTGCCGGCCCAGCCAGATCATGCCCAGCCCCGACAGCAGCTGGATCGGCAGGATCCAGCTCTTGCGCCGCCCCAGCCGCCGGCTCCACACCGCGTCCACCACCGGGCTCCACAGCAGCTTGAGCGAGTACGGGTACGACGCCAGCGAAAACACCCCAATCTCCCCGTACGACATGTGGCTCTTCAGCAGGAACGGCACCGACCCCGTCGCCAGCCCCAGCGGAATCCCCTGCAGAAAATACAGCAGCACCAGCAGCCCAAAGTTGCGCTGGTCCTGCCGCGGCAGCTCCAGAAAGCCGTGGTTGTTCAGCCGCGGCGTCGCCACCACCGGCTCGTCCAGCGAAAACGCCTCCCGCGCCATCAGGTTGGCCGTCAGCACCTCCGACCCGCCGCCGTTGCTCAGCCCCTTCCGCCGGTACTCCACGCTGCTCATGTCGTCGTCTGTGTCAATGTGGCCCTCTTTCGTCGCCAGCTGCATCCGCCCGTTTGTTTTTCCTCCCTTCGCCTTGCCGTTGGTCGTTCCGCCGCTGGTCTTCCGGCCGCTGGCCTTCCTGCTGGTCAGGCCGTTGGTCTGTCCGTTCGTCGCCCGCTTCCCGTTCTCCTTTTGCGTTGCCGTCTCCGATTCGCTGCCAAGCGGCGTGTGTCCGCTGGTGCTTGTCCTGTCTTCAACCAAAGGGTCACCAGGTGGCCCCTCGTCTTTCCGGGATTTGGATCGTCGCAGCCTGGCACCCATAGAGGAGCTTTCGTCGCAGAACAGGAGCTGTCGCTCTCTGGATGGTCTTTTCGAGAGTGGGTGGGACCTGCTTAGACTCGGGCCGCTGCTACAACACGTCGTGGACGACTTGACTCGTGGTATTCAATAGACTGCTAAAAGAGTTGCGGGCAGGAAAGGAGGCGAGACGGGATCGGTTATGGTATAGTTTATAAGCTGGGCTTCGTGATTCTCCAAAGTAGAAAGGTGAAGTGGGAAGAAAAAAAAGGTATTGGATACGATCCGAAAAAAGAAACGGTCAATCGCCGCCAAAGTCGTCTTGCTGGCCTTTTCTGTTAGTATTCCTTGTTAGATTCTGTTAACGCTTATTCTGCCTAGTCCGTCCAAGCAGCGTACGGAGTACTGGCAGTGGCGACCAACGAGCCCCAAAGCTGCATTTATAAGGATATATGGGATATAATATCCATACTCTTATATTGGCCAGCGCCAAGCCTTTCACGCACACATACACCAACCAGAAAGAAAAAGGCTTTTTGCCTAGCAGAAGCAAAGAGCAGGTGCCTCTAGGAGCGGCAAAGCTGTCAGGCACCCAACACAGTTGAAACCGGCGGGGGGCGGCCCCGGGGGCTTTGGAAGCCTTTTCCGGGGTTTTGTAAGGCAACCGTGGCCTCTATGGATATTTCCAGTACCAGTGGCAAAGCGAAGGACGCTAGAAAAAAAAACCCAACAAGAGGGGAAAAAAAAGGTTTCTAGTCAGAAAAGAAGGACGAGAAGCAGAATAAAACGAGAGAATATGTGAAGCTCCGCGACGGAGCCCCTTTGGTCGAATGTAAATGTCCCAAAAACTTTCCCCCCCGTCTTCCTTGTCGTCAAAAGGAGATGTACGAGTAGACGTGTAATATGGATACGAGAAAAAACTAAAAGAAGCTTAATATGCTTATCAATCCACAATGCTGGTTTCATGCATACACGTGACCACGCTAAAGCGCGCTAATATCCATACTATTCATATCCTTATACGGAGTACTCGTATGGATACTCGTATTCAGAATAGTCATCAATTATGTACGAGTATGGATATTATGTGATGTGACAGACGCGTCTCACCAAAGTCTACGCAAAACAGACCACGAGCCATGGCGGAAGCACTCGACCAAGAGATTGAGCGACTGCAAGAACGAGGTGTGTGCTTGCTGTGCGTGTGTGTGTGTGGGTGCTGCATAGTGATAAAAAAGTTAACATCATAATCGTAGCGGCTCTTCTCCGCAAGCAGCTCAAAGTGCAGACAGCGACGCTTTTGTGCGCCGAGACGACGCGGCAGCTGGTGCAAAACGCGCCTGCATTGGCGCGAGACGCCGGCAGTGATGGCGGGACGACGGCGGAGTCGCGCGCAAAGCTTCTTGACCTGTGCCGCGCCCACGACGCGCACCGGCAGCAGTGCCTGTACCGGGCCGGGGCGTCGGTGACGGCGTTCCGAGTGCAGGACCCGGACCCGAACGCGGTGGACGGAGGGCGCGTGCTGGGCGTGCGGCTGGACGTCATGATGGGAGCGCAGTTTCTGCGCCCATACTATGTGCTGATGCACCGAGACACGACGCGCACCACCGGCCGTCGCAGGACGGCAACAACGGCGATCGCGACGGCAGCCGCGACGGCAGCCGCGACGGCAGCAGCAACGACGGGCGGCCCAGCGTCAGCCGGCATGGGCCTGCGCATCCATCGCCACACCGTCCCGCCGTGCATTCCCCTGGCCGGGTTGGCGGCGCGCTATCTCGCCGGTTCGTCTCGGCCAGGCAGCTCTCCAGATCTCTACGGATTTGCACGGGCTCTGCGCCGCGCCGTCGTGCGCTACCACAACCGGCTCGCCTCTATCAGCGATCTGCGGCGCGCCGTCCAACAGCGGCAGCGGCAGCAGCGGCAGCAACGCCGGCAACACGCGCCCCGAGACCAAAGCCCACAGCAAACAGCTGCAGACATGCCCATTGACGTCAGCGGCGCCGATGCAGAGGCAAAGCACATCAAGCTGGACTGGGCCGACGGACGCACGGGGCGGCTGGTGCTGGGCGACGACGGCGAGATTGAGCAGCTGGTGGTGGTTGGCGCAGCCGGCGGACGCGACCGGGCTGCTGTGCAGGCGCTGTTGGGCGACGAGACGACGGCCGCAGGACTGGTTCGGCGATTGATGAACGAGCCTTTGAGCGACGGCAGCGGCGGCGGTGGCAGCAGCAGCAGCGGCGGAAGCAGGAACCAAGCCGGCTGAAGCCCTGGCTAGCAATGCCGGTCCATGCAGCCATTCACTCAGACCGAGCCTTGGATTGATCGTTTGGTTGGGCTATCGCACGCACGCTGTTATTACTACTTCTCTTGTGGCCCCGGCTGAAAGAAGCTAAACGTGTTTCGACGTGTTCGGAGATGCCAAATGTCCTGGAAAAGCGACTATCTACCAATGAAAGCAACGTGCTACGTGGTAGTTGGAGTGGCTCGGGCACAGAGCCCACAAAGCCTCTTACACGGGATTCTAGAACACCAACGATGAGAACAATTCCTTCGTCAAGCGTCTCATCTAGCTAGAATAAAAAATGAGCGAAAAGAGTGAGGGCCCTTACGGACACGATCCCGCTGCCACGATCAGGACTTTTCGTCTCTGGCGTGGTGCTCACAAAAAAATGCGCGCAAGCGTAATACCGTGTTTCTCGTGTGTTATTACAGCGTCAGAACAACAGAAGGACTCGCTTTCTTGGTGGGGAAAAGGATCAATATAATCAACTGCAGTCCGCGCTGACTCTACGCTGTTCCATGTCGGCGTTTTTACATAATGAGTCGTATTACCTGGGAAATATGTATAGAATCGCATTTCCCCGTCATTGTGTAGGATTTGTTATCCACCCAGACATATATTGCATGTGAGAATGGCAATATCCAGGCAATACGGAGTCTATAAACGAGATTGGACAATGCTTGCATGTTCTGTGCTAGACAGCCAGTATTACGCCGAATTGCTCCTTGGCTGTGCGGTGTACGGAAAGCGGAATGGATCCACAGAGAAGAAAATAAAAAGAGCTTTGTTTCTGGAAGCAGAATACGAGATTTTTCGATATTGAGTCATCAAGGTAACGTCCCGTTCTTGGACTGTCAACGGCCTGGGTGCCATTGCCCACGTGTGTGTGTATCCGTCAATGCAGAGTTGGTCGTAAGACACGGCGGCATGGATCTGCTCAGGGATTCTTGAGTTTTCTGTAGTTCTCCCTCCTTTGTAGCCCGGCTAATCTGCCGTAATATTTTCATACGACGAATGGAAGCCAAAACCGCGGTCCAGCGATCTCACAAAAAAATATTACGGCTCGATATGGTTGTGGATCGGTTGTGTTCCTTGATTCCTGTTTGTTTCTTTTGTCCAGGGAAAAGGAAAAAAAAAGGAAACCGTTCAATGCGCGCAGATCGACGACCCGAACCAATCAATCTGATCTACGGAGTACTGGGACGTTGGTTTCAAGTTGTTTTGTTTTTTTCTGCATAATACCATTCCACATTGTCAAGAGAGAGTTTTGTTTGGGAAAAAAATACATATATTTTACCAGTCTTGAGCTTTGGGTGAAGATCCCGCGTTGTTCAATGGCCCAACATGTATAACATTAGAAGTAAAAAGCGTAATATATACACACGTCAAGTGTCGGCTGGAAGCGACATGATATCTCTCGGCCATGCCCAGACCCAGAAGCCACCCTGAAACAAGACAAGAGAAGTGAAAAAAAATGGAGAAAATGCAAATGGAGAAAAGGAATCAGCCAGGATTAGAAAAAAAAAGAAAAGAGGTTAAGAAAGAAAGAGAACTGGCAGATCCCTTAGAAAAGGGCAGCCACTGCGGCAGCGACGGCGAGAGCGCCAGCCGCGCCGAGGACGCGGTTGGACGCAGCACCGGCGGTGACGGGAACCAGGGTGGGCGATGCGGTGGTGGTGGCGGTCGTGGGCGCAGCGGTGCCAGTGGCCGAGGCAACGCCGGAAGGCACACCAGCAGGCGACGACGGAGCAACAACAACAGGCGACGACGAAGCAGTGGTGGGAACAACCGACGGGGTGGTGACGGGGGCCGGAGTAGACGGCGCAGCCGACTCGGTGATGGGGCAGACGGTTGTGCTGACAGCGACGACAATGGTGGTGACCTTGATGCTCTCGGCCGGGCAGTTGGTGACGGTCGGGGCGCAGCTGGTGATGGTGCTGGTGGTGGTCGAGTAGATGGTGCTGGTGGTGTAGCCCGAGGTGGCGTTAGCCGAGAACGAGTACGACGACGAGGAGATGCTGGTGCTGCTGGTGGGCTCTTCGCTGCAGTCCTCGTCGTCATCGCCGGCATAGGACGCGGGCGAAGCCACAGCGTAGGCAACAAGGCCCAGGAGCGAGATCAGAGAAGCCTTCATTTTGATCGGGTTGTGTGGTGTGCTTAAAAAGTAATGCGGTTTTTTTTTATTTTGCTGTTCGAAAGAGCGTCGAGTTGCAAGAGAAAGTCTTTGCAGGAGTACAAGTAGCGAGTGACTGATGTTGGAAAGATAAAAAAACGAGTGGTCGTTGACGATGCAACAGAGATGAGAATCTTGAGTGATGAGAGGGAAAAAAAGAAGCGCTCTACTCGATAGAGATGTGGGAGGGTTGGGACTTTTTATTCCCCTTTGTCTACCTGTATGGATACTCGTAGGAGTGTGCGTCGTATTATTACTACTCCGTAGAGGATGGGAGCAGTCGTGTTTTCTCGTCCCACTTCCTCCAGACCCAAGTAGGGAGTTGAGTTAAAAAACCTTGATATTGGGTGAGCAACCAGGGGGGGTGTGTCCAGCTCATTTCCGCCCCTGGTCCACCCAGCGCCTAGTCCTATAAGAGTAGTCAGACGCAGTACGTCGTATGGATATGGATATTAATACTCTCACGTACGTACTCGTACAGAGTCCTCCTTAATACGGCGTACTCGTACGTCGTACTCGTACTTCAGGCAGACAAGGTTATTTTGTCTTGTGCGCAGACACACCGTCTCTCGAAGTGGTATTACTCCGTGCTTGACCTCGTCCCTTGCAGCCATTCCCGCAAAGCCACGATGGATGAGAGGATGCAGGATCGTAACAGGCTGATTGCAAGTGACTGTTTGGGCTCATCTGCAGGTACGACGTACAACGCACACCACTTTCTTTGTACTCCATACGAGTCCTCGTGCGCAGATGTCATCCTCTCGGCTTCGTACCTAGTACTTTGTGCTCCATCTGACGCCCCCCCTTACTCGTATGGATACTGAGGCCAGGGACCCGCATCTGCCACCAAGTGGCGACTCGGCGCGCTGTATGTGTACTAGTGCAACCTCCAGCGTCAGGAACCAGAGAAAAAACAAAGCCAGGAACAGAAGCGAATGAGATTGATGGTGGGCACCAGAGGGCGCTGGTGGGCACTGGTGGGCACTGGTGTGCACGAGTGGTCGTGTCTGGTTGGTCAGGTCATTTTAGGCAGAGAGATGGGAAACTCCGGGACCTGCTGGACTCTGGACGGCGGCACAGGTTTTTTTTTTTTTTTACGGCTTGTTTCTAGGTGGTTTTTTGTTCCAAGACTGCAGTCGTAATATACCGCAACAGCACTCGTAATACTCATACATTGTGAAAGGATCCTGTGCTTCTGCCTTTTGTTCTCGCTCGATGGATGTCGAAAATAGCAACATCTCTCGTGGCTGAGCCTGTCCATGGCAATGTCGTGTTGGGAGATTAGAAGAGACTGCATAATATAGAGTAATTCGATCGTGGTCGTATTATTACGTCGTACGGGCTACATTGAATGGGGTCGGAATTGCGTAGAAGCTGGCAGCTGGCGAGGATTCCACTGGAAAGCTCTCAAGACAGCATAACTCGTACGTAAGTAAATACGGAGGGCGCCGTACTCATATTGCGAGTATTAGGGGGCAGTGGCAGGGTAGAGATGCCTGCAATTCCATTTGTGGTACTCCGTGGATTCGATTCGGCGTATGAGAAAACATTTTGTTCTAGGGTGCCGGGGAAAAAAACAAACGAGATTGCGGTGAAAATTTTCCTTTTGTGACGATGCGACGTCAGTCTACGAGTATTCATACGAGCACTCCGTACGGAGTATGGATACTCGTATGGATACTCATATGCCTCCATCGGTTTATTTCCGCCCTTTTTCTGTCCGTCCTTCCAGTCTCCTAGTCTGTACGCTAAAAGAAGGGAACGCACAGAGAAAAGTCGGCGAGTTTTTTAGGGGATGTTTTTTTTTTCTTGGTAACCGGGGGGGTATCTGACCTTCTACGAGTTAGGCATCTCCTGAGACAGTCCCCCTTTTCCTTTCACCTTACAGGTGGGCCTGCTGGTTTTTAGCGGGCTATAGCGCAAGTGCACAGCAGCCAGTAAGCGCTGAGCACGCCTCCAAAGGCTTGAGTGAATACTCGTAGGTATCGTAGTCTCTCGTACGGAGCGCTCGTACTCCGTACAGAGAAAGCTTCCATAAGGCTTGAAACAAAACGAAATGAGAAAAGGGGGGTGATAAGATCCCCTGTCCGAGCAGGCGGCAACGGCGATCTCAAACCGCCGGCCGAGCGCTACGACGATCAACCCTGGCAGGCACTATTAAATTCTACGAGGATGGATACGAGTACGGAGCAAGGATGACACAGTGCGTTCGTCGCACTTGTGCGAGTGCAGAAAAACGCTGAAAACGAGTACGGAGCGGCGAAGCACGTATTTGGTAAATTGCGAAAGAAGGACACAAGCTGAGAAACAAGGGACCCGAGAAGCAATTATACTCGTACTATGGCGTAAGGCGGAAGAAGAAATGGGAGGAAAAGATAGTATCCCTGCTTTTCTTTTGTACGAGTATTGCAAACTACGAGTGGGCGCCGTGCTCTGTTGGATGAGCGGCCGTTTTGGGTAGATGAGAAGCAGAGACAGCCAAAACAGCTCGAGCGCCGGCCTGAATGTTTGAGAGGCGACGACTCACCGCTTTCACACGGACTGCGGTAGACGGCTGTGCTCCATGAAACATAAACGGGCGGTTTGTTGGCATTTGGTCTCTGACGTTTGGTTTCCGGCCTCAGTCCTCTGCCCACTGTCTTCTGCCTCGTTCCTCTGGCTTGCTCCTCTGGCCTCCTCCTCTGGCCTCGCTCCTCGGCTTCGTTCCTCTGGCTTGCTTTTCTGACCGCTCCTCCGGCCTCACTCTTCCGGCCTCGCTGTTCTGCTCATTGTTCTGGCCTGCTTGAGAAGCGGCCTATATCAGTGCATAATATGAAACTCGTCCATGTGGTAGCAACAGCACAACAGCCGGCCAAGTATTGCGTCGGTAGTAAGACGTAGTTGGGTTGTATTACGTCGTTTGGACCACGGTTCGCAAAAAATAGTGACGTATGTTCGGCTTTACGGTGCTGTTCGGAACAGAGTGCGAACACTCGTACGTCGTAATGCAGTCTTTGCCAAGGAAGATGCAAGTCCAGCAAAATCGGCGAGACGGCCAAGATCATAACGATATGGACGGGACACTTACTACGGGACGAGCCAGATTTGATTCGCGTGCTGGCTCATTCTTCAGACGTGCGTTTGGTTTCTGGCTTGCAGCTGCATGATTGCGTCAGAGGCCACTTTTGCAAAGTCCAGCCACAAAGGTCTCAACGGCCAAAGGCGCCTCCTCGCTGGTCAGCCAGCAGAAATACTTGCTTTTTTTGCCCGCCCCACCATAAGCACGACTTGCTACGTACGTCGTAATACAGACAACATCTTGTTGTAAGACGCTGTAGGGCGCTCTGAGGAGTACAGCCGTCTTTGGCTTCAGCGGCAACGCCTCGATGCTCCTGGCCACACAAGATGCTGTCTCAGAGAAAAAGAAGACATTAGAGTTCGACCTACGAGACGCAATTACGACGTTGGGTCTAGACTTTGCGTCGTAAAACACCGTTTTGTCCCTGTTTGCCTCCATCGCCAACAGCCCAGCGGCCCGTGGATTAGCGCTTTCTAGCGCTCTGAGCCCGCCACGCAACGCCAGCTAAGCCTCAACCTGCCTGTAATCCTCTCCGTTCTGCTGGCAAAAACGACATCGACTTCCGAGCCCCTCCTCTTCTCTTCAGCCCCTCCTCACGTCGGGGAGGGGGACGACGACAACCAATGCAAACAGGGTCAGCCAGCCACATTTTTGCCGTTTTCGTTTATATTGAGCGGCTCTTCTTTGTCTGCTTTCTGTCTGCTTTTTGTCTGCTTAAGATTTCTTGCTCTTCTGCTTGCTGTTCTTTTGTTTTTGTTGCAACTCATCAGCCTTTGTCGAGCGTTGCATCGATCTACTGGGCAGCCCTTTGCTTCTGTGTCTGAGAGATTCATTGTTCTATGCGATGGCAGGACGCCGCGAGAGCATCAGCGACGACTCGCTCGTGGACGAGAGCGACTATGTGTCTCGGAGCCGGGAGGTGCGCGGTGGGCGGCCGCGGTCGCCGGCGGACGACAGCCGCTATTATGAGCGACGCGAGGAGGTGCGGCGCCGGGAGGTGCGGCGGGAGGCCAGTCCGCAGCCGGCGCCGCAGCGAGTGATTGTGCGTGAGGACAGCCATGTGCGAACGCGGTCGCGGTCGCGGGAGCGGTCGAGCCGCGAGGGCCGCGAGCACTCGGTGTCTCGCTATTTCCAGTTTGACGACGACGACGGCGGTAGCCGGACGGCGACGACGGCGGTGGCGGGGCCCATGGTGCTGCGGCAGCGCGAGGTGGAGACGTACGAGACCGTACAGCCGCCGGCGCGGCGGCGACCACGCAGCGCGAGCCCGGTGCGAGTTCTCCAGGTCGTGCGCGAGAGCGAGGGCCGGCGCAGAAGCAGCCGCGGGCGCTCGCGGTCGCCGTCGAGGTCGCCATCGCCGCCCGCCCGAGAGCGCCAGAGCGAGCACATCCGCATCGAGCACTCCCACTCGCACTCGCGCGCCCCGTCGCCGTCCCCAGAGCCGCGGCAGGTCATCCAGGGACCCGTTCTAGAGCGCGAGGTCATCACCCACTACACAGACATTGACCATGGTAGGGGGTGTCCTTTTCTTGTTTTCCCGTTCTCCTTTCGCTGGCTGGCTGCTGCCCCCTGGTCTTGCTGGCCCACCCTGCTAACTTCCCAGGCGTTCTGTATGCACCGCCGCCGCCCGCGCTGGCGCTGGAGCCGCCGCCTCGCCATCAGGACACGGAGATCGACATCTACACGTCGCGCAACCACACAGAAGTAGAAATTAGCGAGTCGGACGCGCGGGACCGCCTGCGTCCGGTCCGCTACCGGTCGCCGCGCCGGCGCAGCGGCGTGGTCGACGACAGCGTCGTGGTGCGCTCCGACCGCAGCCACAACCTGCTGCAGGTCGACATTGACGAGCGGCGCAGCTTCGGCCACGGCAGCGGCGGCCGCCACCGCCGCTCGGCCTCGGCCGTGCCCGACGTCGACCGCGCGCTGGCCGACGAGGCCGACTACATCGAGGCCCGCGTCGACGCCCGCGGCCGCCTGGGCGAGGCCAGCCACGGCGCCACGCGCCAGTGGTCCATTGTCGACGTCCCGCCCGGCACCCAGCGCGTGCGCATGGAGGGCGTCGGCGGCGGCGCCGCCGAGGTCACGTGGCAGCGCTACAACGGCGTGCGCCGCACGCGCTTCCTGCCCGACGGCGCCAGCGCTTCGGCATCGGCGCCCGCGCTGGTTCCGCGGGCGCCGCGCCGCCAGAAGAAGCTGCTGCAGCAGCGGCAGCGCTACAGCGACCTCGAGGTCGACGTCGACGTCGACGTCGATGTCGACGTCAGCTCCGACGACCACGTCGACCGCATCCATGTCCGCGACCGCAGCAGAGTCCGCACCAGCCGCAGCCGCAGCCGCAGCAGAGTCCGCAGTCGCAGCAGAGTCCGCAGCCGCAGCCACAGCCGCAATCCGCCCCGCGAGCGCTCTAGCCGCAACAGCATCAGCGTCGACATTGTCGAGTCCGACCGCCACAGCCCCGTCAGCACCCGCCGCCGCGACCACCACTACCACCACCCCCACAACCACCGTGACCACAGCGAAATCGACATCGACGTCCGCCGCCGCTCCTCCACCGCCCTGTCCGCCGCTTCCGCCCCCATCCCGCCCGACCGCAACCTCGTCGTCTACGACAACCGCCCCGTGCCCGTCACCAACGACATGTGGACCGAAATCACAAAGGACCTCGTCACGCGCGAGGCCATCGAACGCTATGGCTACAACTATTCCGAAACCGACTACTTTTACTACATTTGGGAGTATCTGGCTTATGTATGTTTTCTCTCTCTCTCTCTCTCTCTCTCTCCTTTACCTTCTACTCTCCCTCTCTGCTTTCTTCTACTTTCTGCCCCCCTCTCTCCTTTACCTTCTACTCTCTCTCCTTTCCTTCTCCTTTCTCCCTCGCTCACCGCCCTAGGACGATGTCGCCGATCTTGTAGACCTGTCCAACCGCATCCGTCATCGACGACGCCGCCTCAAGCAGCAGCAGCAGCAACAACTGCTGCTGCCGCCACCGCCACGTCATCACCACTCGCACGACGACATCGACGTCGACATCCGCTCCCACCACCGCCTCCGCAGCACCAGCCAACACCGCTCCCCGGCAGCCCGACGCCGCAGCGATGTCTACGAACACGACGTCGTCATCGACCGCCGCCAGCCGGTGTACTACTACCGCTGACGGCAGCCGCCGCCGTTGCCGTCTATCGCTGTGTCTTCGGGGGGTCTTTTTGTGCCTTTTTGTTCCTGATTCTTTCCTTATATATGATTCTTTCCTTATATATCTCTTCCTCTCCTTTATTTCTCCAGTCTCTTTTTGGCTTCAATTTTTTTTTCATTTTTTCTTTCTTTCTTTCTTTTTTTTTTTGTTCTTTTGCCTCTGCACAGGGAAAAAGGTAACGAGCTTTGACGACATATACGACAGAATGAAATGCCAAATGCCTGTATGATGTTTGCCAGTCGAGATGACACTATGGCTGGGCAAGTCCAATTTTTGATTCTCATTCCACATTTTCTTGTCTGCATTCCCATCTTAGATGTCTATTTTCCACCATGTCCACAAATGCCTGCACGAAACATTTCTCTTACGTCTCTCACTCACGGAGATCCTTAAAGCTATATGTGTGTGTGTGTTTTTTTGTTCTGTCTCGGAGTTGGCTCGTGGCACAGTTTAGCAACTACTATGAATGAGAAAAGTCCAAATATTACACAGATTTTCCATTTCCGAGAGAGAGAAAGCGACGTAAAAAAACAGAAAATCACCAGCCGGCCGCGTTTCCCTTTCCCCCTTCCTTCATTCAGTTCGTCCTCGCAAGATGCAATTGTCCTCTGACCTCGACTCGCCCTATCCTCTGAACCAGTCCTTCCATTCCTCGCACTCCCACTCACGAGACCAACCTAGGAACGCACTTCCTGGCCCGGAACAAGGCCTTCTTGGGCTGTTCGCGCATGTCCACAAGGTCTAATACTCCGTGCTAAGAATTGATCAACTCTTTTTGTCTTTCCCCCCTTTTTTCTTTCTCACCCTGCTTTATTTTCTCCTCCGACATTAGCCATTTCACTGAAAGATGGCAGGCATCATCACCAAAACGTTGCTATTTTTTTTTCTTATTTTTTGTTGTTTTGTTTCCTGTCGAATATTGGGGGACAAGGAGTCGAAATTTGGTAGAGGTTGGTTCGGATCGGGTCGAAAGAAAAGGGGGTTATGTGACAGACAAAAATATAAAAAAAAAAGAGAAAAACATCCATAGTAATCAGAGACGCCCATTCCCAGCTCCCGGTCTATGTTTTTTTTTGTTTTATGCGCTGGCCTTGACCTTGGCCAGGGCCTTGCGCTCCTCAAACCGCCGCTGCTTCTTCAACCGCATCACCTTGAAGCGGTCAAAGTCCGTCAATTGCTGCCGCCGCTCCTTCTGCAACCGCTTCTTGTACCAGCTGGTCGCCTTCCATAGCCCATCCACATCCGCCTTTTCCCAGGCCGCCTTGACTGTGCCCGTCCGCGAGCCACGCGACAGCTTCGGAATCACGATGCTCGTCAGCAGCGTGTCGGCCAGCGCAACCGCCTGCCGTGGCACACCGCCAGGGTTGGCTTCTGTTGCCGGACCATCCACCAGAACCTGCACATTGTCATCGTTAGCATGCGCCTTCCTTTGAACTTTGTTTTTTCAACCACATCTAGCTTTCTCCTCACGTCTTTGGGACCTCCCCCCCCATATTCGCTCCACCACAGATCCAGGACGCATCGATCGCTATCTCTGCCACCGCAGTAGCAGCAACAGCAGCCCCGGCCGCTCAAGCGGTGGCTGCGTTCCAAAACTGGCCAACCCCCCCTCCCTTCCAACCCCCTACTCCCCAACATCGCATGATAAAAGGCAATCAGTGAAAACCCACCCGCTTGTGGTCGATGATCTCGACAATGGTTGCCAGGCGGCCTGCATACTGTCCGCTGCCCTGGAGCAGGACTACACGTCCCAACTCCACCAGACGCCACTTCGAGCCGATGATTGTTGCGTCGCCCATTTCGAAAAAAGGTCTGGGAGAATAAGGCAGATGACTACGAAACTGTCAGTTTGTGTGAATTCCGCGGTCTCGAGGATGAAGACGCAAACTTAAACAGAGACAATTCAAAACACGATAAAGAAAGAGCAAGCATGAAGAAAAAAGGGGGGAAAAATATAACGTACTTCCTTTGGTCGCCAAAATGTCGTTGATCGTGGAGGTGTATTTGCAGGTTCGAACTTCACAGGAGACGTCGAGCCAAACACGGACTGGATAATTTGGTGCGCATTGAAAAATTCCTCGCCTGCCCTAAGCTATGCTCGCACCGCACCACATTTTTTCCGCACGCGTCGGAATTTTATTTTTGCGGTACCCCTCCACCAGCCTCTCTCCAATACAGTGTCAGATACAGTGACAAGCCACAGCTGCCACAACGACGGATGTGCAAAAGTGCGCCTGGGTAACTTGAATGTTCCGAGAAGCTCTGATTGTCTAAAAGACATTTGGTAGTTTTGAGAAAAAATCTCACTAAACTTTTATTTTAAAAAAAATTTACTCCTTGCGAATAGCATGGCAATATGCTGGCGAACAGATGTCTTCCATAGCATAAAAGAGGTATTATGAGTACGGAGTACGATGTATTAATACGTCGTAGAATCACTGCCTCTCGTCACAGCTTACAGTATTAAAACCATGGCTTTGACTGTGTTATAACCGTATATGGACTAGCTTGGTTTTTACCAAAAACCCTACCTCAGTCCCCTTCCCAATTTTCATACCCGACAAGGTCGCCTCTCCTCTGCCGACGTTTATGAGAAAACAATTGAGAACATCAATTTCCATTCAGGTTCGACGCCACACGGAGCCCATTAGCTTTCACAGCTCTCCTTGCGCGACCCATTTCCCATCAACGTAAGTGCAATATAGCTTCCCAAAAGTACACTCTTACATTTCAGAATTGCTGCGATGGTGGCGGACCTGCTCTTGTTGGCTGCCACTTCAACATCCTCTCTTTTTGTTTTAAACCTGAACAAAGACACTCCGCTTTTCCGTGGCCCCCCCCCCACCAGCTCAACCCTCACCTCTTTCCCGGAACCTTCCGGACCAATGTTATTTCTGTCAACTTGTGATTTCAAGAAGAGAAAAGGGGTAGCCCAGCTCTAACATTTCTCAAACAGTACTCTCTGTCTCTCTGTTCAGCATGGCGAACCCGCGTGTCGAAGAGCTCCCGGACGAGGAAAACAAGCAGGTCAAGGTCGAGGACCATGACGACGATGAGAGCAGCTCTGGCGAGTCTGATATTGACGTGAGCGCCCCGACTGGGTCTACTCACATCATCACCTCCCGCAACGAGAAGAAGGCTCGGAAAGCTTTGGAGAAGCTGCACCTGACCCGCGTCGACGGGATCACTCGTGTGACTCTGCGGCGGCCAAAGAACGTACGTATTGGTTGTGAAATCCAACTGTACAAGAGGCGGTTGCTGTTATACGTTACTGTTTTTTTTTAGAAATACGACCTTTTCAAACTAACATCGCTAGGTTCTCTTTGTGATTAACAACCCCGAGGTCTACAAGTCCCCTAACAGCGGCACTTACATGTACGTTCATGGGCAAACAAGGACCGAATTGAAGAGGAAAAAAAGAAAACCGGAATTCAGAGCCTAAGAGCACAAACTGACTTGTTTTTGTAGCGTCTTCGGAGAGGCCAAGATTGAGGATCTCAGCGCCAGCGCCCAGGCGGCTGCCGCCCAGCAGCTTACCAGCCACGACCACGACCATTCCGGCCACGGACACGACCACGATGGCCACGACCACGACCACGACCACCATGACCACGGTGCCGAGGGCAGCGGCGCAGCCAAGAAGGAGGAGGAGGACGACGACGAGGAGGTCGACGCCACTGGCATTGAGGAGAAGGACATCGAGCTTGTCATGAACCAGGCCGGCGTGTCGCGCAACAAGGCCGTTAAGGCGCTGAAAGAAAACGACAATGACATTGTCAACTCGATCATGTCATTGAGTGTCTGAAGAGAGCGCTGCTTCTGATCTTCCGATCTGGCCCCTTTTTATTGTTCTAGTATTTTTAAACCCCATCTTGCTTATCTTATCCCTCCCACCGACGCGCCCACAGGTATGCATCCTGTCTTTTGTTCATTATCCCACGCATTCTATCCTCTTAGAGAAAAGCTAGCAAAAATGGAGCACAAAAATGGAGGCTGTGCCATTATCTTGATTTTCACTTGAAGGCGTCTACACAGCCGTCGAAGGCGCTACCTATTTCTTTTGCGGTGGTGGCATGTTGCCTGTTTGTCCCTGTGTATTGGTTGGGGCTGTCACTAAAATAAAATAAAAATCACGGCCTTGGCGCTTCTGTAACTGGCAGTGCTATGAATCAGTCTTTGGCCTTCAGAATGCCACTGCTCTGAGTAGAATGTAAAACGACTTGGCACCGAACAAAGTAAGAGGATCCTGCTTTGCAAGTCTCCTCTCTTTAGTTCTTCCAGGGCTTTGCAAATCACTCCCAGTAGTCGACAGAAAAGTATGAAGGACAGATTTATACGAAAACAAGGTCGACAACTTTCTGAATTCGACAACTGTAGGGAATCGATCATCGACAAGAACCGAGGTACTGCTGCCGGTATAGCGAGCGACCTCTCCGGCCAATCTCAGTTGGCCGAAGTCCGTTGCAGTGCCCGGTGGCAAAAGAGACAAAAGGGAGAAAAATACGGAAGGACATACGCCGGCTTCAGTAACTTAAATGGCGCATGTCTTCTGTCATGAAGTGAAGAAAAGATTACAGAAAACAGAGACGACAGTGAAAGCCCATCGTGGACAATATGGATACTATTTTTTTGTCACTGTGCGATGGATGGGTGGCAGAGATTGCACTGTCACGTGATCAAAAGCGGAAAGGAGGTTTGGTTTTTCCCCCATCCTAGCTTTTCCGACCATTCCTCTCAAGCGCCTCCCCCGTTTCGCCGGCTCGGTATTTTCAAATCCTGTGCTGCTCTTTCGTTGTCGCCCAGCGATTGTTCAATTCTCTGACACGCCATTCCTACTCGGTTTCTAAATTGCTCAACTGCATCATGGCTGCGGTAAGTCTATCGAGTTTTTTGGTTGTCTTCTGCCATTGGCAATTCTTTTTTTTGTTGGACTGATTGGCGTGAGCGAAATTTTGATATGGTTGTGGTTTTGGGCGTGTCAGGATGTGTGAGCTAATTACCGGGTTCTTTTCCTCTGTCTCCCTTCCATCGATACAGAAATCCGCCGCGTTAAAGCTTGACTGGGCCAAGGTGACGACGTCGCTGGGTCTGCGGGGGCAGACGGCGGCGGCGCTGCAGGCGTTCAAGAAGCGCCACGACGATGTGCGGCGCAAGGTGCAGACTCTTTCGGAGCAGCCGACGACGGTGGACTTTGCGTACTACCGGAGCGTGCTGAAGAACACGGCGGTGGTGGACGAGATTGAGAAGCGGTTTACCGCGTTCAAGCCGGCGTCGTACGATGTCAGCCGCCAGCTCAAGGCCATCGAGGCGTTTGAGGTGGAGGCGCTGCGCAACGCCGAGGCCACCAAGGCCAAGGTCGATCTGGAGCTGCAGGACCTGGCCAAGACGCTCAAGAACATCGAGGACGCCCGGCCGTTCGAGGACCTGACCGTCGACGAAGTTGCCGCTGCCGAGCCGTCCATTGACGAGAAGACTGCCCAGCTGGTGTCCAAGGGCCGCTGGGGCGTGCCGGGCTACAAGGTGAGCGATTTTGCATTGGGAATGCGGGAGATGTGGGAGGAAGGGAAAGGATTCTGGCTTTCAGACTGCATTTTATTCTTTGGTCCGCGGCTAACTCGATGGTAGGAAAAATTCGGCGACTTGGCTGTCGTATAAACAGATTTTTGCAACGCGATCAAAGAATCCAAAACAACCGAAGCGCGCACTTTTGTTTTTGAGAAAAGACTTGTTCTGGGTTTTTTGTTCCTCGGCTATTTCCAGCCTCCGCCGCCCGACTGTTTCCTACCCCTTTCCCTTTGTTGCACTTTGTTGTCGTGTACTCTAGAGAGCATGTAAATACAGGAGAGGAGAAATAAGACAAAGATAACTCGACCTTACTGTGCACGGGAGATGCCACATTCTTGTTGACAGAACCAGACCACACACCTTTCTGATTGAACAGACGGACCAAAACAACCGGATGTGGGACATGCGAAGCAAATCAAGCTCACAGGGAGCCGTCCAGAAAATGAGGTTGCCCATTTATTTTTCTATTTTGGCATTTTAAATTTGCTGCCAGCTGAGGTGTCTATGTTTATGCGCTGACGATAGCAGAGAACAAGCCAAAGAGCAGAAACAAAACCAACAATGATGACTTGGCCGCCCTCCTCCCAATCCATATATCCCGAACAAGATGCCCCTTTGGCTATCTTGCGCTCTATCTCATCATAACCCTTCGATGTTTGGAGCCGAGCAAAATTTCAAAAACACTGACCACACCCCCACTGAAACAGAAGAAGCCATACAAGTATTCTCCAACTCGTGTGCTGAGGATCAAATGCGCGCCAGTGGCTCACGTTCGTCATGCCTTTCCGCCCCCGGCCAACCACACGAGCCCGTCCACGACGGCCCGATCGGCCTCCAAGGCGCGGTCCATCCACGGGCACGGCAACCAAAAGGTGTGAGGAAAGCCGGTAATGACATCGACGCGCACAGGGACACCGGCGCTCTCGAGGGCCTTGGCGTAGCAGATACCGTCAGAGTACAGCATGTCGTTGGTGCACACCTGTATCCAGTGCGGCGGCTGTCGGCGCAAAACCGTTTCTGGATCGGCCTCCAGCGGCATGCGCGGCAGACCGTCGCGTGGTATGGCGCGGTTCATGGGCCCCAGCTGGCTGGTCTGGAAGGCAAGATTGTGTGCGGTTGTGTGCAGGTGGCGCAGGGCAGCCGGGACGTACTTTTCCCCCTTGAATGCCTCGCTGGTGACGGGGCAGCGCAGGACAACGCCGTGGATGGGCCTCTCCGAAGTGTTGGCCCGACTTTGCATCTCCTGGGCAACAAGAGCTGCCAGCTCGCCTCCGCTCGAGCTGCCGACGAGAAACAGGCGGGTCTGCTCTGGCGGTGGTGATGCGGTTGATTTTGCCGACCACGATGGTGTGATGGCCCCCGACCGGATGTACTGGACTGCGTCTGCGCAGTCCGCCAGGCAGGTGGTGGCCGGGTTTTGCGGCATTAGGCGGTACTCGATCGAGTACAGCACGACGTTGCTGGTGCTGCCATCCGGAAGCGGCAGTTGCGCCTCTTTGACAATGCGTCGACAAGGCAGATCTTCGCTGTCGGCAGCGCCAATGTGCAGTCCGCCCCCGTGAATATATATCACTATGGCTGGTGGCGAGGCAGAAAGGTCCTCGTCCTCGCGGCGGTACTCCAGCACCGGAATGGCATAGCCATCCAGAGAAGACGGCACGGTCAACATCCGGGTGACAATGCCTTGAGACAGGGCATGATCGCGTGCGCCCGGCGCCATCATGCGTGCAGACAGCTCGCGACGTTCAATGACATAGAGCGGTTGGCGCTTTAGCGGCGGGCTGCGGTTTGGTGGTGTTGACAGGTTGGCTTCCTTCTCGTATTGGAGATACTGAGGATTCATGGGCGGCGGGCTAGTCAGACGGAGTTGGTCGATGGCCGTTGGCTGTGATGCCGCAGCCCCGTTTGCCAGCGCCACTTCTGACTGTGCCATTTTTTCCCCCTTCACCTCCTATATGAAATTTGCTCGGCTGCCCGACCTGTCGTGTCAGTCTGTGCTCCTACACCCGAAGCTTGGAACTGATGACAGGTTGCGATTTACCTCTGATGTAGTGATAATGAACAGGGCTAGATGCTAAACAAGAGAACGGGTGGGGTGAGAACGTAGGGGGGGAAGAGGCGTGACGCTTCAAGCTAGAGTGGAAAGAGAATGACTCGGAAGCACAGGATCGTGGCCGAAAAGGACAAAGGTAAAGAAGCAACGGTTTGTAAGCGAAGAAGCTGGAAGCCGAAAGCAAGGAGGCCTGATGGGGGTGGCAGACTGTGGTCTTTATATGCACGACCCTGAAGACATGGAAGGAGGAACCCAATGACAAGGAGGAAGATCGGACTATGTATCGATTCGGAGACGAAGAAGCTCCGAGCAGCGGAAAAAAAAAAGAAAGTAAGAGAGAAAAAGGAAAGCTTATGACAGGAGTGAATGTTTGTGACAATGACGATAGAAACGATGAGACAGCTGGTACTCCAAAATCAAAAGTCCCCCGAAGCTGAGCAGGGAGTTGAAAAATAGATAAGCATTGAAGAAGCGGAGATCGAAGAAGACCGCCAGAGCAGAGCACAGTGGTGGATAGCGGGGGCGTGTGAGTCGTGAGGTGTGAAAGAAAGAGAAAGGGATGCGTGAAAGACAAGAAGAGAGAGAGAGGGGGGGGGGGGGTGAGAACAGTTTAGCGAGCGCGCACGATGCAAACGAGGTTGTAATAACTGCCGGCTTTCATGCACACCACAAAGGTGTCATCCATGTGAGCTTGTGCAAGGTCAAGTTTGTTGCCAGACGTATCGGGAAATAGAGGAAACATTCACGGAAGCAATAAGAGAGTGCAGCAAGAAATTGGCTGAATCAAAGACATGGAGGAGCTAAGAGCGAGTGAGAGAGCGAGTGAAGAGAGTGAGCGAGAGAGTGAGAGAGCATTCGAGCGAGCATGAGAGGAGGACAGAGCACGGGCAGAGTGTGCAAGGAGGAAGGAGAGAGGAGGGAGGAGGGGGTGTCCTACGTCGACCGTTGGTTGTGCCTGCTGTTCTTGTCTTGCATTCCTTCTTTCCTTTGCCTCCTGTTTGTCTCTTCACTCCTGCCTATTTTTTTGTTTGTCTCTGAGTTTGGGGCAATGACGGCTGCAAAATCTTGTTTACTCGTATTTGTCTTTTCGATGCACAATCTTGCTGTGGCGCTTTTCTTGTACTCGCATAGCTGGTCAAGACACCGCCGCTCCCGTAGAAGTGTGCGTTTTCTGTCTTTCTTTTTCTTGGTTTTTTTGTTTGCTTTTTTTTTGTTCTTCCCACACACCTTCCCCTTTCTCGTCTCTAATGCTTTTCTCCCCTCGATCTAATGCTCCTTGTTGTTTATCTGCTCTTGCCCCCCCCAACAGCTAAAAACGCCTGGGCCTCCAAATTGATATATGGAGTAGTGTATTACTGGAATAAGCTTCAGGTGTTGTTAGCGTCGTTTAGGGCCACGCCAAAGAGAACCAACTAAAGTTTGACGTAGGGGTCGACGAAAGCATGCAGCAACAATACGACGGAATAATATGGATACACTGCATCGATCGACGTGCGAATGAAATTTCACACATGCAAATACCCCTTCGTTTGTCGCGGCTCCTACTTTGGCTCCCAGTCTCCGGGAAGAGTTCTGTCTGCCTGCCCCTGTGGGAAGTAACAAAGGTACAAAACAGCCCGAGATCGAGAGAGTGGTAGTGCTGGAGTGTTAAGTAATACTCCAGACGGGGTGGGAATCAAAGTCGTTCAGACAGTTTGTGCAGATAGAAGTTACTCGTATACTCCGAATATAATACATTCCATATCACATTGACTTTACAAAGCTGCTTACTATTCGTAATCCGTACTCGTACACATTCGTATAGACAAAGTATCTTTATACGTAGTACTCCGTATGTCCTCTGCAAATCTCATACGAGTACGGCGTATTACTTCTTTTTTCTGTTAGATTACAGGCAGGTTGCTGGTAGACGCAGATGAGCAAAACCAATACGAGTAGTAGCATTGGGGGATGGGGTAAATGAATGGGCAGCAGAGGCGTTAGAGGGGCTGTGGGCATGGCAAAGGATGGAAACGGAAGCCAAGGACCAAAAAACAGAAAGGTATGGACGAGGGGGAGAGTAACCACTACCGAGGACGAAAAGAAAAGCCGAAGGGAGGGGAGACTGGGTGATAGGAGAAGCTTGGGACAACAAGACTGGGCCAATGAATGCCAAGACCAGGTTCCCTCTGTTCTCATTACTGGACACTGAGGTGATGCTAAGAGGTTGGGCCCTGGAAGCTCTGAGGGCGTATCAGAGATCCATTGAAAAACAAAAGTGGAGGACGACGTATTATTACAAGATACGGTTGATGAGATGGGACAAAACCCGGCGGTTGTCGAAGGGAGAAACAAATATACAGACCTTTGTGTGGAGGCAAAGGTACGAGTAGAACAAGCGGTGCACTGCTGGAGAGATCTTCTGAAGAAGCTGAGAAGGAAGATTGCATTCGCTTTTCGTCTTATTCTGTACGGTGCATATTGCGCATGCACGATGCGACAGATAGGGCGTGCAGATGGCATGTGGCTTCCAATTAGCCCACCCCAGGAGAGGAGCTGCAGGCAGTAGAAACCAAAGAGGTGGTGCACCCGAGGAATTTGTACGAGTGCTCCGTAATACTACGGCAGTGGTGTTTGCTGGAACCGTTTTGCGCCACTTAATACTCCGTATTACAGGTAAGGAGAGTAGTAGCATTAGCCGAATGACCCAAGGAAAGGGACAGAACAGACCACCCAGCGCTGCCGAGAAGTGAGAGATGACAACCCGAGCACGAGAAGCCAGTGTCCCACGAAGGTGGGGTGCTGTATTTTTTTGTTTAGCGCTCAACCTTCCAGTGGTCTTACTTCACGGTGAATTATTTCATTGCACTCCGTAATACGGCGCAATACAACATAATAATTCGCAGTGAGTACGGCCATCCTCACCGTAAAACGGAGTACAATGCCCACCTTGGTGCTCCGTACACCTGACCTGTTGGTAAGGGAGCAAAGCAGCAGCAGCAGGGCGATCCATCCTGCTTCACCTTTTGTCTTTTTCTTCATTCCCTTTCTTTCTATCCGTAGGCTGCCTCCATTCTTTGGCTTTTGTCTCGCGGCCTTCTTTCCTGCCTCACTGACGAGCTGTTTGCCGTTTTCGTCGTGATACGGCACGCTTTTTTTTTGGTTTGTTTGTTTGGTTTGTTTTTTTGCTGCCTTTTCCGGTTTCTCGTCCCTTTTTTTGTCGTTTGCCCTGTATAAAGATATATTTTATTTCACTATATCCCTTCCTGGCATGTGATGTTGCAATAAAGCAATAAAGAGCGGCGTGCTGATCTGACAATACGAGTGCAATCGTCTTATCGATTATTATTGCTGTTTTCGTCTCTGGGTTTTATAAAGTCGCCTTTGATGTTCATTGCTTCTAAACGCGTTGCTGTGTCTTCGAATCCTTTGTGGGGGTCGAAATCGGAGGTTGGCTACTTTCAACCACAGGTATTAAGTATGGAACAGAAGATCGGGCAGCTCCCTACTTTCTTTTTCATTTTCTTTTTCGGCCCTTCCCTTCTTGCCCACTCGCTTGTCGGGACGGGCTCTGGAACATGCGTCTTGACTTTGACTCACAGTATCACAGTATCCCACACCAGGCATGGAGTATTATCACCTGAGTTCCTTTCGTCTGTGGCTCACAATGTTTTCTTTTCTCTCCAGTTTGTGTGTGCCAGACTCTCAGCTGGTTCGAACTTGAGCTAGCAGCTGTCACTTTCGGAATTGGAGGCATTTTTCTAGCCCCATTCCCCCGACTCTCCTCTCAAGCCCTGTTTTCGCCCGGAACGCGATCGAACCGGTGAGAGAGAAGGGAGAATGGCAAGCTTCGATGTGGAAAGGATCGGTAAGGGCCAAGAAAGTCGGCCCCCAATCTGCATGCCAATAAAGCCAAAGAACTACGAGCGCGAGGATGTGGCAGGGTGGAGTAATACGGCGTAGAGCCGCACAGGTGCAAGGACTGCGAACGAGTAATAATACGGCATTCAGACCATCACAGCCGATGGTGTGCGGGAAAAGGCTAAAGAAGATTGCCATACTCGTAAATGTGATGACGACGGCATGCCGTGGTGATGGTCGAGCTGCTGGCCATTTCGTGTCGTCCTTCGGGTTTCCACTTTTGTCAGGAATTCAAGAAAAGGAAAGACGAAAGAACCGTATACGGAATACGAGAACGCCGAGGACTCGTACTGGTAGAAGGAAAAAGAAAAGAACAGCTCTGCACCACTCAGCTGAACTGGTCTGGCTGTGGTGGCGATTGCTCTTGAGCACGTCGTATTGTCGGTACTTCTTTTCTAATACTCCGTATCACATCTTTCAAATCTCACACCGCCTCACACCCGATCCAATCTACGAGTACGAGTCCAGAGTCCAGAGTGTTTAACATATGGCATTTGATCTTCGTTTTGTCGTGCTCTCTCAAGGCAGAGATTGTCTGTTTGTGCGGAAGCAAAAAAAAAAAAAAAATTGGCCCGAATTTCCCAGATGGCACCCCCACAGCTGGCCAGCCACACCCACAACATGGAAAAAGATGGACAGGTCCCAGTGCCCAATACTTTGGGTTGGGCCGGGGTCACATTCAATGTAATAAGTGTTATTCACGGCTTTGTTCTCGTACGCAGAACGGCACATCTTCCTGCCGTAGATGAATGCATGGAATTTATGCCTCTAAGCCTTTGACACGCCAGGCACATTGCGATTTCTTTCATAAATCAGAATTGTGCGCCTACTCGATGTAGCTTGTTGTACGCCGTATCCATACATTGATAGAATAATGGCACTGTGATCGACTCACCCGGAGCATCGCAATATGGGATATTGGAGCCTTGTACGTTCGTCGTACTCTGCAGTAGCCGTGCTCACTGAACAATCATCAAGATGCTATGGACGCTGCGATTACCAGAACTAAAATCAAGTTTCTCACCGCACAACCAGGTAATACTATTGTGCTAATATCTACAGACTGCCCGCTGCTGTTCTATTGATGTCGGTTTGCTTCGGGACTTGGAGAATAGCAGCCTTGTGAACGAGGTCACCTTTTCAGACACTAACAGCACGCAAAGTCTCAGCGTGCAATAGGCATTTTTTGGAACCCAGAGCTCCTCGAGAAGAATCAACCCCGTGCACCCACAAAACATGAATATCTTCTGCACATAGTTGATCAGCCGAAGGTGGATGACGTCAAATGTTGGTTTAACAAAAAAAAAAAAGGTTGAGTAGACAGATAACGTTTGGCGAACTGGACCCCTGCTTTGGGGGGTTTTTTTCAGCTCTGATGTCCCATGATTGTCAGTCCCTTTGCTCCAGAGTCTCCATTTTTTTTCAGCTCACGCAGGCGGGATCATCGCGGGATGGAAAAAGAGACGCCCCTGAGACCATGATCGACTCATACGAAATATGACGTACAAAGCACAATGTGCTTCAGGAATGCAGTAAGTGAGGCGAACAATCGAAGTTTGGCGGTTTTCTCGTTTGCGCCGAGTAAAAGATCTTTCTTGCAAACCCGGTCGGTGGCGACCTGAGAGAGTCGTGTGTCCAGCGTAAATCGTGGAGCGAGACTTTACAATCACTCTATTTCATTTGAGCAACGATCGCTAAACCTAACTACGATACGATGTGTTGAACGGAGGATTCCCACTTCGGTGTACTTCTGTACAATTTTTGTGCTTGTGCTTTCATTATCGGTTCTTTCTCTCGAAACAGATGAAGCCGACATTCCTCCCCTTTCGTTGGCCTTTTTTCGTGTTTTCTTTATTTTCTTTTTCTTACAAGTTTTGGAAAATAAGCTTTTTGTTCTTATTGTTTTCTATTTTTTTTGTTTTCAACTCCTTTTTTTCCCCGCCGGGCGTCTCCATCCCTGGATATCTCCAGTTTCTTTTTCCATGTTCAGCTTCGACGCATGCCAGAATTCAACAGCCCTCTGGCATTAATACTGGCATTCCCTCAAGTCGTAATACAAATAGCCCTACTGAGCAAATACAACCTCCCTACCCTTACTATCGCATTCCCCTTCCCCTCCCCCATTTCCCTATATTTCTTCCCACACACACTCCGCAGCTTCAGATCTTCACATAGATTGGCGGAAAAGAACACTGAGACCTTTTTTTTCTTTTTCCATTCTAAAAACCTTGCACTGCCACGGTCTCAAAGCTGATCTGCTCCGATCTACTTTTTCTAGTTGCGGACGCTCTTCTACTATTGATACTTGTGTACTCCGTAGATGTGCGAGTATTACTCCGTGACAGTATTTATTGTTCTTCTCCCTTTATTCGGTCGACATATTTCAGGTAAAGCATAACAGCCCCAAGATTGTGGCGGCCGTGGTAGGGGAGTAAAGAGCTCTACGTGGTATTATGACTAGCACCCTATAATATGCTTCGTACACAGCATCAAAGAACAGAGGAGAAAAAAGGGCCAGTCGAGAGAAGAAATCTGCTAGCATCGATTCTCACCCCCCCTCCGTCCTTGGTCTGTCAACGTCGGCTTTTCGCACAAATCACTCCTGACCAGCTCTTTCCCTTTTGTTTCCCCCCTCCCCCTTCTCGGGCCTTTTCGAAATGTCCTAGTGTGAAATGTGACCATGAGAAGCAATAGCCAGCTTACCGAAAGACAGAGCAGAAGACGTGGAAGAGTCTGCGAGTATAGGGTGGGGTCAGTTGCAGTCAACAACTTACTCGTATTTTTCGATCCCCTCGCCTTCTGCGGCACTCTTGGCACCTCTTACGAGTATCTATGGCACTCGGCGGTGTGAAGTATTATAGGGGGTGAAGCAATGTTGCAAAAAGCAAAGGAGACTAGACAGAGCGCAGAACGACTGGAACAAAAAATTGCTTTGGCTTTGCAGACCTCAACCAACCAGCCGCTGAAGAAAGCTGTGACGGTGTCAGCCAGTTGGTGATTTGCCAGTGAAAGCGTATGATTCACCAATCAGCAGGAAAAAAAAAACCCTAAAGAAAGAAAGATAAAAAAAAGCAAGTAGAATAAGAAGCATAAAAACGGGTCACATCTTACATGTCCGCCTCCAGCATCGTGTTTGAAGTCCGCCATAAGCAGGCACTCATTTTCGGTCGGTCTTTTGGTATTAAGGAGAAGCGGCAACAACGGACAAAGATGCCATTGGCCTGCGAATGAAATAAAAAAAAAAAAAGAATGATAAATTGCCCCCAGCCCAAAATAAACTCCCGTTGACCCTTGATATTTACATGCTGTACTTGATAATCACAAATGGCTCCTCCTCTCTTGTCTTTACGCATTAACCATGTTCTTCATCATCCATTCTACTCGTCGTCATCAGTTTCAGCCCCTCGCCGGTCCTCGAATACCATGTACTCGTATTCGTACTTGCCATCGCCTTCAACATCGCCACCGTTGCCACTCTCATTCCCGTTGCCATCTCCGCTTTCATGTCGGCCACCAGTCACGGCACTGCCGCGATATCCGTCGTTGATGCCGCTTTTGCTGCTGCTCGTCTCTCGCATGACATGCACAAACGCAGCCCGTATATCGTCCAATGACGCATCTTCCACGGTTAGGTCGGCTGGCAGTGGCTGAAATTGAAAAATGGCATTACGGCTGGTCGGCAACGCTTTGCTGTTCGTGCTGGAGGAATCACGCTGTTGGGGCTGTTGGGGCCTTTGCAGCTGTTTTTGATCCAGGGCTTGATGCCGAGGACTCCCTGTGCCGGCTCCTGAACTTCTTAACTGGTCATAGGAAAGTTTGTAGAGGCACGCCAACGCTGGCGGTGTAGCCGCAACATCTGCAGATGTGGGTGTAAAGCCGTCAGCAGGGCTGGGGCTGCCAGCGCCGGTGTCGGTGTTGGTACTGCTGTCAGAACTGCCGTCGCTGTTTCCTCCTGCTAAAACAACAAGCAGCGTCTCCAATGCGCTATCCAAGATGCTTTTGAATTTGGCCGAGTGAATCGTTGTCAGGTACAAGACACCTAAACGCAGCCAGGTCAGTCGCCCGGGGTCTTCATAAAGAGAAACACCAATGATGCAAGGAAAACATGAACTTAAAGAAAAGGATAAGGGCCTTGATCAGAAAATCAGGTTATTGTTTTCGCCAAAGCGTAAGCTCAGACAATGTAGATAAGTATAGTTTTAACGAAATCATCATGCTGCCCTTATCGGAAGAGGGGACGAGACGGGACTACGAGGAGAAATGCCGTGGTTGACAAGCAAACACGAGGGTAAGGGGTGATGGAATGACGAAGGAGTGAGAAAAGTGCAAAGACTGAAAAAAAATACAAGTGCTGGGAAATTAGAAATGCTTCAACTCACACTGTCCTGCAGGGCACTCCCCAGTATCAGCCGAATGAGCCACGACAAATATGGGATGCTCAGGAACAAGCCCATCCAGCAACACAGTCCGCTCAGCTGGTATTGCAATTACAGCTCCACCTGCCACTGGTGCGCCTTCGACCGTGGGCTCAAAAAGCCGAGGTAGAGAAGCCCCGATTACGGCGACAAGCCGGCTGACACGTTCCACGCTGTCGGATGCTGGCGGAGGAGGGTTTGCCGTGGCGGTGGTGGTCGCCGGAGTACTGTCTGGATTGAAGGCGGAGTCTGAGGCCCTTTCTAAAGTCGAGGCAGGGGCTGCCGACGGAGCTGTTGACCATGATGGCACAGATGCCTCGTCGCTGCCACAAACAACCAAGTTTGTTTTCAGGCGCACGCCAGAAGTCAGCTCGATTGTAACAAGTGGATGTTGTTCCTGGCTGTGAGCAAAATCTGCCCGGTCGTCCGCTCCAACAATGCGGTCTTGTCCTTTGCTGTCCTGCATGCCGAGGCCGTCTCCGTCGCCTTCTCCTCGCGTCTCCTCCACCCGTGGCGCAGTCTCAGCAATTGACTGGATGCCTGCGCCTAGCACATAAACGGCACCGCCCACTGCTCCGGCGCGACACCCCACTTGCACAATCTCGCTGCAGCCCCCCCACTTGGGATATACAGCGGCAAAGCCGGGACCAAAGACACCCGTGGACGTGATATGGCGGCGCAATCGAGCCAGTCCATCCGCCACCGTGACTCGGGCACCGTCGAGTGACAAAGTGAGGGCAAGCACGTAGTTGCGCAAACGGTCGTCGAGGCCGAATTGGGCTTGTAAAAAAGAGCCAAGACTCTCGTCCGCATGTGTTTGCCACAGCGGCGCTGACCCGCTGTCGCCCCCGTCAACGCCGTCACCATGTCCCGAGCCATTGCCGTCGAAAGCAACCACAAACTTGAGGAACTTCATCAGCTGCCGCTTTGCGCGAGTGGGTATGTCCGTTGCTGAAAACACATCTTCGCGGGTTGCCGGAACTCGAGTCAAATGGAGCTTTTGTGACGAGGAACCGGCCGATGCAGCGGCGGACTCCAGAACAAAAAAAGACGAGACGGCTTGAAACTCCAGCTGTCGGTACACCCGAGACGACACTAGCTGGTTCACAAGCACAGAGCGGCTGTAAAGAAGCTGAGGCGCCAAGGCCAGTGCATATGAGTTAGAAGATCCGAGTTTCTGTGGCTGCGCCGGCGTGAGATGTGGCGGCCGTGACAATGGTGGTGGTGGTCGGGAAACGGTGGCCTTTGAAAAAATGGACTGGGGAGAGGGCGAGGGAGACGAAGACGTGGTAAGAGCTGCGCTGGAACTGCTGTGCCGAGCAGCCCAGGCATCCGCTTCGTGCAGGCTCAGTGCGGCTTCGGGACCGCCATAGTAGGAGTTTGGATCAATGTGCAAAATCTTCTTGTTCGAGCGAGAAAGAGCACTGAATGCATAAAAACAAAAGACGAGACAGGCAACGGGCAAGGAGCCCGTTGTTCGTCAATGTCGTTCAGCTAGGTCAGTCAGACAAACAAACAAACATTTCAATATGCGAAACAGTAGCAAAAAAAAAAAAAAAAGAGTGGAAAATGGCGAGGAAGGCATAGATAGAAATGACAATGAAAACGAAAACGACAACACGTAAAAAAACTCACAGTGCCAGTAAAGACTGTTGTAAGCCTGTACCGCAAATAACAACGTCCCACTCTGTATCTGAAAGAGACTCCATGTCGAGATTTGCGTGTCGACTTGTGTAGTTTTACAAGTTTTGCAAGAAAAGAGAGTGCCAGACAGGATCAGATGAGACGGTGGACCTGTAAATGGTACCTGCTGGTTGGCTCCGTTGGCGGGAAGACATTGATCCGACCCGCTTTGGCAAATCTTTCCTGAGCTCTCCGTCCGTGGCCCTCTGCCAGCAACATGCGGACGCGTTGCAAGTACTTATTGTTCTAGCAAAGCTGCTTCTGACGAATCTTACAGAGTTACAAGGACGAGAGGATCGGCAAGTCAAGAGAGCTGCTTTTTTTCGGTCCACACCGACAAAGCTGGCACACTAGTTTGGTTTGGAGGTCAAGGGGAGGAGGGTATTGGTTTCAAGAAATCATCGACAGGCTCGTTTATCTCGGGAGCAAAACATAGTATTTATTCCTGCTTCAACTTTGGTCTATTGTTTTCTGGCCGATGTCTTACAGGAAATTCAGGAAATTACACAGACTACGTTAAAAAGAATGTCCCGACCTTTCGAACCACCCTTTCAGGCTGTAAACAAGAAAAAGTCCAAATCAAGGGCAGTAGATACAGGAGGGTAATGTTTATCTCCCACTCGCTCTCCAAATGCATCCAGTGAAGAATGCTAGGTTCAAACGACGACCGGGCGTCCTCGAGTGCAAAGTTTGATGTACAATGGAAACCCGTTCGTTTGAGGAGGAGTGGTTTGTATTGTAAGAGAAAAAGTTTTAATTTTTGATTCGTGAGAAAAAGGCACTATGATATATGGATACTCGTATGGATAGTACAAAAGAGGTGAGGTCACGTGTTTTAGTCATGTGATCATGGGTACGAGTACGAGTAGGACGTAGGCATTGCTCCCACGTCAACCCCAAAACCTCAAATGCTTCTATATAGGGCATTATTTCCATCATTAAACCAGTACAGAGCATATGTGAAGTACAGTAAGGCCCCCTTCCCATCAATGCTTATGGTTTGCCTTTTTCAACCCCGGTAGGATAGTAATAATTCATGACTGCTGCTCTGTCCTCAATGCTTCCGAAAAGGCAGCCCACCGCTTCTCCGCAATGGCCACCAGCTCGCACACATCCTGGGGGCTTGCCAGGACGCCTCCGCTCTTGGACAAGCCGCGCAACACTGTGCTGTCGCCTTTGCTTCCGCTGATGCGGTCCACAACGACGGTGACCGTCTCGCGGCACTGGCTCTCCTCGAGACGGTCGGGGTCGACCAAGACCCACCGCTTGCCGCCGCCGCCGCCGCCGCTGCTGCTCTTCTGCTTCTTTTTGTTCTCCACGCAAACAGCAGCTGTTGTAGCGATAGGCAGGCCGCGGAGCACCAGCCGTTGCTGTTGTTGCTGCTGCCGTTGTTGCTGCCGAGGCAGTTGTGAGGCGGTGGTCTCCTTTGGTGGTGTCGCGACGGCCACGTCCCGATCCACATCCCAGTAGACGCTGGGCAGGTGGGTGTCCGAAAGAGCGGCGACGACGGCAGCCCATGCGGCGTCGAACGGATTCCCGTCAAACGAGAGAAACAGGACGTCAATGTAGAGCGTCCAGTAGGCCTTCAGCTCGGGCAGCTGCGGCTGTAGTTCGTCCTGCTCGTCCAGAGCGCAGCCAGCGTCCACGTCCATGGCCTCGCCGTCGTTTTGCCGTGCTTCGGATGCCGATGGCGGCTTGTGCCAAATCTTGAGCTGGTTGGCGTCCACCAGGCCGCTGCTGTGCAGGAGCGCATACAGCCGAGTGCTGATGGCCTGTGCCAGCACGGATGGCGGCCCGCCGGGCAGAAATTCGGGTGCGCAGCCGGTGGCCAGCTCCAGGTTGGGCACCAGAAGGTCGTAGTCGCGCAGCTGGCGACGGTTTTCCGCTTCGGCCGGAGAAAGAGCGCCGCTCTCGGTGCCCTGAGCAGACGGCTCGGGCGGGTCTGACGGCCCTGACAGCCCCGACAGCTCGCTCGACGGCCGGTACTGGGGAATGTTGGCCACGGGGAGAATCTCACCGCGCACGCCGCAGATCACGCGGGTCCGGCCGAGTCGCACCGCGGCACTGCCGTGAGCCTGGGAGAGCGAGCCGATGTGGACGTCAATAGGACGCGCCTCCTGAGGGGCTCGTCCATTTGGCCGTTTTCCGCCACTGATAGGGCGTTGCGGTTGTGATGGGGAGGCTGGCGACGCTTCGGTGCCACGCGACAAGTTTGCGACGAGAAACTCGTGCGGTGCAATTTTGGCAAAGATGGGCCGGGCCATCTGGCCCTTGGGCCCCGACATATTTATTGGCAGCGGCGGCACGACCGCAATCGGGAGGAGGCCAAAAAATGGAACAGAGACGACGTCCAAATCAACAGATGCACGTGTGGCGGTGTTTTGCTTGTCGTGCTTGCGTCGCCTGCGTCGCCTGCGTCGTCGGATGTTTGCTGTCTGGTTTGGGAGACGGGTTGAGGTCGAAACTTTTACTTTGCACAGGTGAAAAATAATTTTTAGCTAAAAATCTCCCCCAGGCTAGCCTTCTGCGGCACTAAGCTGAGCTTTGCTGGTGTTTGGCGGGGTCGCCTGTCCAATGCAGCGCAGCCTGAACGGACAGCCCACTTAGAGCCTGCTGGTAGGGGATTTTCAGTATGTATTAATACGTTCTCAGAACGCAAATACTCGTATAAATTACTCCAATGTGCTGTATAATCTTCTCCTGTCAAAGGATCATGCAAATGCAAAAAAAAAAAGGTTCTAGATACAATAACAAACGATGGTAGAAAGTGAAATGCCAAATAACAATGATAATGCGCCAAGAAGGGGGGGGGATTCTCAAAAAAGCCAGCACCGACAGCGAGACTGAGATGCCCGATCTCCTATCCTCTCTGATGAGCCTCCGCGAGCGGTTCCTCCCCACACGTCATCTCAACGGCGACGCCGTGAGCGGCCTTTCTCCCCAGTGCAGCACGCGCCAGCGAGCTATCTTTTGCCGCATGTTGCTCTTGCCGGCTGGCAAGTCGCCGGCAGCAGCTGATGTATTTGATGTTGTCTTGCGGCCTGACCCGCCGCCGTTGGCCCCGCGAGCGTTGTGGCAGCTGGCACGGTCGCCGTCGTGGTCATGGCCATCAAGGTCATGGTCATGGTCATGGTCGCTGGCAATCTCAACCGAAAAAGACGGCCTTGCCGACCCGCTTGGGTCCTTGACCAGCTTTCGTGGAGCACTTGACGGCTGGCCTGTCAAAGAGGCTCGTCGTACTGCAGCCGTGGTGGCGAGCCAGCCTCCACGCCGATAGTAAGAAAGACCGTACCGGGAGGACAGTCCCTGGGACGATCGGGCCGTGCTGTTGTTCTGTTTTGTGGAGCTGTTGGCAGTGGCGGTGTCGTCAAGCAGAGTCTCATAAATGGAACTGCTTGAGGCCGACTCGTCCATCTTCTTTCGCCTTCTGGGAGGGCCTTTTTTCTCTTGCCTTTTTGCCTTTTTTATTTGCTATATTGTAGCACCTTTTTGCTCGCTCATCCGCCTTTTCCGAAGCAGCCTTTTTTCTAAAAAAAAAAAAAAGGAAAGACCCCCGAAAAGCTTTGAAAAGCTGTAAGCCCTCTTAAATCTCGGGTCCTCTTCTTTGGCCCCTTCAGGTTGAGAAGGTATGCTTGCGTCGTTTTCTCAAAATCCGTTGTATCCGGTGCCCTGCTGCCTGGTCCCGACAAAACAAAGGCACAGCCCAGCCATGCACAGCAAGTCGCAAGAGTGATATACGAGTATGCAACAGGAGCGAAAGAACGGCTGACAAGATGGGGCTTATTGGGGCGGCGGCGCCGGCCAACCAGACTGTTGGTCCCCTCATTCGCTATCATTGCCCGCAGCCTAGGCAGCTACGGGCCCCGCTAAATGCCTTCACCTTGCATCCTGCTGGGCTGCTGTTTCCTTTCCCTTTTCTCTCGGCATTAATAAGTGCCCGAATGGCGCTCGTTTTTCTTAGACATCACATCTCATGTTGGACGACAGCCATCTACGTTCTGTGAAGGCCTTGCAAACACCTGGCCGAAAGCCGCAAGCTACCTTTCTATTTCGTTGATGACCGACGAAATTTGTCTGTGGTTGACATCCCACTGGAAAAAATCCGCCTTATTACTCTCAGATGTCCTCACCTCTGGCCTCTGCGTGCAAACAGATCATGCTCGTCTTCCTACATTCAGGCTGGCAAGATCTCAAAACCTGATCCTGTTTTCTAACTGAACTGGCTCGGGGGGGGATTAGTTACGGGAAAACCATCGGACCTGCTTCGAGCGCTGTAGTTCGACAAGAGCAAAGATTTCTTCACTCAACTACCCATAGAAGGCAGGCTAGAAGTGAGGATTCAATATACTGTGACGATCCCGCGAAACAGCGCTCTCAGAACGCACCAACTGACGTGTCTCGCGAGCGATGCGGTCGAATGTCGGTAGATGGTCGTTCGGTGGTTCACCCGACCCGTTTCAGTCCAAATTGCATTGCTCATAGCTAATATGGCTTTAATATCTCGCAGGGCGCAGCTCCCGTTCATTGACCCGCCGTGCCAAAGTCCGCGGGGTCGGATATGCGCTTGAACAAGATGCAAAATGCGAGAAGTATATTGCTTACATCGTATTCCCCCCCGAACACACCATTTTGCCTTCTTTTCCAAAAGTACCTGGACTCGTTTTAGAACGTTTTAACGCGACACGACATCTATACCGGATTTCTGCCGCCACTTCGTGAGGGGCACTACGACGAAAGATGAGTTTAGGCCACAGAAAAAGCGGCGATCTCGCACAGGTGACCAGAAAGCAGGATCTGGACCTGCATCATTACCATGTGTCTAGTTGAGTTCCCCAGACGCCGAACGGAAGCTGGCCGTGTAACGTTCTGCCGTCTTTGCAGAGCTGCCCCGATCTTCCCAGTATAAAAGCTAGGCTTTGTTTTAGCATCTTGCCTCGCTAATGTTGGGACATGTGTACCCAAGAATAGATCTGCGTTTGGCCCAGAACGCTTTGATCGGCTTTCATGGATACGCGTACCCAGGAATGTTTCGAAAGAGGAAAGAAATTGGGCCAAACACGATACCTGGTGAGCTTCAGCTCCACTCAAAAGCTCTGTTTTCCTTTAAAGAAGCACGAAGACGCCGCATTAGAATTACGATGCAGCATCCCATCTATGCTCTTTTCAATTCAGATTTTTTTCACGCCTAGTCCAGCGTTGTAGGAAAGAAAGTATCGGCAGTCTCAAGAGTCACTGTCCCTGACATACACACACTTTTGACAGGGAAAAGAAGGGAAATGGCGAAAGGGGCGGAGATCTCGTCAAGGTCAGGTAAGTACGAGTGCAGGAGGCAAGAAAGTAATGCTGATCATTTTTTCGGCCTCGAAAATAAAGTTCGACGTACTCGTTGTCGCATGATCTTGAGGCAATGATTGAGCGTTACGTATTTGTTTCTGGATTTAAGATGGTCAAAGATAAGAGCGTGGATGTGCCTCTTTGATACCTCCAATAAGCGTCTTCAATGATCTACTTTTCAAAGGTGCTCCCGGTAGGCTGGTCGTTGAACGATGTACGGGGTATTACCGTATGATCGACCTAAACTTTATAACATGTCGTCATTGAATATTGTTTTTCCACTGTGCTTTGCCTTGCTTAGCGCCGAAGTAACGTTAAACAGATAGAGTCTCAAAATCTCGCTGGCCATGGCCTCTTCTAAGGGCCGGCCAGCCTTGCTTGTTGGTGGCGTCTACCTGGCCCGTTCTCAGGACTGCGTCTGCTTCCTCGCATGTCTCATGACTGAGACAACAAAGAAGCTTATCCCCCATCGCCGGTGATGTTCTCTGTCAGCCAGCCATGGCCAAATCCTGGCGGGAGTGGGATTTTGAGTAACTAAAAAAAGGAGCCAAAAAGACAAGTAAACAACAGCAACCCGGCCCAGACGATAGCCCGAGCCAACTGCCGCGGTTCTTTGCTGGAGAACGTCTGCAATGATCGGAGCCTCCGAGACGCCGAATGGTGTAAGGTGAAACTTTTGTTAGGCAGGCCTGAATAAGAGAACTTGCCCACCAAACTCTGGCTTCCTGGACAGAGCCAAAATGATAAGCGGGGCTCTGCAGTAAATTGGGGATAAGTCCCCTATTTGCCCTCTTTTACAATGGACATTCTGGAGTTTTACAGAGTACGGAGTAATAGTAACACTTTGGCTCAAGGCCCACCAGATTAGTGAGTCTTTGTTGGACATCCCCGCCAATTCTGTGGGGAGTTTAAACTCCACATTAAGGCCCTGATTCTGGAAGGCAAAAAAAGTTACGGTTATTACCAGTTACCGGTGAAGACCATTCGAACCCGAACCTGTCTACTGGGTACGTCTCTTGGCTTAACGACGACGAGGAGGACGAGCGCGCTTATTACGGTCTCTGAGACATCGACCATTATGGAGAGGAAGCCGATTACAACCTGTCAAGCTATGTCAGCGTTGTAAGTACGGAGTACGTGACTGTAGTTGATCACGACACCACGGCGAGGCATGAGGTCAGGAGCGGCCACAAGCCAATTAACTCGTAGAGTTTTTAAGGTGCCCACTCATTCGAAAAAACCCCACCAGTAACTTTTTTCCCACAACTTACGGAGAACCAGATCTTCTTTGTGTCACTGCGTATTAAATGTTAAAGTTTAACAGGGAGGATTTACCATCGTCGCATTCAAATGGTACAGAAAAGTACTGAGTAATATTGCAGAAAGTCATTTAATCTTGCCACCCCATTTTTTTAACATACGAGTAAATATTGGTGTTCTCTCTGAGTCAGAAAATCAATTTAGATATAGCATCTACCGCGTTCCGTGCTGAGCTCGGCTCAATTTTGAGCTTTACGGAGCTGGGCTTCCTCGCTTTAAACTCCAGCGACATGCATTGTAGCCTTGAGCGTTTTACGATCCTTCTTTTGATCCGTGTTAGGCCGAGCCTGCGCGATACGATAACATGTGCTCTTGTTTTTTTGGCGGGGCGATTTGACCCAGGTGTTGTTGGTCAAGGCGATCGCCCGATTAGGAAGGTCCGCTAGTAGAGCTCTCCGTCCTTTCCTCCTATCTTTTCTGGCCTGGTTGGAAGTACCGCCTATTTACCCTCCGTCGAACCCGTGCTCTTAGCCTGGGTCGCCGTCAGGAATGGCGTCGGGGGCTGCTCTTTGTCCTGCGATGCCGAATCTCTTCTAGAAGAATACGAGTGCACTATATTTGACGGCCTCCTCCCGGGAACTACGCATCCCGTTAACTTGGGGCTTTTGGTCGGTTCTTTTTTTTTTTTTTTTTTTTTTTTTTTTTTTTTTTTTGTCGGCCTGTTTTATCCTGTTTCTATTGTATCGTCTTGGATACGTTGCAGTCGTACTTTCCAGTCAGTGGCGCGAAGAAGGACTTTTTTGCTGCGATTAAGCATGCGCTGTCCGAATAAACGCCACAAGATCCAGCTGGGAGAATGCAAAGACCATTAAAGGGGGGGGGCAGTGAGGCGAATTAACAAGTGTTTCTCTGGTCACTGGTATCAACCGCATGATAACTGCGTACTTTCTTGCTCAAGATCCCATTATCTTTGGCGCCAAATAAGGGAAGACACAGCCAGACTATTGCCATCTGGTCGAACTGTGCTAAAATATCACTTTGCTTGCCGAAAATTTACACACAGGTTTCTTGGCCAAAAAAACTTCCAGTGCCGGGGTTTGGTTTTTTCGATCCTTCGAGCTTTTGATGTTAGCCCACCTGTGCTGTTTAACCATTCCCAGTAGAGCAAGTGATCTACGGCGTGAGAAACAAAGCACAGGAAGTAAAGGGATTCCTAACCTTCAGGGAAGAGTAAATTTTGCAGGTCTAAAACCAAATGTAAATGCACCACAGCTGAACGTGATTGTGCATATGTCACGAACACAGTGTCTGGAAAAAAAAATGGAAAGAGCATTGCGATAGGCTTGCTCGTAATAAGAAACACACGAGCAAGTGCTATCGCATGATATCCAGGTCTGTCCACAATCTGCGGGTCCGCCAGGTGTGGGTTGTATTGTTTTGGGTAGTGACGACCGCTCCTGTCTCCCTGTCTTTGTCAAGGACGGTAGAACGAATGCAGGTGGGGGCTTAGGAAAGAAGGAAACTGCAACACAGGATACAACATTTTAATCGCTTGACATCCCAGACGGCAATCAGTGCCACTCCTTGGTTCCTTCCACACCACACCCCCCCCTCTCTCCCACCACTGTAGAGATACGTAAGGAATATAAGGAATATTTGTCGCATGTCTATTCCGTATATGTGTAATATGTCGCCCTTTAGTTGACTCCCTCACGCTGCAGTACAAGCATTATTCTATTTAGATTGATCTCGCCCACTTCTGTTCCCTCTTCTTCTTTTCTATAATTTCTCCTCTTTCTCCCTTCACCCCTTCCCGTTCTCAAGTCTACTCCATCTACGAGTTATGTTTTTCTGTTTCGGCATGTGAGAGATGGGACGAGATCAGAGAGCGTACCACCCCGATACGAGACAACACTCAGATTGACTGGGCGTGAGAGAGCCCCCAAGAACAACACAAACGTCACCCATCTTCCCCTCCCACGCTTTGCCATAATTCCGCCTTTCACCATGGGTATAATCTCCAACTTTCGCAAACGGGGCCAGCCCGAGGACATCATGCCCGAAATTGGCTCTGGCGAAGAGGGCGACATGGGCACGGGCATGGAGGCCCTGAATACGCTCAAGCAGTTTGAGCGCCTGCACGAACTCGACCCCAATTTGCCCATCGAGGAAGTCAACGACATTGAGAATGCTGTCAGCACGGGAAATCTGGAAAAGGGCCTCCAAGTCGAGCGGGTGATTATCGAGGACAATTCGCCCTACCCCGAGGTGCGCGCCTCTGTTCGCAACTACGATGTCGACCTACCCGCCAACACCATCCGTGCCTGGACAATTGGCCTTATTCTCTGCACAGTTGGCTCCGGCGTCAACATGCTCTTCTCTCTGCGCAATCCCAGCGTCTCGGTCAACACGTATGTGATCCAGCTAGTCGCCTACCCTATCGGCCTGCTCTGGGATCTCGTCTTCCCGGATCACGAGTTTAAGGTCTTCGGTCTCAAGTTCAATTTTAAACCCGGCAAGTTCAACTTCAAGGAACACGTCATCATCGTGGTCATGTCCAATGTGCGTCTTGCTCCACCATGCTGTTTTCTGGTTATCCTTTCCCTTTCGCATTGATTTTCTTCTTGTCTTCTTCTTTTTTCATTTTTTTTTCATTTTTATCCTTCATGGCCTAACTGAGGCAGGCTGCATACGGCGGTGGGTTTCTTTATGCTACCGATGTCATCATTGCCCAGGAGAAGTGGTACAATCAGCATTTTGGCTGGGGCTGGCAGATGCTTTTCGGCATTACCACGCTCTGCTCCGGCTATGGAATTGCCGGTCTGGCGCGGCGTTTCCTCGTGTGGCCTTCGGCCATGATCTGGCCCAGCAACTTGGTCAACGCCACTCTGTTCTACAGCTTGCACGATCACTCGCCGTCTGACCCGGCTCTCACCAACGGCTGGCGGATTGGCCGCTATAGGTGGTTCTTGATCATTTTTGCTGGCGCTTTTGTCTGGTACTGGTTTCCCGGCTGGATTTTCCAGGGCCTCTCATGGTTTTGCTGGCTTACCTGGATCTGGCCCAAAAGCAGAATCGTCAACCAGCTGTTCGGCGGCCGTAGCGGTTACGGCCTGCTGCCTATGACGCTGGACTGGACCATCATTTCTGGATTCATCAACTCGCCCCTCATCCCGCCATTCCACGCCATTGCCAACACCGTCGTCGGCGTGGTCATCTTCTATATTATCGTGTCCAGCGGCCTGCATTTTTCGGGCGTCTGGTACGGTGACCGCCTGCCTGTGCAGAGCTCGAACGCCTTTGACAATACCGGAGCAAGGTATAATGTTACCCGCATTCTGGACTCCAACGTCCAGTTTGTGGAGTCTCAGTACTTTGATTATTCGCCGCTGTACCTCTCGACCCAGTTCTCTCTCTCTTATGGCCTTGCTTTTGCGGCCGTGGCAGCTGTGATCGTCCACGTTGCCTTGTACCACGGTCGGGAAGTCTGGTCCCAGTTTCGCATGGCTCGCCACCAGGAGGATGATGTGCACATGCGCTTGATGAAGAAGTACCGGGAGGCAGAAGACTGGTGGTACGGCGCCTTGTTTCTCGTTATGATAGGCATCTCTTTTGGCGTCGTCTGCGGTTGGCCCACGGGCTTCCCGTGGTGGGGTTACGTTGTCTGCATGCTTCTGCCGCTGGTGTGGACCATCCCCATCGGCATCGTCCAAGCCATCACCAATATCCAGCTTGGCCTTAACGTGCTCACCGAGTTCATCGTCGGTTACATGATTCCCGGCCACCCCCTTGCCATGATGATGTTCAAGAACTACGGCTACTTGTGCATGTCGCAGGCGTTGTACTTTGCTCAGGATCTAAAGCTGGGCCACTACATGAAAGTGCCACCGCGGACCATGTTTGCCTCACAGCTGGTCGCCACTATCTGGTCTGCTGTTGTGCAGATCGCTGTGATGAACTGGGCTCTGGGCAACATCGAAAATGTGTGCGAGGACGATCAAAAGGACTCGTACACCTGTCCCAACGCCCGCGTTTTCTACACGGCCTCGGTCATCTGGGGTGCCATTGGTCCTGCCCGCATGTTCAACGGCAAGGCACTCTATGCCAACCTGCAGTACTTCTGGCTGGTCGGCGCTGTCACCCCCGTCATCACTTGGTTTTTGGCCCGTCGCTACCCCAAGTCAATCTGGCGCTATGTCAGCATGCCTGTCATCTTTGGCGGCTCGGGCAATTTGCCGCCGGCTACTGTGTTCATCTACTTGACGTGGGGTGCCGTGGGCACCTTTTTCAATTTCTTCGTCAAGAGGCGCTGGAGGGGTTGGTGGCTGCAGTACAATTATATCACGTCGGCTGCTCTGGATACCGGCTTGATAGTTTCAACCATTATTGTCTTCTTCGCACTCTACCTCACGAACACCACAGCACCGCAGTGGTTTGGGAACCTGGGCGCTTTAATGACGGCAGACATGAACGGGACAGCCATTCAGAACCCCACGCCCGAAGGCACCAAATTTGGTCCGTCGTCTTGGCCATAGATTTCGGCACAGGGCACTGGGGCGAAACCGAGCAAAGATGATACCACGGCCTTTTGTCATTTGCTTAAAACATGTACTTGTTCCATCTGGGGCATATGTTGGTTATTAACATTGGGGATCCTCCGGCGTTAGTTTTTGAGACCTTTTGTTCATTTTTTTGGCTAGGTCTTCTTGGTCTACATGTGTTGAGATTATGTCTGTTCATTTTCTTGTCTCTTTCCTCATTCTCAAAACCTTTTCCCTTTCATACAATACCCTCTCTCGTTCCCCGTCTCGCTCAGTTACGGGTTCTCTCTCTCTCTCTCTCCCTCAGATTTACCTCCCACGAAACTCTCAAAAGCCCAAAAGAGCATTCTGACTTCATTCACAAAGTCGAAAAACGCAAAGGTGGTTTGGCAGTGATGGTGCATTCAGCATTGTCAGGATCGACTGGATCTCATCGCAAGTGAAGGCCAATAAAAAACATACTTAATGGTAACACTGTTGAAGCTGGTGGTTTATTGTAGAACGCTACAGAAAAAAAATACCATAGCTTTATAATATACACTCAAAGTAACTTATCTAGGAAGGCTTCTTCCTTGAGAATGTTGAAAACTCTTTTTGAGGTCGACGTCGCTGGACCACTTCGGAGCACGCCGGTTCGATTCCCATTTACAAAGAAATATGGCGACGTAACAGGTGGCATAAGGGGCGCGAGAGGGGTAAGATATCTGGACGCCGAGGGCGGTGACGGGGGATTTAAACACACGAAAGCGAGGCGGGATCTTGAGAAAAAAGGTAGCTCGAGGCTGTGGGTCACCTGACTTCTTACGCCAACAAACAAGGCAGGAAAAACACCAGCTCAAGAACTCTTACCCATGTAGACCACGAACCGAAATCAAGAAGTGAAACCAATACCAAATATCAAGGTGTGAAGCAAATGCAATTCAACGTCTTGAACCAGGGTCGGCTTGCTGCCGGGGGGGGGGCCAAAATCGACAGGACATATCTTGAGTTGGAGGCCTAAGGGCCCCCCCCCGAGTAAGGAACAAGGTGTAATAGGTCTGCACTTTCGTGTTAAATGGGCGGTGGTTAGGGAGACGCTTTTTCTTGTAGACGATCCCGAAATGCGTAGTCTTCGTTTGTCTTTTAATCAAACTGTCAGTTGTAGCTAATTCGCTCTGCGATAGGTGTGAGAAGGTGCGAGAACTTTGCAAAAGGCTGATATTGGTTAGGCCATTTCGTCAATCTGGCTCTTTGAATCCGGAAAAAAAAAAGAAAAAAAAATTGAACACCAACTCTAGGACTTTATACATGTATTGAACGTATTGAAGTTTCCGTTCGTGTTTCCGTTCGTGTTTCCATTTTCCTGTAAAAGGCAAACCCCAAACTGGTTCTGTTTTGGCACAGTAAAAACAGTAGAAATAAAACAAAAAGACTCGTGGCCTAGAAGTAAAAAGTATCAACCTAAAGATGAGAGAGAAAAAAAAAGAAGAGGTCTAAGACAAAGACAAAGATGTTCACTACGTATTGGCTCCCTCTCCTTCTTCCCTCTTCGCCCTTTAACCCTTCGCTTTCTTTCTACTTTCCTTGTCAGCCACAACAGCAGTAAGGCATTCCGCCTCCCAAAAAACGCAGCCTTCCACCTGTCAGACCAGCCGCGGAAGCTTAGTTCTACCTTCGCTCGTGCGAAGCCCAACTTTGTCTGGTATTAAGCCCACGCGCAAAACCATTTCCATCTTGGCGTCAGGAACAAACTAGACGAAAAAAAAAAACAGCAGACATTCGGAGTCCGTGACGTGCTGACTCTTCCGTGTTCAAAAGCCGAAAAGCCATTTCTGCACACGCCACCGCTTAACGCAAAACCCCGCAAGCACGAGCACGAAGCCCAGATTACGAGGCCAGGGTCAACACATCAAACGTGCTATTGCAAGCCAAATCGTTGTTGTGCGCCGAATCACTACTCCGGCCGCGGCCGCTTGGTGCCGTGTGGGTTCTGCCACTCGTTGCCGCCTTGGCTGCCGCCTGGATTACCGCCGCCGCCAAAGAAGTTGGGCGCAAAGTTGGGGTGCATGCCTTGAAAACCTGCAAAAGAGAACAGAAAAGAATCAAAGAGTCAGTTGACAGAGCAAGTCGGTTGTTTTGGGCTGTGCCACACAAGTAGAAAGAAAACATACCGGGCATTCCGCCGCCCACCATGCCCATAGGTCCCATCGGACCCATCGGGCCCGGCATGCCACCCATTGGCCCCATGGGTCCCATTGGGCCGACCATACCGGGTCCGCCTCCCATTCCACCCATCATGCCGCCCATGGGTCCGCCGCGGCCGCGCATGCCTCCGGCGCCGCGCATGCCTCCGCCAACCATGCCGCCCCGGAATCCGCCGCCGCCTCCCATGGCGTTGTTGAAGTTCATGTTGGGATTGCCGCCAAATCCGTTCATGTTGCCGCCGCCCACGATGCCGCCGCCGCTGAAGTTGCGGTTGTTGAATCCCCCGCCCATATTCATGCCGCCGCCGGGGCCACCGCCACCCCCGCGCATGACTCCGCCGCCGTACATCCCGCCACGCCCGCGGTAGCCGCCGCCACCGCCGACAAAGTTCCCGCCGCCACCACCACCGCCGCCCATGTTGCCGCCGCCGCCACCGAAATTGCCGCTCACGCTGCGGTCTTGGTAGCCAGAGCCAGGTGTGGCGCGGTTGTGAATGTCACGTGTGTTGCGATTGGGTGCGTCTTTGGGAAGTGTGCGGAAAGGGTTGGTAGTTGGCGATGCGTAGATCACCGTGTGCTTCTTCTGGCCGGCCTGGTACTCGCCGGCGGTTGTGTTCTCAATGTGGTGCTTTGCTGCTGTGGCAGCTTGCTGCGAGGTAAATTCGATATACGCTTGTCTGGGGTTTGTTAGCTGCAAGAGAAAAGCACAGACAACCTCCCCTTCCCCCTCAACCAGCTAACCGGCCGACCGGCATAATGGAAAGACGTAGACGTACCCCTTGCTCTTGCCATTAACTTTGTGTTCACTGAAGGTGATGTCCTTCAACTCGTCTTCGCACTGGACCGCCTGCAACCAGCCGCGGATATCATCGTCTGTGATCCACCAACTCAGCTCGGACACCAAAATGGCCGTGGTGGCCCCCGGGTCGATGGGCCTGTCGTCCGACCCTTCTTTTCTTTTCACGCCTTGCGACAGCTGTGGTGTTACGGTGGCGGACGACTGAGGCGGCTGGCTGCTCTCTGATTGGTGTTGCTCTCTTTGTCCGTCATTGTAATCGCCGTCTTGGCCGCTGTTGCCACCGCCGTCACCGCCGTTGTCGCCGCCGCCGCCGCCACTGTCGCCCTGGTAGCTGTTCTGTTGCTGGCCGCTGTTGTCGCCCTGTGTGCCATTGCCATCCTCACCGTTGGCATCGCCGTAGAGATCGATTTCGAACTCCTCCTCGGCCATTGCTATAAGACCAATCTAACAGGGCAGAGGTGCCGGAGAACAACAACAAAACTAGGACCAGACCAAGATATGCAAAGTAGCAGATCTAAAAGTCCCTAGCGATCAAGCGCAGATAGAGAGTCCTGCTAACTAGTAGCAGCTGTATTGAGACGACAGATGTCTGTAGATGCCCCATGGTCTAGGGTCAGCAACCGCAGACGCCACAACATTTTGCCAGAACCCCCACAGCAGTGCAAAGAAAAAAGCATGACAGGAGAGAAAAAGAGCAGAAAAAGAGAAAACCATGCAGATGAGATATTCAAAATAAAGGCAACGCAGGAAACGGAAGCAAAGCTTTTGGGAAGAAAAAAAAATACGTACACTCCAGAATCTCTAGACAACACACTTGACTTTTGATACAATGAACAAGACTGACTCTGCTTTTCTCTCTCTTTGGAGATAATTGGAGGGGGGCAAAGGGAGCGTAAGAAGAACAAGTAAAAAGACAGACGAAGCTCTGTGCTTGCGGTCTGCTGGTGTCGATAAAAAGGTAACCCTCTCGTCTGTGTCTCGTCTTGATCTCTCTCCTAATATCTCCGAATCTCAGACTGAACCTTCTATTTCGACAAACTTCTCCGGATGGTCGTCACTGAACAAAAAGCTTGCGCAAGTAAGATGCAAAATATACACAGCAACACGATAGAATAAAAGGAAAAAAAGGAAATGAAATAGAAATGAAAAGCACAATCTCAAATACACCCTTTTTTTGTTCCCTTCCGAAGCGGTTCTACTCGAAAGCGTAACTTCTGTCGGGACACGGCTGAGCTTAAAAAGGAGAGAAAGAAGAAGAAAGAGGCGGAGAGTAACTAAGCGTTGTCGTCGTCGGACCGGGTTAAGATGGAAGAAAAAAAAAAGAAAGAAAAAACCGGTGATCGAAACTTTCAATGAAGCTTGATCTTGAAGTCGTTCCTCCCTAATGGATTTCGTTTCTTTTGTTTTGGCGTTTTTGTCTCTTGGAGATGCAAAAGGCCGGCCCTCAACTCTCTCTGGCCACGAGAAAGAGTTTCAAAGCAAAAAGGAAAAGAAAAGAAAAGGAAAAAAAGAAACAACAACAAAGGGCCAGGCGTTGGGTTGCAGATGTTGGATTGGGACCAGAAAGAAGGGGCGACTTGGGATTTAATAGGCAATGCGCCGCCCAGCGAAATCCGGGGTGGAGACGCGAAACTGCTCCAGCAAAAGGCAGCTGTTGGGTGACTAATGTTGATTGGAGCGGAAGCTACGAGTCACGTGAAAGCACCCATCGCATTGGTAGGCTGTTCTAGGCGATCTGGCATCACTGCAAAGCTTCGGCCAGAAGCCATTAATTTTACTTTGGGTTTTTACAGCTGTTCTCTCTCGACACAACTTTTCTCTCAACACAACCCTTTTCGACGCACGCTGCCACCGCACCCTTTTTAGACTCGAGCGATTTTTGCTTTTTTGTTTTTTTCGTGCTTTGCTGATATCAGACCGAATTGCCACTCGTTTCAGTCTCCTCGCTCGCCTTTCCTAGTCAACATGTCGGACCAGCTCCAAGAAATTCTGGACATTCCCCAGGAATTTGTCAAGGATGGCATGCAGTTTATTCATCGCTGCCAAAAGCGTAAGTTACCATAATGGAACCCTTAAAGGTGGTTTTTTTTCTGTTCAATGGTTTCTCCGTGGCATGAAAATGGTGGCCGTCGTGAGGGCAGGCATTTGCCAGGGGGAAAGGGGTTGTCTGCTTTGTGTGTTGTGTCCGAGGAGGGACGACTTTAGGAGATGAAACCAATGGCTAACACTTCAAACAACAAAACAATCAGCCGACGCCAAGGAGTTTATCAAAATCAGCCAGGCTGTCGGTGTTGGCTTTCTCGTCATGGGCGCAGTGGGCTACTTTGTGAAGCTGAGTACGTTTTGTGCCAAAAAAAAAATCCCACAGCATTAATATTGTTTCTGGTTTTGTTGTCATCAGTGTCGGTCTTTGTCCTCGTCTTTCTTGGACCAAGCATGGCTAACGGTACAAAGTCCACATCCCACTAAACAACATTCTCGTGGGCGGCGCATAAGCGAGGATGGAGGCAGGGCGGGAGCATTGTGCATTGTAGGGGGCCGGGGGTCGTTGACATGGGCATTGCTTCTCTTGGAATCAGGCTTTTTGCCACCGGCGCCGGTCGACGGCCAGCGACGAACGACGATAAACATGCAGACGGTTGGTGGTGGGCCAGCTGAGGAAGCAAGCTGAAGACGGCTGCAGGGAATGGCCTCTTTTTTTTATATGGCCGTCTCTGCGGTTCTTTGTAGTATATATTTCATTGCCTGCGTTTCTCTTTTGTGTTTTCATCTTTTTTTTTTTTTTTTGCTTGGCTCAAAAACAGACGGTTTGCGTGCTGCGATTGTATATCCCTACAGGAAGCCCTATTTTGTGTCATATGCTTTGTTCATTGCTATGTCTATGTACAATTGGTGGTGGTCCAGGCTACCACCGGTAGCTGGGGCGCGCCAGCCGCTGCGGTGGAAAGGGCCGCAATTTCTCGTCGAGCAGGCGGTGCTCGCGGGCGCCGATGTCGCCGTCTGTGGCCACGGGGCAAGGGTGCACAGAGCAGGTGCCCCATTCCATGTCCTCGGCATCGAAGCCGGACGCTGTTGGCAATTATACGGATCAGCACATGGCAAGGACTTTGAGGGACAGCAGCGGGTCTGACGGCTGCAGAATCGGGCAACAAAAAAAAAACTCACCAACGAGAAGAGGAGCGGTGGGATGCCAGCTGGCGTCGCGCACGCAGAGGTCGGTGTGATGGTTGGTGCGCCTGCGGGCGAGGCGGGCACGGATGCGGTGCGGGGGGCGAGCCACATTGGCGGACGGGGCGGCGGCGGAGGCAGAGGCGGACTCGGCGGCGGCGGCGGCATCGAAGGCGGTGTTGGCGGCGGAGTGGACGTCGATGATGCCGGCGATGGTGGCGTCGAGGTTCCAGATGTAGACCTTGCCGTCGTGGCTGGCAGAGTAGACGTAGCGGGAGTCGCTGCTGGCGGGGGGCGAAAAGTGGCAGCGCAGCAGGGTGCGCTTGATGGTGTGGCCGCGGAAGGTGACGACGGAGTTGTCGTTGGGGTGGCGGAAGTAGAGGTCGTCGGCGACGTAGGTCTGGAAGCGGTAGTCGTACTGGCTGTAGCGGGTGTGGCGGGTGGGGTCTGCGCGGTCGAAATCGCCGGGGTTCATGGCCATGCGCAGATCCCACAGACGCATGGTCTGGTCCTTGCCGTTGGACAGGATGTAGCGGCCGTCGCCCTTGCTGTCGATGTAGGTGATGCCCTCGCAGTGGCCGACAAAGGCGCCGACGGGCCGGCCGTCGGCCAGGCTGCGGCGGTCCCACACCTTGATGGTGGCGTCGTCGGAGCCCGAGTACAGCAGGTGCGGCGAGGCGCGGTCGCCAAAGCACACGGCGTTGACGTCGTTGTCATGGCCCTCGATGCGGTGCAGCACCTGGCGCGACTCGATGTCGTACACCAGGATCGTCGGCGCGTTGGTGCCGGCCACCAGCTCGCGCCCGTCGCCGGAAAAGCGCACGCTGAAGATGGCGAAGCCGCCAAAGTAGGCGTCGCGGTCCAGCAGCCCGCCGCCGCCGCCGCCGCCGCCGCCGCCGGCCGCGTCGCGCGGCAGCGCCGACAGGTCCAGCAGGTACGGGTCGCCCTCGTCGTTGGGGTCCGTCGGCGCCAGGCACACCTGCGGCATCATGGACGTAAAGGCCAGCCAGCGGTTGTCCGGGCTCAGCGACGCGTCCGTCATGGTCCAGCGGCCCGTCGGGTGCACCACCGTCTTGTAGTGGCGCCACTCGTTGACGTTGGCCGTGTCGTACATGCGCACGCGGAAGTCCTTGGTCGCCCCAAAGAAAAAGTTGCCGTCGTCCGAGAACTGGCCCAGATACGTGGCCGCGTCGTACCGCATCACCATGTCCGCCTCCGTGCCCGGCACCATGCTCTGCGCAATCAGCTTCTCGTTCCGCTGCCGCTCCGCCGCCGTGTCGCCCAGCCCCAGCTCGCGGTCCAGCAGCCGCAGCGTCACCGCTCGCTTGGGGCTTGCCGAGCCACCGCCGCTGCTGCTGCCGGGCGAGCCGGCCTGCTGCCGCGCATCCGCGTCGCCCGTCTTGCCGCCCGTCCGGTCGCCGCCCTGGTCCTGGTCTTCTCGGTCGTCCGCCTCCCAGCCCCCGCCGCCCTTCGTCCGCGGCCGCTCCGTCGTCCCGAAAATGCCCGACGCCATCAGCTGACGCCCGGCTTCGCTCGGCACCTTGGGAAACCGGTCCGGGTCGTATGGCCGCCGCGGTCGCCGCTGCGACCATCGCCCACTGCCCCAGCCGCCATAGCCGGCGTAGCCGTAGTCGTCGTCGTCATCGTCGTCGTCGTCGTCGTCGCCCCCGCCCCCGCCGCCACCGCCGGATCCAGCACCACTGCCCCCAGCGCCTGGCCCCCAATTCGACACGCTCACCAGAACGCTGCGCCAGCTGTGGCCCTGCAGCAGCAGACTTAGCTGCCGCGGTCCAAGCATCACAACCGTCTCTGGCTCTGTATTGCAGCACACAAGCAAAAAAAAAAAAAAGTCAGGCTTTGCAGCTCAATGGCGCCGGGCGAATAAGAAGCGGCAAGGCAAAGTCGGGGAAAATCAGTCGAAGCTTACCTTCATTGTTGTCATCTTCCTCCCCCTCCTCGTCTTCGTCTCGGTCCTCATCCTCGTCCTCGTCCTCGTCCTCGTCCTCTTCATCGTCCTCCTCTTCGTATTCCTCCTCACTGTCCTCGTGTTCGCCCATCGCATCTGTCACAGCAGTTAGTCACCGTTCCGTCATAACTGACTGCAGCAAATTGTCAGAGTGCCAAGCCCACCATGAAAACTGTCATCGTCGTCGTCGTCGTCCTCGTCATCCTGCTCCATCTCGTACTGTGCATCCAGCTGGGCCAGAAACTGAGGATCCAGCTCAATGTCCCCCCTCGACGGCCCAGCGTCGCTCTGCTCCGGCTCGGCGTCCGACATGGCCGGCGGTGTGACGGCTGTGGTGGTCCAAGGTGCGGCGGCGGCGACAAGTGAAAACAAGATATCGAGGAGTGATAGTGTGGAGCTTAGGAGCCGGTGATTGAGACAGCGATAAGAGAAATTCAGCGTTGAAGAAAGCTGTTTCCTGTCGTCGTCTCACGTCGCCAAAAGGCGGCTCTTTCGTGCTACCGGATGCTGAGTAGGTGGTCGTCTTTGAGGATCCAGAATCGCCGCTTGCAAATCATCAACAAATACTCCACACAATACGCCTGCGTAGAATAAGAAGGCGAGATAAAGCGAGACAATCAGAGCATTTCTCGGCATGAAAGGAAAAATATGTGCAGCACCGTCACTTCGAGTCAGTGAAAAGCCAGACAACGAATGATCCCGATTCGACTGAACCGGAAACCGGCAATTGTCCCTGAAGAAACGCGAGGACACTCCAAAATGACATCTTATCCACGACCGGAGAAGCTCACTGCGGGGGTTGACATGACCGCCCCCAAGAGTAATAGCCGTTGCCACTTAGTGGGCCGAGTTTGGGTCGCTATCTCCGCTTAAACGCGAAGCTATCAAGGACAGCGTATTATTCGTACAACGTACGACGTACACTAAGCAGCTCGCCTCTACCATTTTTCTTTTCCAGCCTGAGCTGGGGCGGTATTAGCGATGAAACAAGGGAGACAAAGGCTGTAACAGGAGGGAATATGGGATTTCAGCGTTGCTTCGTAATACAGCCTGAGGGGGAAAAAGAGAGCAAAAGGATGGAACTGGGAAAAGGGAAGCATTCAGACGTATGCACACAGACGCGCGCGCACGCGCACACGCGGAGGGAAAGAGCGAGAGAGCAGATGCGGGCAGGTGCGAACAAACACAAAAGATTCGTGCACAGTTCAAAGTAAGCACAGCCAGCGTAGCCAGCGTAGCCATAGCCCTGCCTGATCGCCCATCGTCGCACAATTGGCTGCAGCTTCTTGCCTCTCTGCATTTCCATTTCTTTGCGCAGCAACTCTGTGCCACCGGTTGCAGACCTTGCACCATGGCCGGTCTTCGGTGAAATTAGCGGCCTCAGAATTTGGGTTGCACGACGCCGGAGACCATGGGCGGCTTCTTTGTTCGTCTTGCGGGTTTTCCCCTCAAGAGGCAGAAACGAAACAGAGTCTACAAGATCGCGACGGACACAAAACTGGTCCAAGAGCTACGTAATATATCGTCACACAGTTTGATGGCATGGTCTGGGATGAGCCCAACTGTTGAGGGCATGGCCAATGCAGTCTGCAGCCTGCGGTTACAAGAAAACAGGAAACTCAAAAGCACACAGCCTCACAGGCTTTTGGAACACACGTGGGTTCTCCGGTTGGCGGTCCCCCCCCATTTCCCTGTCACTCTTCCCTACTTCTGTTTCACAGTCCGAAACTATGGCTTTGTTTTTTTCTTTTTTTGCCCTACCCCAAATGCTGCCTGACAACACGCTGCCGGACTATCCGAAAAACATCTTGTCTTCCCACCCCTTCATCCCCCCCCCCCCCCTCCACAGCGTCTCTGCGTGTATTTGACTGCTCAGCTTTGTCTGATTGGCTGTGCAATAAGGCGACAATAAGATGGCTGAGCTGTATGTCGTCAGACCACGTGGGTTGATGTGGTAGCTGACGCGGACACAAGGCCGCCGCATGTAGAAGTGTGTGTGTGGGGGGGGGAGAGAGAGAGAGAGAGAGGTAAGAAAGAGGTAAGAGAGAGAGTTATGGGAAAATAACAGTCAGCAGGTAGGCTTCTTATTCCTCTGTAGGACGACAGCAACAGATCTAAGAAAGAAGTCTCTCTCTTGTGGTCCGCACACCGAGTTGCCGGGGGACCGAGAACGGATCCCCACGCCCGTTCTGTCAAAAGAACGATGATGCCTGCCATGTCTCATTTAGTCTTGTCCGCCGAAGCCACAGGCACGGGCTTGTCCGGTCCAAAAAAGCCCAGCAGATAAGCAGTTCGCGTAAGAGCCAGGAGGGTCTTCTTATTAGTGACACAGAGAAAGAGAGAGAGGGAGAGAGAGAAAGAAAGAGGGAGAGAAAAGAAAGAGAAAAAGAGAGAGAGAGAGAGAGAGAGAACTCACCGTGACACCAATGTTTCCCCACGTCATGGCGTTCCACTCGCTCGGCGAGAGAGACCGAGCTGGGCCGAGCATCAACATGGTCAGGCCAACGTGGCCCACGTCTGCAATGAGCAATGCCACCAGGTAGTTGCGCACCACCTTGAGCTCTGTGGTCGAGTACAGCACGGCCACGCCCACGAGAAACAGCAGGCCGTAGGCATTGCCCAGCTGCTGAGCCACGACGCGGCTGTTCTCGGAGACTGTCGTGCCAGCAGCAGCAGAAGCAGACGTGCTGGCTATCTGTTCTCTGACGAACCACTCAGGGGCTAGAATGGCCGGCAGAGAACCACAGAGCCTGTCCTGTTAGTCACGATTTGGACGGCGGCAACGACCCAAGAAACGCGACTGGTAAAAGGGTAGCACATCAAGCAGCAACAACGGACAAAACGACCGAGTCCCCAACCTACAGAGATATGGGCTCAAACACTGTGAACACAAGCCGGGGAACGGCCGGAAGTCGGGAAGCCATGCTGCGTCGAAGGAGAGCACCAGGGGTGGGCAGTTGGGAAAGAGTGACAAAGTGACACAATGAGGCTCAATAGCTTTCAACAAAGGGTGTGGAGGCTGGCCCGCAGGGTTACGAAGTACTCGTAGGTGCAATTCTCGTCGTGTTTGCGTCCCAGGCCAGGCTGCTTTCTACCGAACCTCCAGCAGCAGAAAGGAGAGAGAAAGCGAAAAAAAAGTAATAAAGGTAAAAAGTAGGGGTACCGTTGCAGTGCAAGAGACCCTTCGAGTTCAGTCAACTTTGGAATACGAGTTCTCTGCAGGGGGCTGGCGAAACAGAGGAACCTGGAAGCATGGAAACAAACAAGAAAACATGGTGGGATGGGATGCTTTGTACTCCGTATTACAGTGTAATAAGACGCGGTAGAAACATGGGGTAAAGTTATGCGGCATCTGCGAGGGGATGGAAATTAGAAGGGGAGGCCCTAAAGGCTCTGCGGCAACATAGTGCGATTCATAGGGGGGTGGGGGCCAGCGAGCCCTGGTGAAGGCAGCCAACACACCACCTCAGCAAAAGCCAGTCTTGCAAGCCAGCCAGCAAAGAAACCAGAGAAGCCAGCAAGCCAGCCAACAAACCAGCCGGCCAGCAAACCAGCCAGCAAAGAAGCCAGCAAACCGACCAGAAAACCAGCCAGCAAACCAGCCAGCAAAGAAGCCAGCAAATAAGCCAGCAAACAAGCCAGAGAAGCCAGCAAGCCACCCAAGCAGCCAGCCCGGCCCGGCCTGCAAGAATTACGGATGGTCGAGCCCTGCGGCGGGCGTTTTGTACTCAGACATCTCGTGGGGTGGTGTGGGCAGTAGTGGTGGGTAGCAGCAGCGAGCAGATTCCCTGAGCACACACACAAACGGTGTGTGATATTAAACTGCACTTCATGATTGCCTCACGCCTACGGAGTACGGAGTAATGCAACGACATTGTTAATGCACTGCATGTCCTCGTAATACTTTGTAGCACGAGGAGGAAAGAGCGCCTTACCCCTCACTGTTATCGCAGTTAGGCCACCCAAACAGGGCGGTCTAGACCCATTCGAACACCGTCCCGTACAGAATACTCCGTAGATAGAAACTTTTCTGTCCGCTGTGCTCCAATACTCGCAACTTTGAAAGTAAGGCAATCCATCCACGCCGGCCTCAACACATTGATGTATCTTGCTTCTTTGGTTTTCGTCTTCCTGGGTTGCGGACTTGGTTCAGCTTAATGTCTCTCACCTTTTTTGTACGAGTACATCCTTCAGCCACCAATTCACGTGCAGAACCGGGGGAGCCGTTTTTCTTCTTGACTCGTTTATTCTTCTTTATTCGGGCTTATATACGCTCCGACTTTAATAAAGGGCCTGCTGGCAGCCATCTCTCTTTCCTTGCTTTTTGTTTTCCCCCCTCCTGTCTCTCCTTTCCTGTTTTGCTTGGCTGTTCCCTTCTCTCCTTCCTCACTTTCCCTTTGTCCCCCTGCTTATTAGCAGCTGCCCCAATCGCCCCTGTTTGCCTTTGTCTGGTAATAATATTCCCAGAGCTGCTGGTCACGTTGGCAGAAATACGAGGAAGCCACGACCCCCTCAGCAAAGAGAGCAAGGAACGCCCCCTCTAGAAGAGAAGATGAGGTAAAAGGGATCGACAAAAAAAAACCAAAAAGTCCGGCCTAAACCTTAATTTTTGGACGAGAAGGCAAACCCCATTATCGTCAATCTTAGAGCCTCGTTTCCACCTTCACACAAAGCATGCAGTCGATTGAGATGCTCTTCGGCATTCCTGCCTCCTAACTCTTGTCTTGTCTAGGCATTTGTCCAGCTCTCATTTCTCTTGTCTTTTACATCTTTTTTTTGGTTTCCCTGGTTCATTTTCGCCTTCTCTCTCCCTCCCCCCCATCTCGCTTTCGTTTATTCTTCTTTCTAACTTTCTATCCTCTTCCCTCTCTCGTCCCTCTTTACCCTCTTCTCTCTCGCTCTCTCTCTTCTGTGCATTTCCTTTCTTCTTTTTATCTTCGCACATTTAACCCCCCCACAGGACTCCAATGTCCATCCTCTCCTCCCTCCTCCTGGCCATTGCTGCTGCACATTGGCTGTCAATCCTGCCGTTACCATGGCCACCATCGAGCCTCGACTGATGCACTTGCTGAACGTCAACGACTCTCGCGACCATTTGCCCTCCATCCACAGCACCCTCGGTGCCGCCTCTGAAGATGACGCTGCCTTACTGCTGCCCCCGCTTGAGCTCAACCAGTCAGACTTTGCCGTCGCCGTGTCGGCGCCGGGGACCAACGCCAGCTCAACCATCCCTGCCCCGTCAAACACGGTTGGCACCCTTTTGCCACCACCTGGAGGCGATGATGCCTGTGCCGCCTCCGGCAGCCACACCAGCAACAGCAACAGCAACGGCGGCGGCGGCGGGTGGTCGCTGCGCAATGTTCTGACCGATCCCGCCAGTGCCGGTCTTGCTTCAGCGACGGACTTGGCTCTCGCAGATCATGGCAGCAGCGGCGCTGCCAGCCTCGGCGGCCTGGAAGATCCAGCATTGACTACCTCTCCAGGCGCTGTCACTGCTACAGGCGGGGTTGCTGCTTCGGCCGTTGGTGCATCTTCCGCTGCTGACGCTGCTGCCGCTGCCGCTGCCAATGCATCTCTCATGACTGGAAAACGACCTCGCGTGCTGCCCCACACGGACGAGCTGATGCAGCTGCCGCAACCGCTGAAGAAGCAAAAGTCCAGCCAGCAGGTTGGCTCGCTCAGCCAGGTGTTCCCGCCCATCATCAATGGCCTGCACGAGCCACCGCCTGATGCCGCCGTGTTCCCCCCCATTGCGTCTGTCGACTTCGATGTCCGCCAGAGCCGAAGCCCTTTGGCAGCAGACGCCGGCAGCGGAGGTCGGGCCTCGGCTGCTGCCGCTACGACAACGGCTGCTGCCGAGCCAGCCAGTTTTCATGGAGCTCTTAATGCCGGCAGTGGGACTTACATTTTCGACAGCGTCATTGGCGGGCATCCCCCCGCCATAGATTTGGAGAGATCCGGCAGTGAGACTCTGGTGTTGGCAACCATGATGGCGTCTGCGGCGGCAACGTCCAAGGCAACGACAGGTCCGGCTGGTTCGGCTGGCCCGGCAGAACCCTCGGGCGTGTCTGCCACAGCCCTGCCGCCAGGTCGAGAGCAGCAACGGAAACCACTGCTGTCGTCCGACAGAAGCTATGCAGCACGAGTGGTCCCGTTGCGAGCCATGCCTTTATTGAGCACGGCTCCTCGACCTCAGCAGCAGCAGCAGCAGCAGCAGCAGCAGCAACGGCAAGGTACAGCATACAAAGTTGTTGCATCCGCTGAGGCCGATATGTCCACTGCGTCCACGGCTGCCTCCACGACTTTTTCTGGCTCTATAGCCACCACCACGTCCATGGCCACACCAAACGCAGAAGCCTCTACGACCAAACCCAAAAGACGCGCGACAAAGCCCCGCCGTCGATGGACCGAAGAAGAGACCAACCAGCTGCTTATAGGCGTGAGCCGACACGGCCTTGGCAAGTGGACAGCCATTCTCGAGGATCCGGAGTTTTCCTTCTGCAATCGGACTGCCGGTGATTTGAAGGACCGTTTTCGCACCTGTTGTCCGGATGAGCTACGTGGGAAGCTGTCCAAAGGTAGCGAGCACGGGCCTGGTCGCCCACAGAACCAATTACAGGACCAACCGCAGAACCAACACCAGCAGCGACAACAGCAACACCAACAACAGCCCGACACTCTCTCGGAAGGCTCGGACATCACGTCTTTACATCCCTCATTTGGAACCGCCAATGCCAAGAATGCTGTTTCCTCCACTATACCTGCTGCCACCACTGGGGTCTCTGGTGCGGTCTCCGCGAGCACGAATCCTTTGAAAACCAAGACCAGTCTCTCTCTTGAAGATTTGTTAATTGAGCCCCGCGATGAATCGGAGCTGTCCTACGGTGGCAGTGGCAGTGGCAGCGGCAGCGGAAGCGGGAACAGAAGCGGAGGCCGCTTTGACAGGGCTGGTGGCACTGGGAAGGGCAGTGCGGCTGCTGTCACCGATACCTCTAGTGCCTCTAGCAGCACAGCGCAACCGGCATTCCACGGGACCGACTGTGACGACACAGCTGCCACAAAAGGCCGTCTTCCTGCAGCCGCCGATGTCGCCGCAGCTCCGCCGCCGCCCTCAAAACCTCGCAAACGCCGCGTCCACCGCCGCAACATGGAAGACATGGTCAGGTTGGGTATCCAAGGCCCTTTCAAAAAGTCACACCGCCGAGAACGCCGCCCGTTTACCGAGCAGGACGACCGTGAAATCCTCGAGGGCCTGCAAATCTACGGCCCAGCATGGACCAAGATTCACCGCCACCCAGCCTTCAACCTGTCGAGCCGCCAGCCCACCGACCTCCGCGACCGCGTGCGCAACAAGTATCCCGAGACCTATGCCAGCATCGAAAAGGGCGCGTTTCAGTCGCACGTGCAGATAGCAAGTGCCAGCGTAGGAGGAGGAAGCGCCGGTGGTGTCGAAGCTGGAGCTGGAGCTGGCGGTCCCAGCAAGAAAGGATCCGCGGCCACAGCTGCTGCCGTGTCTGCGTTCCCGGACCCTTTTGTGACGTCTGGTGGCAATACAGGCGATGGCAGCGGCCCGTCTTCAGGTGGCCCATCTACTGGCAGCCCCCCCGCCCGACCACTTCCGACTTTACACCCTTTGTCTTCCTACTCTGCTAGTCTGATGCGGCGGCCCTTGTTGTTGCAGCAACTCCCAGTACCGCTACCAGGTTCGACAAGCACAAACTCAACCGCACACATTGAGCCGCCACTGGTGCCGCTGGAGCCTTCACGAGGAGGAGACCTCGATGTTAGCGCCCACGCCAGTGCCCACGCCCCTGCAGCAGGTGCTGCTGCTGCTGTCTCCAAGCCGGGCATTTTTGCAGTCGCAGACGAACCACCGGCGGCGTCTTCAGCATCGTCATTTCTCGGCAACGTTGGCGAGATGGGCATCTCGCGGCTGTTGCTGGACGAGCCGCAAGACTTACCATATGCTCTCTGAATTCCGTCACGCCCAGTGCACACACACACAGCTACGAGGCCCGAAAAGGTCGTTGTCTGCTTCTTGAGAGATAAAAAGAAAAGCAAAGATGGACTCTTCATGCCTAGTCATGCCTAGTCATGTGGTCATGGTAGGTGTCTGGTTACAGTTGCGCCTCGATTTTTTGTTTGGCTTTGGCTTTATTTTTATTTTTATTTTTGGAACCTCGTGGTTCATGACATCTCGCGTTGCATATTGGGTACGGCGCTGTAATACTTTGGACAAACCCGAATCTGATAAACTGGTATCGGGTTGAGCGAAAATCAAGTCTCATTCATCTGGAAAGGTTTACTGTTGAATAGCGGGATAATTGATTAGATATAATTGGAGCGATCTCATACACTGTCGAAGGAAAGAATTGCGGCTTGAAACCATAGTTCCATTTTGTCCTCTTCGTACATTAGGACCTCAACATTTGCCTCGAGCTCCCGCTACGTAGCACTGATGATTTTCAAGGCGCATCTGGCCATGAGGCGTTCTTCGTCACAAAAGCTAAGGAGAAAAATGCACAGTGTAATTTGTGACCTACCACAGTACCTACATCACATGATCTTGAAGAGCGGTGTGCTGCAGCAAAATGAAGATAAGGGCTGAAAGCCCTTATGGACCCACTCTCAGCAGACCATTGGCCAGTTCCAAATTTGTCGAGCCCCAATTCCACTATTCAAGTTTCCCGTCGTCTTTTTTTTTTTCGCCTGTTCCTCATCCAACTCTCATCCTCCACGGACGTCGACGAAGAGCACTTTGTCCACCTTTTCGCCACAAAACAAAGTCTTCAGACACAAGAACCGTCAAGATGGGCAAGGGAATGTGAGTGTTTTGATTGTGGATGTTTTTTTTTCGAAAGCGAAAGGGGAACAAAATACACCAAAATGCTGGACAAGAAAAGTGAGATGGCCACTAACATTAATTTTTTTCCCCTGCCTCCAGGAAGAAGCATCAGAAGCGCTTGAGCGCGCCGTCGCACTGGCTGCTGGACAAACTGTCCGGTGTGTATGCGCCCAAGGCGTCGCCCGGTCCGCACAAGTCCCGCGAGTGCCTGCCGCTCATCATCTTCCTGCGCAACCGCCTCAAGTATGCGCTCAACTACCGCGAGACCAAGTCGATTCTGAAACAGCGCCTGGTCAAGGTCGACCACAAGGTGCGGACAGACATGACCTACCCGGCGGGCTTCATGGACGTCATCAGCATCGAGAAGACGGGCGAGAACTTCCGCCTGGTCTACGACACCAAGGGCCGCTTCACCGTGCACCGCATCCAGGCAGAGGAGGCCGAGTACAAGCTGGGCAAGGTGCGCCGGGTGCAACTGGGCCGCGGTGGAATTCCATTCTTGGTTACGCATGATGCGAGAACGTAAGCGAAAAATCTTGAATTTTTTCCTGTTCTCTGAAAAAAAAAAGAAAGAAACATGGGCATCTATCAGCCGTTGGACCAAGCTTTGGAACTTCCACTTCCAGGTAGGGCGGGGGGTTGGACGAGAGAGGCGGGAGTTGAGGATGAATTAGAGAAAGAAAAAAAAGAGCTCGGAGCCAGGAGTGAAAGGAGAGAGGACGAAGAGGGGAGAGACCGAAACAAGAACAGAAGTGCGGGCTGGCTTTGCTGGCTTTCATTTCTGGCTTTGGTTTAGGTCATGCCTCTTTTGTCTTTTGTGACACCTTTCTTTCTCCTTTCACCTTTCTTTCTCTCTCGAAAGAGGCAGAAGATAAAAGGAGAAAGAAAGAGGTGGGATGTGCAGGGCTGAAGAGAGAGAATGCTGAGCACATACGACAGATGATGGCCAGTTTGGCTTTTGGCCTTTGGGACTCATTTTGTCGCTGACTCTCTGTCGTTCTCGCTCTCGCTCTTGCTCTTCCTGTGCCGACCTCTTCATGTTCATGACCAGGATGGCCCATGTGGTTATCTAAGGCTGTCTTGTACTCCTGGTCCTGCTCTAATGCTCCTTTCTATTCCCATAATCCTCCTCGCTCGCTCTCTTCTCTCCACCTCCCCTACCGTCTTTCCTGGAGGTTGGAAGACACCTTGCATGTCCCCGAAACAACGGCTGGTAAGTTTGGTTCATGATGTCTTGAAGCATGTGATATTGACAACATTTTCTCTAGCATCCGGTATCCCGACCCGCTCATCAAGGTCAACGACACCGTCAAGATTGACCTGGCCACGGGCAAGATCACCGACTTTATCAAGTTCGACACGGGCGCCCTGGCCATGATCACCGGCGGCCGCAACATGGGTCGTGTGGGCGTGATTACCCACCGTGAGCGCCACGACGGTGGCTTCAACATTGTGCACCTCAAGGACGCCATTGACAACACGTTTGCCACCCGGGAGAGCAACGTTTTTGTCATTGGCACAGAGAAGCCGTGGATCTCGCTGCCCAAGGGCCGCGGCGTCAAGCTGACCATTGCCGAGGAACGTGACCGCCGGCGTGCCCACGCTCTGGCTCACTAAACCACGCTTTTCTAGAGGGTGTGTGTGAGTAGAGACGGCGAGCCACTACGAGGTCAATTACTGCAGTAAATCATATAAACGTCCACGGGCTGTATAGCTGCTCTTAAGTCGTCCATCTTTTCTGGCCTTGCCGCCATAAGATGAAGGTAGAGAGAGGGGAGGGCACGGCAAAAAAAATAGCAAGGGATCAAAGGAGAAAGACATTTTAGTTTCTTTCTTTCTGGGACTGTGACGTGGAGTTTTGCTTGCTTTTCTTATTTTCTTTCCCGTTCTCCTTGTGCAGCTCTTTTCATAGCAGAAATGAAAAAAAAAAAAATGAAAATGAAAACAAGACCCCCGAAAGAATACTAAAGACAAAAAAGAAACACTTTTGGGCTGTTTTCTCTAGCCCAAAGTTGTATTGGCTGCTGGCTTTGTACCACTACATGCATCTCTGTTTGCATGATAGCACAAGAAACTTGGACAGTGTCCATGATGACACACCAAAAGACTACGAGTACTTTGCACTTCGGAGGAAGAGCTGTGCATATTACTGCACCGCCTTGCTACGCATGGCTGGAGAGGGTGTCCAGCCTTCACCGTCATTTTCGGAAATGGGGGTTATGAGGCTTTTTCAAAACTGCATTTTGAATAGGCAGAGCTGCTTTTCGTCTCATTTCAGCAAGGGATTGAGCGGTGAGGAAGAGGAAAGAAAGTTAAAAAAATTGAATAAAAGAATAAAAAATAAAGCAAATCGGCCCTTTATGGGCTTTTTCTCAAATCTCTTCTTGCATACCACATTTCTCCTTTAGCATACCTTTATTGCCTCACTGAACGCCAAGAACATCACCAACGGCCGCCACTGTCAGTTGCCCTCCCCCCCCCCCTCCTTCGCAGCCTCTGTATTGCATCTTGTTTGTGATCCTCCTGCCTCAAAGGAATACATTGAACGCTATTTGGGGTTAGCATTCCAACTAACGCAAGCCACCATGAAATGAACGACGCAGTGACAGCGGCATTCCTTGTAGTTACAGTTTGCCACCTCCAGATTGTCACCAACTGACCCCTGCAACAGTAAGATGGAGACAAAAGAAGAAGGGCGAGGCGACCGCGAAATATGCAAACCTACTTTGTACCTATGAAAAAAGCCCGACAGGGGTAGTTAACTCGTTCACCGACAATAGGTGTGGCAATGCTGATCTGTTCTCTTTTAATTTTTTCTTTAGCTTGTTGTCAACCTGCATTTGTTCATACGGACAACTACACGCGTTGAGAAGTGAATGTTCAAAGGAGCAACAGCTCTGCTCTGCACTCTGATAGTCGGGTCTTGTCAAGAGAAAAGTCTAACTTTCACAATTCCCAGTTCAGTATCCATATTCTGACGCAGTGATGCTCTCCACCTTGTCTCCACAATGGCCAGTCCAGTCTTGTCAAGAGGGGAGGAGGGACCATTAGACAAAAGCGTTGCATCAGGGATGTGCTCGCAGTAATAATCCATTTAACGGAGCGCTCCGTACTCCGTCCTTGCAGTGCTCCACACGAGAATAAGTGAATGCACTAGAATGGGCTGCTTTTCTGGAACACTGGCTACCTGAGGTTGTTATCCATACTTTAAATAGAAGAGCCTACGGGTACGCTTTCAGCGTGGGAACGTACGAGAAGAGTGCAGACTCTATGTTGCAAAAAGCACTCTGTAATCCAAAGTTTCGGCAAGGAGGCAAGGAAGCAAAAGAGGCCAGGCTTCGTCACCACACAGAGTGACAGGGTCCAGGGCAATGCGGGGAGTATTGCGGAGTAACTCTGGATGCGTCTTCCAGCTGGGTTGCTCAGCGCTGTCTGTTCGTGCGGATCTCTTTCTTCACTTCGCCTCCACGACGTTCTCGCCTTTTGTCTCCACAGTTTTGCTGGGGTGAGGTGGATCTCGGTTAAGGGCAGAGTGAAGACAGCCTTTTGTACGGAGTAGAGAGAGCATGTCTGGAGAAGAGAGAGTGCTGTACTCCGTACGAAGCAATACAGAATATTGATACGTACGAGTAGTAAATGTATGGATATTACTGCTTTGCACTTTGCAAGTAATAATGCCATTCGCTGCGCTGTTTTCTTACTGCCTCTGCTGCTTCTCCTCCTCCGAAGGTACGGCCCAGCCGCTTTCCAGGGCCCTTTGTCCTCTTTTGCCCCCATATGCTACCAGCCTTTGGGCCCATTGACTCTGCTGCGTCCCTTTTGTGCATTTGTGACTTGTATTGTAGCTTTCCAACCCTGCCCCCCTCTCAGGCCTCTTCTCCCCCCTCCTTCTCATGCAATGCACCCAATGTAGTAAATTGAAAGCGCCCTCGTGACGATTTGCTGATATGTGGATTATGGCCATACCTGACACAGAGAAGAGGGGCCAGGGGGTTGTTGGTCCGGGGAAAAGCTCGTCTGACACTACTTACGTTGACGTTTACGACATATTACGAGTACTTGTTGCTCCTTACGGGGGGGGGCTCGTCTTACTTGGGATGCAATACGTGTCAGTTGGTGGATTTGGCTGGCTGCCAAGGAGCTCGTACTCGTACTTTTTGCTTTGATGAGGCATTTTTTTACTTTTGTTGCCAGCCAAAAAGTCAGCAAGCCGCTCCGAGACACATCGTTGTAACCTGCTCGATGGTCTTCCGTTTCTTTCATCCGGCAGTTTTGTCCCAGAGAAGAGAAATGCGAAAGGCCATGATGAGGGAGCGCAAGTCGCCGAGACGAGCGATGAAAAGCAATGGAAAGATGTCCAAATAAAAAAATAAAAAACCGTCGGCAGTAATACGACACTACTCCTTGGCTGCAATACAAAGCCGCTTAGGACTGTCTCGGTCTGGATTTTCCTGCTGATATCAGATGTGATCAACTTCCTTCACCGAGCACAGCAGGCCGTTCGGGGCAGGACTGCCAGCCAACGTGTTTCGTCTACATTGTCTTGTAGACATTGTAAGGGACAGTCTGGATGGTGAGAGGACGGAAGAGACAGAAGAAGGATCTGTGGGTTAGTATTACTCTTTGTATGAGAAATCGCTTCGGCTGGCAGACGGCAAAGCCAACGAGCAAGAGTTCAGCCGATCAGCAATGCCGATGCCCTCCCGGCTTGCTGTGAAGTTGTATCCATATTAGAGTTCCAAACTCTCCCACTGCCAAGTTGCCCCCATGGGGCCCATCCTTTGGATCCTTGGGCCCTTTGCCGATCGAGTAATACTACTTGGCATCTCGTCAGACGGCCTAGCTGCTGCACCTGAGCTCAACTGGCGGTCTGAATAATCTGAGTACGACGTACGAGAAGAGAGGGGGTGACACGTGAGCAGCTCATTTTTATGGCTAATGGAAATACGAGAAAGCGAAAGAGAGCATCGAGTTGGTGATGCCGGGCCACCAATGGCTGTTTTTTGTACGTAAAAGTCGGTTGTTATATGTGTCTATTGGCGGCGAAGTAATACTTTGTAGAACCTCTCATGTTGAACATGGCATGTTGAGAGCAATCCTCTCTTCTCACCAGCTCACCAGCCAAGAAGGCAGTGCAATGCCGAGCTGGCCAAGCCAGTCAAAGGCAGCCAAAGCCGGTCAAGGCTCCAGTCCATCCGCTGGGGAAGTGGGACTTTGAATTACGTCGTATACAAATATAACCGTGCCAGGAAACAAAGTTGCCCTATGACTTTGTCACAAATGACCGAGATCAACGGTGCTGGGGTGGTAGCATATGAAGAGAGAGGGTTACAGTCGAGCAAATGAAAGACGGACACTAGAGATACAACTTATGTCTCCGTATACGATACTGATAATACAGGGTATTTGTTTTGATATATTTTGCTCAGTTTGTTTGGTTGGGGGGGTAGGTTCGAATCAAATTACTGCAATCCTCAACTGTCTCTTCAGATCTAGTAGGGAAAGGCGAACAAGGAGGCTGATTCGGTCGAGCAAAGGGTACCGCACTTGCGGTGTGTCCGACTCGCTCTATAAAGACGTAAAATATGGCATAATAAGAATTCTAAACATCGGAGAAATGCTGCAGCTCGATAGTTATACTCCGAGTTTTTTTTATTGCTCAAGCACCCCAGACTGCTCATCCCGGAAGAGGAAGGTTCAGTCGACCCGGGCTTTTATTTTAGTAGCTGGCTCTCTTACGACATTTAGCGGCTTGGGGGCTTAAAGAGAAGTCGGGATAGAATAAAAGACGTTACAATCAGTGCTTTCACAAATAGTCTTAGTGGGTGCGACACGCTGAAACGGATCTCTGTTGCCGCCTTCGTCCCGCGCATCGTTTTTTTTTTCTCCCGGAGGTCCTTATTTTTTGTACTTCACTTTTTACAAATCTATCCATACAGACACATCCGCCAAAACGCTGGTGTATTTTCACGAAACAGGATCAACCGAGGCTCTGCTGCTTTGAATGTCCAGTTGGTTCTCTTTTTTACAGTGGAAATGTACTCTGCCTCTGCGACTTACAGAGAGAAAAGTGCAACCAGCCTCACATGAGAAGGGGCAGCCACAACATCTTGTGAATAAAAAGGAAAAGCGAGAAAAAGGAAAAGGGGGGGCGGAAAACAGGCAGAAGGCAAGGCAAAAGGATGACGAGAGAGGCACACAAAGAGAAAGGTCCGGCGACCAAAGACGACCCCCACGAAAAGCAGCGGTGTAGAACCTCACGGCGTAAGTCATGTTCACATCAGTTTTTTTGTCAGCGCACGCCAGAAAAGGGGGGTAGAGAGGAAGGAAGACGGAAGATGCAAGAAGCAAGAAACAAGAAACAAGAAACAAAAAAAAAAAAATCTTTTGGCCCCATGACGGCTAGACCGCCCAAATGCGAGCGATTTCTCGGTTTAAGAATTTTTTTGCATTTCGCAATATTATTTCCTTGGTGGCTTTTCTCTATGCTTGTGCTTGTCTGGGAGACCTTTGGCTCCACTTTCCACTTCCTGTGTTTTTCTTGCCCGCCGTGCTGGGACAGGCTCGCAAGTCTGGCAAACCTCTGTGGCTGGGCCGGCCTTGAAGAGCGGCTCGGCGGGTGGGGGGACAACGACTGAGGCGTGGGATGAACAAGGCATGTCTCTACTCTGTAGACGAGAACAGTGAGCCTATCACATTTGAAAACTGACAGAAAAGTGTCTGGTCAAAATGTCCGTCTTCAAAGCCCAATGAAGCGAGAGCTTGCCTCTTTCGTTGTCCTCGTTCATTGTCTATTTCGGGCACAAATTCAGCCCAACTTGGGCTGAAGTGAGAGGAAGTGAGAGGAAGAGGAAGAAAGACGGAAACCGAAAAAAGAACATTCTTCTTCTGACAGCGCAACCTCTCTCGAGCAAGGCTCATGTCTGGACTGCCAAAGTCGCAGCAGAAACGGCGCTGGTGCTCAGCACATGCAAAATGGGATCAGAGAGCCCACTGAGAAAGCAGCAACGTCCCGCCGAGCAGGCATCCGGAACTCAGTTCAAGATGGGCGATCAAAGAGGCGCTTCAGCACCACCAGCTGTGGCCTCCTTCATTACTGAGATGCCGGAAAACGCTATTCTGATGTCAATGGTACTTTGCACTAACACTGCAGAGAGTAATAATACGCGTTTGCAGGCTCCACAGCCATCAAGCCAGTGATACCTCCAAACCATACAGTGTACGACGTACGAGTACTCGTACTCGTTCTTTTCTTACACACCTTTATTTGTTATACTTTATCGTCAGTACACATACACTTACACTGACACACCCACGCACTCAAGCGCACTCGCCCACTGACACCCGCGTGCACTTTCCACCACGCCGGTGGCCTTTTAGACAGCTCCTCCGGACCTCGTTTGCAACTGGGCCTGTGCAAATCCGTGTCTCCTCTTTTCTGGCGATTTCCTCTCAAAGATCTTGGGCTGAGGATACTCCAGGCCGTTGCCAAGACCACCAACAACTGGGTATAAAACAAGTCGCAGTATTACTTACACATGAGCAGAACGAAGGAATGCTTCTGGATGAACTTTTCGACAGCACAAGAAAACCATTTTGGCGGCATGTGGCCACCCACGCTTATGTATTGTAAGAAACATTTCCTCCACCGTAGAGGCATGTGACGCTCAACTAATACGGACTATTGCCGCAGCTAGCAAGGCTCACAGAGGATAACTTGGATCTGAGGGGGTTGCCACCTTCGACTTCGGTCTCGCTTCCTTGGCTGCTTTCTTTCTCTTTACACCTCACTTTCTCGTAAAAGCCAGACTCCGTGCTTACCGCTATTTCCTCTCTCTGCTCTACGAGGGCTTTTCGATTTTTCCCCCAATGTGTCACTCCAAGTTTTCATACGTTGTTTTTTGTTTTCTTTACTGCTTTTTCTTGTCTTTCCCTCTAATTTGCTCCTTTGCCTTTTTTGTCGTTTTCCCACAATGCAACCTAGATCTAGCGACAAAGTCTTAAAGAGTGGCACTGGATTTGTCCATTGGCCCACCAGTCCGGCGTTCCGATTGCCCAAAGCTATTTACGATTTTTTCTATTGCTCTTCGTCAGCTGTGTTGCGTTGCCATCACACCTTTACAAATTAGCTGATGATGTACGAGTACGCCTGTTAACATGCCAAACTGCCGCCCACAGGCGGCCTTACCCATACTTTATTCAAACCACCACACCCCCTCTCAAAACGAAAGTGGTTCTGCATGGTCTCCGCTCTTTCTAGACCCTCCTCGACCTCAAGTGCCAACCGGGTAAGCAGCTTTAGGTTATGAGTCGCTTGAGCCTGTCCTTTACAGATGATATACGAAGATGCATTACATATTACACCACACCACACCACACCACTCTATTTTTTTCCGCCCCCCCCCCCCTCCACTGACAATTACTCGCTGCTTTATAATTCTACGACATTTGAGTACACGGGTTTTTGTTTTTGTTTTTATTACCGTCCCTGTGTCTTCGACTGCATTTCATCCTTAGGCTCCACTCTCACGACAAGAGAACTTGTGCATTGAGTCATCGAATAGTCCTCTGCGCAGAGTAAGAAGTAATAATACAAAAAAAAGGAAATTCAAACTTTTGAGGGACCACTTTGTAGACGTAAAACCGGTCGCGTCCTTATTTTCAACCCCCCCCCTTTTTTTTTCTTATTTTGATTCCGGCGCTCAACTTCTGTATATTTTTTTGGTTGCTTTTCTTCTCGCTTTCCATTTGCCATGTTGTTTCATCTGTGAGTCAACCCTTCTCGTCCTTCTTCAATCAGCCGCAGCAACTAGAATCCTTTATATCCCAAAGCCGGGTTTGCCGTTGTCTTCTTCCCGTCTCGAGCTACGATGGAAATGTGCTTCTCCCAAGCAAAAATCAACATTCTCCCGTGTAGTTCCGCAGCGTTGCTCATCCGGTTTTCCTTTTTTGTCCCGCTCATAGACCAAAACAAAGTCTTCATCAGCAAGTGGTAACTGTCTGTCGTTTTCGCTTTCGCCTCACGCCATTCTACACGCCCAGAAGGAAAACGACTATATCCCGCTTTACAGCCCAATATCTCTATATACAACCGAATACGAGTGTACAACCAAATACCACAAAAGGAAACCAAGACAAACTCTCTCTGACTTACATGAACAAGAATGCTAATCTTTCCACATCCTGTTTTGCACGCGAACTAAGCATTTCTTGCTGCTATCCCTTGGCTTTTTTTTTAGTTTTCTCGTGTCTATTTTTTCGTCTCGTTTATAGTCTGTCGGCTTTTTTCCCTGTCACTGTCCTTTCTTGTTCTTCTGCATTGTTTTGGTATCACGAAACTAAAGCAACACCCTTAAAAAAAAGCAAAAAGGGCGCTCTCTTTTTAAAGCTCGTGCTAGCGTTTGCTTGATTTTCCACCAAGTCCGCTGTCAACTGCTAGCGTTCCCTTGTTAGGGGCAACGTGGGCCCGACTTTAGGTCCAGTTTTTTGTTAGTGTACTACACTGTCCTGCACGTCTTCTTTTGCCATTTTTTTTTTTTTTTTTCAAACGCAGTTGCGCACGCCTTTGGCGAAAGGAAAGGAAGAAAACCAGAAATACGATAGGCGAAAAAGAGAGGCACAAACGAAGCCAGTGCGCTTGGGGGCCCTGGGGCGACCATTTACGTCTGGCACTCCAAACACAACCCCCCCTGCTAAAAGAGCTCCCCATATAGAAGGCAGCTATAAACTCGCTGCTCCCTCTCTCCTGTATTTAGTGGTGGGTGCGTCACCCTCACCTTCTTTCTTTCTGGTGCTATAGAGAAAACAGTAAAAAGGCCAGCACTGCTCTTTGCTTCTCTTCCATTGCCGCTTTGTGGCGGGCCGGGCAGTCGGACCTTTTCAGCGAAAAACCAAAGTTGACTAAACGGCCATGTTCCAAAGTCAGCCATTGCCTGGGACGCATTCCGGCTAATAATACTATGAAGACCAGCAACAGGTGAAAAGAAAGAAAGCCTGTCCTTGCTGAACAGAGAAGGCAGTTTCACGATACGAGCCAAAAGAGTCATAACGGGCAAATATATTCCATGGTCAAGGCCATTGTCCAGCTATAGCCGGAACATCAACTTGGCTCTTGAGAAAGGGGAGAGCAAGCGTTTGCGAGCGGCCAATTGTGGTTTTCTTCATTTACTCATTTTTACCCTGTTCTCACATCCTCGCCGTCACAGTCTTCAAATTTTTTTTTATCATTTCCTTTTTTATTTTTATTTTTATTTGTTGTTGCTTTCGTTCGCTCCTTCCTCTTTAGGAGATTTACAATTTTTTTCACGGCTGCTATTGCTCTTTTGCCCTTTCGTACTTTCACAATACTTCCACAATACCTTCGCAATCGACTACGAAAAACCACGGGTGCAGTCGGGCTGGCAAATTACATCAACTGCTTGCATCTCGTCTCTACAGAGTTCAGGACACCTGCCGACGTTTTTTTTTTCTTTGCATTATTTTTGGGGGGGGCCCGGCACGGATTCCGCATCAGACTGGACGTCCCCGGCAGGGACAGACGGCTTTCAGCCTGTTCTCATCGGACGGTGAGCAAGAGAAAACAAAGAAAAAGAAGAATCAAGGCCAAGGTCCGGCAATCATAATGGCGCTGCCACTTCTCGGTCGGACCGTCACCACTTCGCTTGGCTGTTGCTGCTCTCGCAGCTTGGCTACACCGACTTCGGCCATGTCATCGACAGGAGTAGCAGCAGCAGCAGCAGCAGCAAGAGCACCGGCTCTTGCAAACTTGTCTCGTTCTTTTACCATTGCCAAAGCAGGCCGGAGTCGGCCAAGCGTGTGCGTGTCGCCGGGTCGGCGTCGGCTGTTTTCTACAGCAAGAGTCGACTGGTCTGCCCGGCGCGGCCTCACTTCGCTGGCGCCTACGATTCCGGTCGCAGCAACGACGGCGCTGGTCTGGACAGGCTCCCGGGTGCTGGCCGTGGCAACGCTGGCCGGCTTGACGGGGTGGGGGCTTGCGACGGCGTATTTTGGCGCCTGGCCCTTGGGCTCTGTGATGCTGCTCGACAGCGAGACGCCGACGCCGTATTATGCAAGCAAGGAGGAAATGGAAATGGTGTGGTTTTCTTTTTTCTTTTTCCTTTGTTTTCTCTATTGCTTTTTGTCCTTTTTTTCTTTTTCCTTTTTTTTCCTTTTTTCCTTTTTTTCATCTTTTGATTGCTTTTTTTGCATGATTTTCCTGTCGAGTTTTGCCTGGCGTCGGTCTGCAGCTCCTAACCCGCAACTCCCCTAGGCCATTGCAGAAATCCGGCGCGAGATAGCAGGCGAAGACATCATTTCGACGGATCCGGAGGACCTGCTGATGCACGGCTACTCGGAGTGGTCGACGACCAATCCCGAGGGGCTTCCGGTGGCGGTGGCGTACCCGCGGTCGACAGAGCAGGTGTCGACCATTGCGCGGGTGTGCCACCGACACCGTGTGCCCGTGATTCCGTACTCGGGCGGGTCGAGCCTGGAGGGCAACTTCTCGGCGCCGTACGGCGGCATCAGCGTGGACTTTGCCTACATGGACAAGATTGTGCAGTTCAACAAGGAGGACATGGACGTGGTGGTGCAGCCGAGCATTGGGTGGCAGGACCTGAACGCGCAGCTGGCACAGCGCGGCAGCGGGCTCTTTTTCCCCATCGACCCGGGGCCGAGCGCCAAGATCGGCGGCATGATTGGTACCAACTGCTCGGGGACCAACGCGGTCAAGTACGGCACCATGAAGGACTGGGTCATCAACCTGACAGTGGTGCTGGCCGACGGCAGCGTCATCAAGACGCGGCGCCGGCCGCGCAAGTCGTCGGCGGGCTACAATCTCAACGGGCTCTTTGTCGGGTCCGAGGGCACGCTGGGGCTGGTGACCGAAGCCACGCTGAAGCTGGCCGTGGTGCCGGACGAGCTGTCGGTGGCCGTGGTGACGTTCCCAACCATCCGCGACGCCGCCGCCGCCGCCGCCGAGGTCATGCAGACGGGCGTCCCCGTGGCCGCCATGGAGATCATGGACGAGGTGCAGATGCACGTCGTCAACCTGGGCGGCGCCACCGCGCCGCGCGTGTGGCAGGAGTCGCCCACGCTCTTCTTCAAATTCGCCGGCACCAAGGCCAGCGTGCGCGAAAACATCGACCACGTGGCCCGGATCACGCGCCAGCACCGCGGCTCCAACTTTGAGTTTGCAAAGGACGCCCGCGAGCAGCGCCTGCTGTGGTCCGCCCGCAAGGAGTCGCTGTGGTCCATGCTGGCCCTGCGCAAGGACGGCGAGGAGGTCTGGAGCACCGACGTCGCCGTGCCCTTTAGCCGCCTGGCCGACATCATCGAGGTCAGCAAGAAGGAGATGGACGACCTCGGCCTCTTTGCCAGCATCCTCGGCCATATTGGCGACGGCAACTTCCACGAGAGCATCATCTACAACCGCACAAAGCCCGACGAGCGCGAAAAGGTCGAGGCCTGCGTCAAAAACATGGTCCGTCGCGCCATCGACATGGACGGCACCTGCACCGGCGAACACTCCGTCGGCTGGGGCAAAAAGGAGTCGCTGCTGCTCGAGGTCGGCCCCGATACAGTCGGCGTCATGAAGGCCATCAAGACCGCCCTGGATCCCCACTGGATCATGTGAGTCTTTGCTCTCCTTTCCCGTTTCTCCCTTCCCCCTTCCCGCATCTTCCCTCTGAATTCTTTTTTCTTGTTTGGCTGTTTGAACTCTCCACCACATCCCAATCTGCGCACCATCTTCTAACTCGACAGGAACCCTGGGAAAATCTTTGACCGTCAATACACGCCCTAGCTCGACGCATGGGGTGCGGAAGCTCGAGGGGAAAACCAAAAAAAAAGAAAAAAAAAACCCTATTTCCTTTAAATTTATTAGACATTCATCGATTCCTCTCGGATCATTCATCTACCATTAACGTTATGGAGGCATGAGAAATGAGGATATGGGCATGATTCATCTAAACTTTCCATCTCAACCGGGCAACCGACCAAACAAATTCACTCGTCATTTCCTCTTTATCTACGCCGAGTTATGGTTTTCGGGGTGCTTTCACGACCAGTTTAAGCCTTCAACCGAGATTTGAATTCATTTATAGAGTCTTTTTTTAGCCCTTTGTTTATTGTGGTTCTTTACTTGCACTGTCATTCAGTGCTGGTACCAGCAGGAAAGACGAGGCCCAGAGCATTCTCTTAAAAAGGACAGGAGAGAAGCGAAGGACAGGAAGCAAGGGAAAGGGCTTGACAAGCAAAGCGGAAACATTCATTTTTTTTTTTTGTTCTTTTTTCTCAGCATTGCCAATGCGTCTAAGTTACTGTTAAAAAAAACTTCTTCAAGCAACAGAGTGTTTTGTCCGTTTGATGCATGGCGACGCTGTGAGCCAAGTCTACTTGCCTACGGCCGTGATAATGAACATGATATCAATGAACGCGAGAGGTTTTTGTTGATCTGGCTGAAACCACCTACTCGTACGTATGAATAATCTCACTGCTATTGCTGAGATGCCTCGTCAACAATTGCAATTGTATTAGCTCTTGCCTCAACTCTTGTGCAACGCCAGCCACCTCAACAACCACAACCAGGTCGCGCCTTCCTGTAAATCTTACAAGAAGAACAAAGGAAACTTCCAACTTGAGTCTCAATCCCGCTTTTCACGCCAACTTTACTCACATCACATGTCTTTCATTAGTCTGCTCGTGACGTTCGATCTCTTCACACGAAAACAAAATCAAAAAAGACCCATTGCCGAATCACTTCAATCAGCTCGTCAGTATTACTGCCCAACAAACCAAAAGACCCCATCCTCACGCTGTTGACATCTACTCCAATGCATTTCCTTACTTTTCCTCTTGACTTGGCTACATTCTTTACTTTTTTTTTTTTTTTTTCTTCTGCCAGCGCCTAATTTCCGACTTTTGAACTGGGAGCCGTTCATCTCACTCCTCACGAAATGGTCAAAAACAACGACGAGAGTGATATATAACGGTGAGCACAGTAAATGCATAGCCACCTAGCCACCTTTGTATCACTTTTCTGACCTGCCTCTGTGCTGACCGGCAACTGATCAACTGGTCACTAGAAATCGCGCAAAGAGTTGACAGTATAGTAAAAGAGCCACAATTTTTTTTCTGTTTTTTTTTCTCTCGACCCGTTGCATTCTGTTTCGTGCCTTAAATTTGCCGGTTCCATACAACCATGTCTGCTCCATACACTCCAGAGACTTACCGCTGCATGCCGCCAAACGCGGTCTTTGAGAACATTGCCCATCTGAGTGGAACAGGAGATGACGGCAGCAGCAGCGGCAGCAACAGCAACAACGACAACGACAAAAACATCAGCAATGGAACAAACAGAAACCACCGAAGCAGCGGCAGCGGCGGCAGCGGCGGTAACAACAAGAACAACAGCAGCAGCAGAAGCAGCAGCAGCAGCAGCAGCACCTTCTCTGGCAGCCTTCTTTCTCCATTTGGCGCCGAGAACAAACCACCTCGCCGCACGTTATGGCACGACAGGGGCTACCGAGTCATGACCGTCATGCTGCACCAGGTACCTGCTGTAGCCACTACGCTGGACATTTACAAGTCCTTCTCGCCGCTGGCCGTGCTCTCCATTGACATTTTGGAAGACAGCCGGGGAGAGCGTACCGGCAGCGTGCGTGTGCGTCTGGTCCCGCCACTATTCGACTATTGGTACGACCGCAGCTGGGTTATTAAGTTGCATGCCTTGTCCTCATCGTCGCCGGCGCCTTTCAAGAGCGTGCGTGTCTGCGCCGTCGTCAGCCCCAATGGCTTTCGCCTTGATTCAGTCGATCGCATCCAGACGCCACTGCGCCACTCAGTAGCGGCCCAGATGGCTTTTGACTTGGCCCTGCTGGGCCAGGGCTTTCTCTATCAGGAACACGCCATGATGGTCATGGACGAGGTGGTGCGCAGTGGCCGTAACGGCAGCGGGCATTCTATTCCAACAGCCGCGTTAGCAGCCACCTCGACAGGCAGCGACGACAGTGCCAGTGTCCGTCTCGTTGTCAATTTCGCCCGTCGTCTCCTTCAGATCTTCGTGACTCGCTGCTTGGTAGACGGGCCGACGACGTCGGCCAACCAGAAGACCCCTCCCCCGCCTCCTCGACGTCTGCCACCGGTCCACTATCGGGTTGACATCCGGTTCGAGTGGGTCAAGACCATGTGGGAACTGCACTATCCGGGAGGCCACGCCTGCGCTGTCCTAACCCTGGACGCGCCTCCCGAGTACTGGCGCAAGCTTGGAGACCTGGCCAGGATCCACACGGACGACCAGCTCGGCTGGAACGGCATGGAGCAATGGGTGCGTATGGCCTTTTTGACCGTGAACCAGCAAGCGTCTCGTGATGCGGCTGTGTCCTTGCACGGCAACTTCCCTGCCGGCACGGCCGTTGACTTGGGCCGCTGGACAACATTCCGCATTGGTCTTGAGCAAGCATACTCGAGTGAGTGGAAGGGCATGATTGCCCGCCTGCGCGACTACGGCCTTACCGTACGTTCGTGTCCTGACTTTCGATTCATGCCGCGCGATGACCGCAACATGTGGAGCTGCTTGGAGAGCACGAGCTGCCCAGACGATCCTCTGAAGTTTCTGGACTCTTTGGGCTCGTTGAGCTCGCTCGGTACGCCGGCTTCGCTAGACCGCAGTGCTCCACTCAGCAGTGCGTCAAGCAGCGCATCTAGCACCGTCGTACACCGTCTGTCTCGCCAACTGGCGTTTGAGACGAGCTACCAGCTTGAAGTCTGCATATCGCGCGGTATCCTGCACGAGCACACGCTCGATGCTGTTTTTCTCGAGAGCTTAGCTGCGCTGCCGGCGGACCGCGCCACCCGCTTGCTCGAGTACACGGCCGAGAGCAACAAGCGCATATTCAACCCTCACAGCATCTTCCAAGACCCCAAGGCCGCCTTCTACTGGCGAACGACGCCGGCTGAGGGATCGTCTGCATTTGACAGAGACCGCCTCGCGTACATCCGCAAAGCCATTCTGACGCCCACCACCATTGTTTTCGCCACGCCAGCCATCGACGCAAGCAACCGCGTCCTGCGCCACTACAGCGACCTGCACGACCGGTTCCTGCGCGTGCAGTTCACCGACGAGCTTCCCATTGGCCGCCTCGCCGGCGGCCCCAACACCCGCCGCACCGACGAGTGCTTCACGCGGGCCTTCCGTGCGCTGAAAAACGGCATCACAGTCGGCGGCCGCCATTTCGAGTTTTTGGCCTTTGGCAACTCGCAGCTTCGCGAAAACAGCGCCTACTTCTTTGCTCCCACCCCGCTTGTGACGTGCGAGGACATCCGCAAGTGGATGGGTGACTTTAGCAACATCAAAACCGTGGCCAAGTATGCTGCGCGCCTGGGCCAGTGCCTCTCTACCACGCTGCCCGTCCCAACCTTTGGCGTGCCGACCACGGTCCAGCGCATCCCCGATGTGGAACGGGGCCGCTTCTGCTTCACCGATGGCGTGGGCAAGATCTCCAAGTGGTGGGCGCGCGTCATCGCCTCGCATCTCCGGGTCAGCGAGATACCGTCAGCCTTCCAGTTCCGCATGGGCGGCTGCAAGGGCGTCCTGACTGTGTGGCCCGACGTTCCGTCGGGGCAGGTGGTGCAGATCCGGCCCTCGCAGGAAAAGTTTCCCACAGCCGACGGGGCCAACAAGTTGGAGATTGTGCGCTGGTCGGAGACGGCCACGGCAACGCTTAACCAGCAGACCATCACTCTGCTGGCATCTCTCGGCGTCCCAACCGCTGTCTTTCTCGACCTGCTGAACGAAGAACTAGCCGGGCTCGACGCTGTCATGACGGATCCGAGAGCGGCCGTGTCGCAGCTGCTGATGCGTGTCGACCAAAACCAGACGACGCCCATGATTGCTGATTTGGTCAAGGCCGGCTTCATGGAGTCGGGCGAACCGTTTGTCTGGGCGGTGCTGCAGCTCTGGCGGTCGTGGACCCTCCGGGCTCTCAAGGAAAAAGCGCGCATCACGGTGGAAAAAAGCGCCTTTGTTCTCGGATGTGTGGACGAAACGGACACGTTGCGGGGGCACCAATCTGCTGGCGACGACGAGGATGACGACAAAGACCACTTCACCAGAGCCAACGGGCCGGACCGGTTGTCGAGGCTGCCTCAGATTTTTCTGCAAGTTCCGGATGTTTCTGACAGTCGCGGAGCGGCGGTGCTCAATCGCAACAGCGCGCGCAGCGTTGTACGCAACACGTACAAAGTCATCACGGGTCTCTGCCTGGTGGGCCGCAACCCGTCGCTGCACCCAGGCGATCTGCGGGTCGTGGAGGCCGTGGACGTGCCGGCGCTGCACCACCTGCGGGACGTGATTGTGTTTCCACGCACAGGCGATCAGGACATACCCAGCATGTGCTCTGGCGGCGATTTGGACGGCGACGACTACTTTGTATTTTGGGACGAGCGCCTGCTGCCGTCGCCGAGGCTGTGGAACTACAAAGCGATGAACTACGAGACGGTGCGTGAGCCCGAGGTGGACAGCGTGACACCGCGGCATCTGATATCGTTTTTCGTCAAGCACATGAAGCACGACACGCTGCCGCGCATTGCACTGTCCCACCGAGCGTATGCCGACCAGCTCGAGGCCGGCGCCATGCATCCGCGCTGTCTGGAACTGGCACAGCTGCACTCGCAGGCCGTGGACTACGCCAAGACGGGCGTGCCGGCTCTGATGAGCCAGCGGCTGACACCCAAAGAGTGGCCGCACTGGATGGGCAAGGGCACGGGCAGGAACACGTACACGTCGACCAAGGCGCTCGGTCGGATCTACGACCGTGTGCTCGTGGAGAACTTTGAGCCGGCCTACGACAAGCCCTTTGACCGGCGCATCCTGGCGAGGTACCCGAGCCTGAGCCAGGACCTGTTGCGGCGGGCGCGCCGCATCAAGACAAAGTACGACTTGGCCCTGCGGCGGGCCATGGCGCACAAGGAGATCGAGAGCGAGTTTGAGCTGTGGACCGGCTTTTCCATCCATCGGCCGCGCGTCGGGTCGGACTACAAGATGGGCGAGGACCTCGGACGGCTGTACAAGGTGATCAATGGCGAGTTTCGTAACATGTGCCTGAGAGAAGCCGCCGCAGCAGGTGCAGAGGGTGTTACTTGCAATGGCGCAGAAAGCGGCAGGAGCGACAACAACGACAACAGCGACAACAGCGACAACAGCGACAACAGCGACAAAACCGACAACGTTACCAACAAGGGCCTTAGCAACGGCTTCAACAAGGGCCCCGGTAGCGCACCTCGCGACCCGGCTCAGTTGGAGCTTTTTGTCGCAGCCATGTACCAAGTGACGCACGAAGAAGTGCAGATTGCCTGGCATGAGTGTGCGTTGGCGAGCAAGTCCACATCTGACCACGAGGCCGCGCAAACGGCAGCTGCTACATCGGAGGGTGACGCCGAGCAGAGCCCTTCTTTGAAAGGTCGGACGCCACCACCAACCGGGTCACAGAGCAGCAGCGACAGTAACAGTGTGAACGCGCCGTTTCGATTTGACCGACAACCTCCGCTCATCAGCTTCCCGTGGCTTTTCCCACACGAGCTGGCCAAACTTGCACAGGGAACACCACGGGAGGCACGGCCGGGGCAGTCGGCAACTGGCCGTCGAGAGGACGGCGTTCCACCAGTTGCTCCTTCTGTCGAGGCGCCCCCAACCAGCTCCAGCTGCAGCACCATCCTGACGCCAGAACAGCTCGACGCGATGGACTATAGCGTGCGAGACGGCGTGGCCATGCACCGTGGCGTTCCGATAGACATCTCAGCGTACAAGGGCACCGGTGCTTTGCCGGAGAGGGAAAAAGAGGAAGAGCACGACAAGACAGATGGCGGCAGCAGCCCCGTGGACGAGCAGAGCGACTTCCAGCCCGTGTGGAGACTCCCGGCAGGCCAGTCGGAAGCCGATGTTGTGATATCGCTCGCTGCATCTGCGGCGCCTAAAGTGCCGACAGCACCTGACAGCAATGACGAGGACGACACTGCGGCATCGTGTGCTGATTCGAGCGGTTCATCTGCCTTTACGGCGACGTCTTCGCCCTGGCGGGACAGAGACGGTGATGTGGGTTCGACGACAAGCGCAGAAAGCAGCGGCCAGGGCGAGAAGAAAGCGCCGCCCAGCAAGACGAACCCAAAGGGCGGAGGCCAGGAGGGAGGAGCTGAGCCAGCGGTCACGCAGGCAGACATTACGGCAGATGAGCCGAAGGGCGCGGAAGCCGTTGGCAGGCTGGCCCTTGCGGACAACAAGCCAAAGGACAAGTTGAGAGACAAGTCAGATGTCGAGGCCGGCTTGAAACCTAAGCCTTCTGTGCAGGGTATTGTCGGTGACATGCCAGGCGGCGGCGGCGAAGACGAAGACGAAGACGAAGACGACGTCTTTGCCATGGTGGACAAGCTGTTTGGCAATAGAGACGGGCGCCGAGAACGAAAGCACAGAGGAAGAGGGGAGAGAGATGGCGACAGCAAAGAGAAGAAGAACGGCGAGGTTGCGCACAAGGCAGGCCCGCAGATGTTGAGGACGACGGCAACAGGCAAAAACACACATGGGGACACCGCACGAGAGGAAGCGGCATGCCATGGAACACTGGCCACTGGCGGCACAGGCACTGGTGCAGGCGGACAGGAGAAAGGGGCAGACGCAGAGAGACAGATGGCCATTTCTGCATTCAACCTACAGCCAAAGCTGCAGCCAAAACGGGCAGACTGGGCGAAAGCGAGCGGCCCGTCGCATAACAAGACGACCAGTGCTACGATTGCCACGCAGAGCCAGCAACAGCAGCAGACGCAGCAGCAGACGCAGAAAGAGGCGGAGAAGCAGACGACCCTCTTCAAGCAGACTGGCATCACAATGGGAACACCTTCTACGGACCTCGACCTGCTCGCGTCTCTGAGCTGCGGATTTGCAGACGATGCCGGCAGCGGCGGTGGCGGCAATGGAGAGGTGGTGCAGGCGACCAAAGGCTGTGGAAAACCCCAGCAGCAGTCGAACATGAATCTGCTGCAGAGTCTTTTCACCGAGATGTGACAAGCTGGTGACAGGCAAGACTGTCCATCTGATCAATTGAATGTTTTGGTTTTGGTTTTTTACGAGGAAAGGTGAAGAATACTGGGCTGGGACGACAGGCTTTCAAGAATAGTTTTGCATTCTACCAAGAAGAGGGAAGAGACTGAAAAACGACAGCCTCTTCTCGGTGTTCTCTCATATCTGTCAGGCCTCTGTTGGGCTCGTTATATCTCAGTCTCTCAGTCTCTCAGTCTCTCAGTCCCTCAGTCTCTCAGTCTCTCAGTCTCTCAGTCTCTCAGTCTCTCAGTCTCTCAGTCTCTCAGTCTCTCAGTCTCTCAGTCTCTCAGTCTCTCAGTCTCTCAGTCTCTCAGTCTCTCAGTC
>JADHKP010000070.1:0-15358 GCA_019925385.1 Raffaelea deltoideospora | reverse complement strand
TCAGCTTTCTCAGCCAGATGGGAAAATCACCAACAGGATGCATCCACAATCCACACATCCGATTGAAGCGAAAGGCTTGCGTTAGGCGGCTAGCAGGAAATGGACTAAAGCATAAGAGCTATGCCACCCTCCGGCGTTGCAGAGAAACGAGAGGCAGGGAAGGCTCAAAGTCTACAGGCACTACTGCAGCTCTTGCTGCATGGGAAAAGCTCGTCAATTTTTTTTCTGGAGCGGATCCATTAGGCACTCGCTTCTCTGCTTTTAGTTCTCTTTCGCCCTCCTCCTTTTTTATTCCCTTTTTCGTTTAGAGTTTGTGTAGCCTAGCAGGGTCTGACAGTCCACAATGAATCCAAGTTTTCATGGTGCAGTACTCCGTACAAGTACCATACTCCGTAAGACATCGTACGTCTGCTCGTATGCTGCAGACAAGCAACTGTTACGACGTATGTCGTACGCACGTCGTATTACGGAGTATTACACCGTGATCGGCAGGAAAACGGTTGGGTAGTACGGCGAACGGAGCACGACGGCATGTTGAATATTTGTGGAGAAGACAGGTCAAGTCGTAATACGAGCACTCCATATTATTACTCCCTTATTCTAGTACTGTAACGGAGTATTACTCCGTACTTTGCTCTTCATTTTTCTTGCTCGCAGTGTTTTCTGTCTCTCGACGAAGCATACGAGTATCCATACATGGAGTAAAAGGTCGGCGAGCTCGTTCGGCCACCAGGCAAGAGTAGAGAGAGGGAAGACTGACAAAGAGTGAAAAAAAATACGAGTAGAAGGGGGAGCCTAGCCCCGTCCAGGCTAGTTTGCTGCCTCTCGTTGTTTCAGGACTCTTTACTGGAAAAGGCTCGGGTAGGCGAGGATGGGGGCTAAACTTTGAACGTGTTAGTTGGCAATCACCCTCTCTGCCTTTCGTAATTTGCTCGTAAGATGGGCCATCTGTAGGGTGTATGGATATGAAGAGAGTATGGATAATACGGCGTGAGCCGTACGGGTACGAGTACATGTATCCATACATCGCACCGGTCTGCCCACTCCACATTCCACAAAGACCCACGATGACGACGTATGGGGTCATGCACACTGCGAGTAACTCGTACCAGCATGCGAGGCGAACATCTTTGCCAAACTCATCCTCTTCTCCGTCCCCGCCACTGCCTCCTTCATCTCGCGAGAGAGACGGACAAGAGGACAAGACGGAGTGTTACGGAGACGGCGTGTGGGGTTGTGGGAAAGAAATTCAAAAAAGGCATGAAAAGGAGGAGGAATACGAGACCGTGGAAGGGGAGAAGGCTGGGTAAGACATGAACGCTGAGCTGGTGAGGAAACGGGGGAAAGCTGGACGGGAGAGACAGGTTTTGCAAAAAAGACAAGAGGGCTGACGAGCGATGGCACAGATGAGAGGAGACAGTCTGCGGCCCACAGTTCACAGCCCCAGACGACAGCTCGTGCAAGCAGAGAGGAAAGCACATGTCCTGTTGCTCCACAAAGAGCGATAAGAAAACACGAGAAAGAAGAGAGAGACAAGTTTCAGCCACATCTTCAGAGACACAATGCAGCAGAGACACTGCAGCAGAGACACTGAAGCAGGGCTCACGGGACCAGCGAGACAAAAAAAACTCTCGAGTTCCAGCCCAGGGCTGGGCTGGGCGCCCGCCTTGTTCTTCTTCTTCTATTTCCTGTGGACTGAGACATTTTGAGACGAAGCCAACTGGGAAGGCCGGATGTCCGTGTTGGGCAAGGCGTCGAGGACGGAAGTAAGGCACTACGTATATTACGGAGTACTCCGTATTACACCCTATGGATACTCGGCGAACCTAAAGGCTGGTCTGTTTTTATTTTATTTTTATTTTTTTGAATTTTGATTTTCATTGTCATTTTGTTTTGACTTTCTTTTTTTTTAAAGTGACTTTATTAGCTTCGCCGATGCTTCTGCCCCCCTGTTCTCCCTTTCTGCAATGAGCCAGGGACGCAAGGGAGAAGAGAAAAAGGAATTGAGCAAAAGGCAGAGAGCCAAGGGCAGCTCAATGCTAGTCGCTGTAGAGTGAGTGGCCCAGCCTGCAGGTGAGACCCGAGCGCTTGTTGCAGGGAGGGCTACGAGTATTACGGAGTACGTACTCCGTACTCGTAGTATGGACATACGGACAGACAGTTGTAACCGTAACACCTAAAGGGCGTGCATCTGCTCCGTGCTTTTTCGGTGTGGGGTGCCGAATTTCCATGGCGATCATCGGGAACGCACACACGCCCGAGAACACGGAAGTGTTGAGCACCTTGTACTCAGACTACGACGCTGGTGCGTTAGGACATTCTCTGTGAAAGGGAAAGGCAAACGTGACGATGTGCGAGTGCATCGTATTAACAGAGTTTGCCACGCGCTAGGTCGGCGCTGTTTGGAGCGATGAGGTGGGTTACGCGGAGAGAGAGAGAGAGTGGGTGGAGACAGACAGAGAGAGAGAGAGAGAGAGAGAAAGAAGGAGAGGGGGTGAGATTGCGAGAGCGAGAGGGAGAGCTCAAAGTAAGAAGCACGAAGAACGAAGTAGTCGGCGACGTAAGGATACAAAGCACCGAGTACAGGTAGAGGAACAGCTTCGCTCTGTGCGCTGTAATAATGAGTGTCTACGAGTATGGATATAACAAGGTGTAAGCATACGGGTATGGAGTACTGGCCGCTAATTCCTCTCGCGGCTGAGCCTGGTCGGCGACCTTTCGTCTCGGAAAGCAGTCTACGCGGAGTGCTGTCGGGTCCTTTGCTGGGTCTGGTAGTTCCTCTGAAAGAACATAGGCAACAGGGCAAGAAAAGGAAAAGACATGCGGACAAGTACGGTTACTGCGCACTTCAGAACCGATGTGCACTGCAGTACCGCAACGAGTCAACGAGTGGAGTGCCGGTCTGTGGCTCAGAAATGGGGTGGCATTCCCTTGACGACACGCTTCATACTCTGGTGGCACGCAATCGTCCATGATGGGAGCACGAGCACGAAGGATGAAGAAGACAAGGGGCCGAGTACGGGTATCCATACACAGTATGGATACAGAGCACCAAAGCACAGCAAACTAGGCCTGCAACCCACTGCCAAAGAAACGAAGCGAGAGAATTGGTGGCTAGTAAACGGCGATCGTCGGCGATACCCCCGTTTTTTTTTGTTTTTGTTTTTGTTTTTTTTGTCACTATTGCCTCTTTTTGCGCTACGCTGTAGTATCCATATTACGGTGCGGTATTTCTTTGGCGCACACCCAGAACGCCGAAATGGCAGATTTGTCCAGACTTTGCGTTAGCCGCGCTGGCTGGTCTCTCGTACGAGAACAAAACTCGTGTGAGCGGGTGTGGGTGGAAACCAAGGGAAGATCCTCGAAGGGGAATATTTGGAGAGGGAAGGGGATTTAGGGGCCGACCGTTCTTTTCTACGGCGATGTACTTGAATCTTTTTGGCTTGGTTTGTCGCGTCTTGGTGCTTTTTATCCATACAATTTTTTAAATCGAGCATGGGCTCATGGGCTGAGGAGCTGTTGATACGGAGGAGCAACGGAGCAAGGATTCTGGCCGTCGCGCCAAAAGGCCAATTCCCTCCTCCCCCCTCGGAGGATAGGATTGCAAAGGATGGACGGAGGAGCGGGTGACTGGCTAGGATGCCTGCTAGCTGGAAGCGACAGCGAGGACTGGCAAAGAAGTTTGGAAGCTAACAGAGTAAATGAGACTTGAGATGATGAGCGACAAGGAGGGAGGCCGAGAAACCGACAATATGAAGGATCAGATGGAGCTGTGAGTGTTGGGCCAGCACATAGCACAGAGGAAGACAAAGGTACTTTAAAGACGACTTTGTTCAGAGCTGAGCTGAGAGAGGTACGAGTACGGGGTAAAGAATACGAGCAAGCACAGAAACTTTAGTTTCGGCCGAAGCCCTTTCGTATCCACGGGCTTTGACGTGCGTTGTAATACGTCGTATTACTGGCGCGACGTACGAGTATTGCGACGAACGATATGTAATACCCCGTATTACGTGCACTCGCCAGCAGACAAAGAGGAGACTTGCTAAGCGTCCACTCCAGCTTCTTACCAATTACGGAGTAGACCTGGACATATTTCCGCAATTTTTCGAGAGACAAAGAGCTTTTGCAGTTTTTGTGTGTCCGTCCGGGCCGCGGGCGTGCTGGCTGGGAAGTGCGAGCGAAATAGGATTTCGGTGTGCACCGCAATGTTCGGCCAAAAAAAGTACGGATTGCTCGTTCAAAGGGATGAAAAGATGGCATTTGCCGATAGCTCCAACGCACAGAGCCTTCTTGGGAGTCGATGGCTGACCCGACAAGCAGGATTGCCCTTTTTTAGCGGACCCGCTGGCTTTCAGGGGATGACGAAAAGTGTTTACAGAGCATGGTGTACTATCCATACCTGAGCGAACTAATCCGGAGTTAGGATGCGTACTCCGTACAGTACGAGTATCCTTATTATTACCATACTTATTACTCGTAAATTGTCCATACGTAATACTCTGCCGTCAAATATGCTACGGGACAGGTCGTACGAGAATAGTGTAACATGACAGTGCAACACAAATCCACGTTTTATTCCTTGATAATACGAGCCCGAGTATGATGTAAAAATAATGCTCGTAATTATGGAGTACTGCATCAATACCACTCGTGTAAACACTTAGAAAAACAACCAAGAAAAAAGGTGTATGGATTATGGATATTATTGCGACCTACTTCCTCAGTTCTTTTGTTCTTGTCAGCTGACCGCTCAGCGGTATACTCTGTACGGTGTAATTACTGTCTCGAGCCCTCGGCTGCCTTAGCTCATCTCCCTGCTAGCCTCCCAGGATCATGGAACGGCGCCTAAACCAGGCAAACCGACCCAGCGACTCGGCGTTGGCTTGGCTTTGACTCTTTCTTCTCATACGGCGCCATACGACGCATTGCTGTCTTCTTTGCCCTTTTACGTCCCTTGCGTTGATTCTACGGGAAGGTAGGATGCCTGCATCTGTTGGGAAATCGGCGTCTTTTCAATCTAGACTGAGGCTGTGTAAACCTTCTCTCTTAAGTTTTCTCTCTCTTAGCCCTTCTCTCTTGGCCCTTCTCTCTTAGCCCTTCCCTCTCTCTCACTCTCTCTCCCTCCTCCTTCTCCGCTCTTCTCCGTCCTCTCATCTCACTCCAGCTCTCTCCCTCCCCGCCTCTCTTCTCCCGCACACCCACCAATTCTCACCCCCTGCGCGCATTACAATCGCACTTTAGCGCCCAGGGCTAGAAAATTCACAGGAACCCAAGCCGATTGTGGAATAACGTCCTGCAGCTTCCTGGCGGATTGGCGGCGCATTGGGACTGGGGGAAATACGAGCACGATGGGAGGCTTTAATTCGGATTTTGCTCCGTCTGCGTGGATTTGGCACTGGGACTCGTCCGAGGCAAGAAGACCAGAAGACCAAATACGAGTACTCGTACACTCCTCCCGTACACTCGTACACTCTCCCGGAAGTTTGCACGATAACGACGTACGACGGATTACTCGTACACGGTACGAAACAAGTCTCCTCATATCGTTCCTGAGTATCGTCATCGTAAGATTACGAGCCAAGCCACGGATGGCTAGGCATGGCTCGATGGCCACCATCTACGGAGTATTGCTGCGTGAATGCGTAAATCGTGCCAGACTGGCGGGTGTTGCACGACGTAACGCAATGTCGCAGTCGGAAAAGAGCAAACACTGGGCAAATGACATGGGCCCTGGGAAACCGGCGGCTGCAACCTTGCCATGCTCGGAATGACCAAAAACGTGCAGCCGGAACCGTGCGGTATTGATACGACTTCAGACCGAGTAAGATGAGGTTATCAAAGAGTTTGAAGTAAACCTCTGTATTATTATCCCGTACTCTGTAAGGTTACGGTTACAAAGCAATACATCTTGTCACGTCGTAGTTCTTTTCGTCTCTTGCAGACTATTGTCTTTTAACCTGTGGAATGTTGTTGGATCCTACGAGAAAAAATGGACTTTTGCGCAGTCTTGCCATACAAACGTGCCAGTTCGACGTGATAATACGCCAGTAAGTGAGAGAAGGCGACTGGACGGCGTGACGATGCATGCTCGTTCGAGTATCCCGCAACACGTACTTTTTGCTCAGGCTGCCCGTACGCTCAGCTGCCCATCGCTGCCCATCGCTGCCCACCACTGCCCATTGCTGTCCATCTCCACCGTTGTCTCGGTTGGCCACCGACAAAGCCACAAAATTGCATGCAAGATGGGCTGAAGTCGAGCAGAATATGAGACCGTCTCGGTGGGCTCTGAGCATGCTTACGACGAGTTTGGAGTTCTCGTAAAACTGGGCCAGGCCACCGCCTGGTTGGAGAGAGTGGGGAGGAAACCCCAACAAAGTAACAAAGTGCGCCAGAAAAAGAAAGCAGGCCTGCAGAAGGTCTCCCAAAGTAGAGAAAGGAAAGACGAATACGACGTAGGGTGATACAAAAACAGTCACGAGGCCGGCCAGCGGCAGAGCAGCCTCCTCCGCCGAACGGCCAATCACTGTGGCGGCATAAGCGAGCCAGATGCTGCTAGGGGTCACAAAATGCGGTGTGCCGAACTGTGAGTGTGCGTGAGTGTGTGTGGGTGCGCGTGAGTGAGTGATTGAGTGTGAATGTGAGTGATGAGCGAGTGTGAGTGATGAGCGAGTGTGAGTGATGAGCGAATGTGAGTGATGAGCGAGTGTGAGTGTGTGTGTGTGGGCGAGATTGTCGTCGCCTGGTTTACCTGGCACGAGCACGAGATGGGCCAAGCAAAGTGTCCATATGGCGACCCATGTGGAGCACGCATGCTCTTTGCATGGCAACAGACGATAGTCGATATGGAGACACACACACACACGGCCGTGGAATTCCACATGGGGGGAGAGAGCTGATCCCTGGTCTCAATATTTTTTTTGTTCTTTTCTTCCATCGCCGGTGGGCTCTGGCAGGGTTCCCTGCCCGGACTACGGAGTACGAGCAATGACTCCATAAAAACGACGGGGCTTTCGTACGAGGCCGGACGCCCCCCTAGTCACATACCGCGTGTGGAACGGGTTTAATTTCCCATCCAGCTGGGAGATGGGGATTTCGACGCCATGCGGAGACCTGGGCAAAGAGCGACAATTACAATTTAAAATAACGAAATTGCAGGGCGGCGAAGGGAGGGCAGAACGAGAAGCGAGCACTCGTACTTGTATCCATACGGTACAAGTACGAGTAGGTTTTTGTATTGATACTGCGGAAGTGAAGGATAGAATGGCAGAGCTACCAAAAGGACCCGCAACAGCTGGCAGAATGGAGCCAAAGCTGTGGAGAAGACAAAAAGCCACAGAGGTCTTTGGAGAGGGTCTGGGTACGGAGTAATATTACGTCCTCTTGCAGGACTTGTCTCTCTTGCGAGTTTGAGCGAGAGAAGGACATTTGCAAGCACAACGACGAGTAAATAGTCTGTATGAGCTGAAAAAAAAGGGAGAGGAGTGAAGCACGCAGAGTAACTCGAATGGGGCATATCTTTCATCCTTTGTCGGTATCGCTTTCTCATCTGTCGACGATGGCAAGTTTTAGCTTTTCGTTTAGCTAGCTGGTGATTCTAGCGACGCCTGCTCTTTACACTCGTACGTTATTTTACGTCCGTCGACTCGTAGTCTCTTCTTTCGTCTGCTCGCTAGCCAGAAACTATTGCTCTTAGACGGGTAGATCCCCCTGTAAATAGGATCGACAGATCCTGTCTGCCCGGCGATAGTTTACTGGGCGAACATTCCCTTCTTTGTGCGGTATTATGGCTTTCTGCACAAAGACAAAGAAATAAGAAGCAATACTGTGGTATTTTAGTAGTCTGGACAAGTTCGAAGCAAGTTCGAGAAGAGATCGGAGTTTTGCTTGTGCGGAGTGTTCACGACGAGCAATCCGTAGTCCGAACACAGAGAGAGCTCCGTAACCGAGCAAGGCTCTCTCTCTCTTGCTCTCTTGCTCTTACTTCGGACAAGCTGGCATCCGAACACCAGCAGTGAGCCCGGCATCAAAGCCACACGCATGAGAGGCCGTGGCGAGCATGCCAGACTCGACGCATGTGCCACAAGGCATGCAGTCATACAATGCACAAACTTTTGTGTCGTGGTAGGGATACTCTGCACTGCGTCTGTCCTGCAGAACTGACACATTTCTCAGCTGTGCCCGCATGGATCAGGGGCCCAGAACCTGACAAAGAAAAAACCAAAGGGGAGGAGGGGGGGTGAAGGGATGAAGATGGCGCTTTGACGGGCCATGCAGGCACTTGTGGGCTCGTAGAGTTGTGCGTTGTGCTTCAGGACGATCATGCATCGGCAAACCAGTTTTACAAGCAACGAGTAGGCAGTACCTGCTTCTCTGTATGCGGAGAAGTGCTGGGCCAAGTAGGAGGTACCTTCTGAAACCCCTCCAGCACAGTCGCCACCCGCTCCTGATACAAGTCGCAGACCAGTTCAATGCTGGGCGAAGCCTCTCTCTCTCTCTCTTTCTCCTCCTATCTCCGCAGCTGGCATGATGGGCAGACTTACCCGACGAATTTTTCCTGGCGATCATAGCTGTGTCGTGCTGTCGTGCTCACACGCCCGTGTCCCATGTGCATATGTGCATTTGCTCCAGATTGCTCCAGGTCCCAGCTGCCCTCTCACATATGCCGCGGCCGTCCCTGGCTGTCGATCGATCGATTTCGTTTCTGCTCCATGCTGGCCGCCATGCCTCGCGGATCGCTCGTCTGCGCAGGTCCCGAAACACGGAACAGGTCTGCAAAGAGCTCTATGCGAAAGCGCTGCCTGTCCCTGCTGTCGCTTTTTCGCCTCCTCCCTCTCTTCGGCTTCCTGCTGGTCCTGGCCGTCTTCTCTTCCCATCCGTCCTGTGCCATCCCTCCTGTGCCGCTTTTTTTTTTTTTTTTGCCCACCCTCGGCTTCTCGAATGCTTCGATGGGTTTTCACACACAAAAAAAAACGGCAGCACGCAATCATCTCGTACATCGAACAAAACCTGCCCTTTTCAGCGGGAGTTTGAGCCAGCCAGCCAGCTTGGCTGGGCCTGCCAAGCCCAGCCTAAAGCCCAGAGCCGGCAGGCCAGACGCTTTGCCAAAAGCCTAGCAGTCTAGCAGCAGCACCTCACCATAGCCTGTGTACTCCGTACTGTGTTGCGTACTCGTATTACTCGTTGGTAGGACCACAAAGTACAAGGTCTGCGTCTCTCTCTGGAACATGGCTTTTGTCCACTCTGGAATATGGCTTTAGTCCACTCTGGAATACGGTCTTAGTCCACTCTGGAACATGGTTTTCACTCAGTCATGGCTTGATGTTTGAGACCTACGACATCCTCTTGTCTGCAAGCACGAGCACGAGACAAAAAGTACGGATATCTCCGCTCTGGCAAAGGTCGAAAAACGCCGCTATTGCACACTGCGCTGTGCTTTTTGTGACTTTGCTTTGCATGGTATGTGGATCACCCACGCGGATAGCGCGCTGCTGCGCATAGCGTCCGGAGACGGCCTGCTGAGCAAGTCTCATTGGAATATTGGTCTCCACAGGTCCACAGGACTATGGATAGAAGCCCATTCCAGCGGTGTGCCCTTCTGATTTCTCCTAGAGTCCTCACCCCCCCTCCCTTACTCTGTCCCAAAGAAGAAGAACAATAACCGTCTCCCGGAACGATCTCTGTTTCTGGCATGGCTAGCTCGAGCAATGGACAGATTGGATTGTTTTTCGTTGCAGTGGTTCAATCTTACGGAGCACTAATTTGTGGAATGGCATGTCTCCGAAGTACGGAGCTTTTGCCCGGACGAGAAAGAGAGAGAGCGAGAGTGCGACGTAAGGAGGGCCGAAAAGAGCGAGGAGACGCAAGAGATATAAAGGACGAGGAGACGCAAGAGAGATAAAAGACGAGAAGACAGGAGAGAGATGGAGAAAGAGAGGAGCGAAGAAGAGTAGCAATGGAGAGCAAAGAGTAACAGTGAAGCAAAGAATAGCAACAGAGGAAGAAGGGTGACTCTGTACGGAGTAAAGAGACATGAGAAAGACGAAGCAAGCAGGCTGCTGTTGATCGTGTTCTTCGAGTACGAGTACGACTATGGATACTACTCGAATACTACGAGAGTACTCGTATACTCGTACACGTAGATACTCGTATCACACCGTAATGAGCCAGCCCCAACCAACCCCTGTCTCAGTCCGGAACAGCCAGCGACCAGATTGCGCTCCATGGCTGGGCTAGTTAGCCTGAAGCGTGGGCCAAGCCTACTCGGTGCACACGTGGGAGAACTGGCATGGCGGCGGCTCGGCCAGATAGGTGCAAGTAGGGTGGGAGTGTGCGAGCGAGTGTGTGCGAGCGTTAGAGTGAGTGTGGCGAGGGTTTGTCGGCCACGAGTGCGAGTATGGATAGTAATACCGGGGGTATTGAGGTATTTCCGGAGCTCTCTCCGTAATCCCACACCATCGGGCTTCCTCATGGCTTTTAAACGAGTACGATTAATATTATCTCATTTCCTGCCACGCGTCGCTTACAGTGGCGGGAGCATCCCAAGTCACAGTAACACTTGCTTTTGTCAAGATGGAAGAAGAGTCCTTTGTTGCTAAATTTTCGAGCCGGCCTTTCTTTGGCTCGTTTTTTTTTTTTTTTTTTTCGTTTATTTTTTAGCCCGGTCGCCGTCTTTTTTCTTTTTTATTCCTTTTCTGGAGAAGAGATACGAACGGGTGGTGTGATGGTTTCTTTGTGCGGCAAAGCCTTTGTATTACTCGTATGCTACGACGTGCGACGTATTCGTAATATTGCGACGTGCATCACTCCGTACCTGGGAGAGTGGGCAGATGGGCAGATAGCCGCAAAGGCGCGATTTGCTTATGATTTCCAGGGGTATTACTCCGCAAAGTGCCGTTCGTAAGACGTCCCTTCTTGGCGGGATTTCACAAAGGATTGGGATTTCACGGGGGAATCGCGGTGCTCGTGATTTATGGGCCAAGAGGAGGGATCCCATGAAAATCAATGGGAATCTCAGACATATTATGCGAGTGGAAAGAGAGGGAGGGAGGGAGAGAGAGCGAGTGTGTGTGTGAAAAAAAAGAGACATTATGGAAAGGACTAAGAGAGACAAATTCTTGTCTGAAAAATCGACGGGAAATCTTCACAGCAATCTCTCCGCGATGAGCTACGGATTGACACGAGAAGAGCAGATTGCTAGCAGATTATACAAGAGAAAAATAAGATGGCCTGTGATAGCCGCAGAGGCTCGTACGGAGTAATACAGATGACGGATTCAGACTGAAAGCATCTGGCAAAGCCGGGGAAAAAAGACACGAGCAATGGCTGGCAGGAAGGCTTTGCTTGAACCATGTGCTTTCTCTCTCTTCTGTTCGAGCCTTCCGAAACACAATCCACCGTCTGCCGGCATGCATCTCTGCCGAGCTTTGTTTTGCGCTTTGAGCATGACAGAAGCTTGTCTGACAGGGAAACACAAGACCACTCTGTGGAATTGTAGGAGAAAAAAAAAAAAAAAAAAAAAAAAAACAACCTGGCCTCGCCGCTCTGAGGCTCGTCCGTTGTTCCACGTTCCACTCTCGTTTCTTCACGACATAATTACTCCGTAATACTTTGTACCCCGAATGGAGCAATTACAACGCGTGGAGCAGAGACACACCCCCTGGCTTCTTGTGTGGTCTGCCCTGTTAAACGGCGTGCTGAGGCTCCACAGCCGTACACAGACACTGCTACGAGTAAACACCATAACAGATCAGCTCCTTTCGTGTCAGAAACACCCCGTACTCGCTCGTACTCTATTATGAATGACATGATCTCTTTTCGTGTTGCTTTCAACCTGTGTCGTCGTACGTCGCGTCAAAAGACTGGGAGCGCAATGTCATCCTCGTTCTTTTGTACGTCGTAATACCGCTCACTTCTTCGTTGAGCTCGTACTGTACTCCGTAATACTCTGTATTACTCCGTACCTCTCGCTCTTCTTCGCTCTACTACTCCGTAGGGCGCTAGCCTACTCGTAGTGGACTGACAAGGGATTGCGATGTGTAGTCGGCGATCATATGAGATTAGTCTCTCTTCATTTTTCCTTTTTACTTTTTGTTGTTTCTGGAACCCCCCCTGCGCGGCCAGGACCAGCAGAGCTAGGAGACCCCTGTTTGAGTGAGAGAGCGGATACGAGGTAAGGAAAAGAACAAAAAGAACGAAGAACGGCGTGCGCAAGTACAATAAACAAACGCTTTGAGCGGTCGCTTGCGCGTGTTTCAGGTACAGAGTACACATCGACGTCTCGTGCTTGCTGCCACGACGGGGGCTGCCCCCCCCGGTCGCAGTACTCGTACGAGTACATCGCACTCGTAAACAACAGCACGGAAACGATCTTCGCCGAGACGGGGACTGAGAGCGAGACATTGAGAGCGAGACAACCCCCCCCCCCCCCTCCCAAAAGGACTCTGCAGGCTCAGCCGAGAGTTCAGCAGAGAAGACTGTCTCGCACCTGTTTGGCACGCCAAAAGCTCAGGAAGTAAGAGTCGTACGTCTGCTCTCACAGCATTTTCTCGTACTCGTAGTGAAATTAGTGGAAGAACAGGCGCTACAGGCGCTATCTTGCACTATCTATTTCCGAACAGTCACGCGTTTTCTTCATCAAACACTGGGACGGCGTCGGTGCGTCTAGACTCTGAGCTCTGATTAAGGCACTACAACGATTACAAAGTAGGGCGAGGCCTTTTTTTTTTCAGGGGGACTTGTCGCTGGTGGCAACGTTTAGCTGTGCTTCAGGATTCCAAAAATATGCAAGGGGGGGGACAGAAAGAAGACGGAACGAAACCAGACAAGCAGAGAGTGGTAGCAGAAAATGGTTTTCAAGCAGAGAATAATGCTTCGTGAGAAAGTGGACGATAATGCCTTGTTAACGGACCACGTGCGCCGAAACCGTACGAGGTGGAGGGAGGCAACCAAGAAAAAAACAAAACAAAAAGGACAGAGGCAAGGGAAAGGGAAAAAAAAAAAAAGGTAAAAAGGTTCGGTTTCAAACGTCTGCACTGGGCGCGCGCAAGGGGCGCCAGCTGGCGGCGGGAAAAGTAAGTAAGAATAGGGCCCAGATCAGCGATCTGACAATCTGGACAGATCAGAAGAGTTCTGGAACGGCAAATATTTGTCAAAAGGCTGGGCTGCTCTTCCCTCTGGCGCTCTCCGGTCGTCCTAAGACCGGCACTGGCTGTTGCCGGATTGTTTGGACAAGGGTCTCTCTGGTCGTTTGTCTTTCCAGTCTTCTCTGGCTTGGTTTGGGATCGCAGAAGAAAGGGACGGCATAAGATCGTGCCTGTCAATCCGGTCACAGCACGAGGGAACTCCGTGCTCAGCCGTTCTCTGTGGCGAATGCATGCGAGTCGTACGTCGTCGTGGGGTGAGATGAGACAAAGGCAGAGAGGGACAGGAATGCAGCTGGATTGCATGCCAGTAGGAGTAGGCAGTAGGAGCAGGCGTACGTTGAATACGACAAGACGCTGGACGTCGATGCAGTACGGTGTACTTTCAGCCGTTCAGTTGCAACGACATTCCTCTGAACATTACAAGTGCACATGAAAAGAAGGAAGAAATTAAAAAAAAGAGAAAAAAAAGGAAAAGCAAAAAAAAGGTTGATACTACAGCAAATACAGTTCGAACACACGTCTCACAATGCAAAAGTACAACGTACGCCGTGCTTCGTCCTTTGCACAGGGCCGTATGACGTACTTTGTACTTGCTTGCAGGGCTAAGCATTGACCTTGTGTTCCAAGGGGGGAAGAGGGCGACGGTTTCTTGTGGTTCCCCCCTCATCCCAAACAACGCTGCCGCCAGGGGTCGCTACAGGTACAAAGTACAGCGAAGTGGTGGGTGCGAGAGGAGCAGCGTGTGCTCTGCTCGCTGTCATACTCTGTACTCGGTACGCTGTCTGAATTGCTGCATTACAGAGCGTATTACAGAGCACAAATCGCAACGGCGTGGTATGACAGTACTCGCATGCATGGATACCGAGGACTCGAGTCCGGCTCGCAGCTTTTGGTTCAGATCTGGTGGAACGTCGTAGGGCCATTTATCCGTTTGTTACCGAAACAGCTGGGGTCTTTTGGCCTGCAGTGCTGGCCCATGTAGCCAGCCTTTCGAGGCCAGTCTGCGGTGCATTCCTTCGTACACTGGTCGAGGCAGAACGAAAGCATGCTCTCACAGAGCACCGTTGGCCTTTTGAGCTTGACAAATTGGACGACGACGGTCGGGTGGATCGCCATGACGCCAATCCAGGCAAAGGCAGGACGAGGACGGCGTTGTGTGTGGCGAGCAGGAGGACGAGAAGGAGGACGCAGTACGAGTACGACAACATCGTACTCGTATCCATACATCTACGCCCCTCCCTTCCCAAGCGACGTCCCCCAGGGAATAACGACGGGTTCCAGCTGGGGAGCACAGTGGCAAATCTGGCTAGCCATGTGCTCTTCTGGTCTGCCAAAGTGCACTAGCTCGAAGCTACTCCACAGGGTTGGTGGGAGTTATGGATACTCTCGTACTTATTTACAGAGTACATCCATACTCGTTAGAAACAGCGCTCGCGCTGCTGGACGACTGCCTGGCCGTCGTTCTTGTCTTGAGTTTTCGTCTTGAAAAGCACGACCCCCTGCACGGACTGTTTCTGGGAAGAGCCATGCCCGGTGCCAGACCAGAGACAAGGGGCTGGTGGGAAGGCAAAAGAAAAAGACAAAAGCCCCCAAAAAACAAACCAAAAAAAAAAAAAAAACAAAGAGCAGCGTCCGTGAGGATGGTCCCGATGCACCCCCCCCAAGTCGCAGTCAGGAGTGCACAAGGCAAAACGTGCAGAGGACGGAGGACGAGAGCGCCGGAGACGGCAATACCCCGTACAGCTTGTACTCGAGTAACTCGTACGTCGTATTACAGCACCGATCAGCATTTGGCTCATCACCCATCCCTGGTCTTTGCGGCCACACTCCCTGAGCACGCTCGGGTCGGACCCACTCACAATTTGTGACAGGCTGCACATCGCCTAGGGGATCAACGGTGTGGATTTCGTTTTTGAGGAGGGGGGGGGGGGGGGGGGGGCGAGGTTAGTTGGCTTGGGTAGCAAGTATGGATACAAAGTGCATCACGGAACTCTGCGGCGTATCTACAGCACCTGCGAGGTCGTACGAACGAGACGAGGAAGGGGGGGGGGGGGGGGGGGGGGGGCCGCCGGGGGGGGGGGGGGGGGGGGGGGGGGGGGGTGGGGGGGCTCGGCGGCGGCGAGCTGGCGCCGCTGCAGAAAAAGGACTTTCAGATCATCAAGGACGAGCTGAGCACGCTGCAGACGCGGCAGGCGCAGATTTCCAAGGTGATGCAG
>JADHKP010000007.1:614492-658303 GCA_019925385.1 Raffaelea deltoideospora | reverse complement strand
CCCCACACCCACACCCACTCCCCCATCCCCCGGTCCGCTCCCGGGTACCGTCCCCCTCCCAACACCCCCCGCCCCCCCCCCCCCCCCCCCCCCCCTCTTGGGCGCCTTATTCCGTTGTTTGGGCAGGGTCACACTGGTTCACCAAACCGATTCGGTATCGAAAAAAATCGAGTCCAGGGCTAACTCTCATCTGTCAATGGCATCAATAGGCGCTACAAAAGGTCCAATTGGTATGCATAAACAATCCTGCAAGGCAGGCCCGTGTTGGGACAGGTTTTACCTCCTGCGTGCAAGCTGCTGAAAAGAATGACATTCGTGTCGACATGCTGAGCGCACCTATTTTAGATGTTCAGACAGGACTTATGTGGCTAATCCTTTTGTTCTTCTTTGTTCACAGTTGGAAAAGAAACGGCAAGAGTATGAGAGACTTCGTGAGCAAAAGCGACGCTTCGAAGCTGAGATGCAGCGGCTCGACCAGCAACAGCGACGAGAGGAGCAAGAATTGGCAGCCATGCAAGAAGACCTCGGCCATTTCTCAGTCCCTGGTATAGGAGCTGCCACCAACACCACTGGTCACCAGTCCGAGCCAACAACACCGCCCGAATATCGCGACACTTCGTCCGGATTTCCCTCCATGTTCTCGCGTCCAAACAGATACTCCACCTCAAGTCTTACTTCGGCCACGAGTCTTCTCATCAACCGCCCTGGCCGGTCCGGCTCTCAGATTGCGTCTCCCCAATCTAGCATCATGCAATCGTCGTCTCAACAGTTTGCTTTTGATGACCAGCTGCCGTCCCGCTCTGTGCCTGGTTCTCGTCGCAACAGCGACGAAGACGAGAAGGAGGAGGCTGTGCGCCAGGATCCAACGAGCCATCGCTCGACCAATGCGTGAGTATATTCCTGCCTTTAGCTTGTCCAACGGGGAAGTCGTTCAAATTTGTTCTTTGCATGTCCTTCCACGCTCCTATATCCATGAATGACAAACAAGATGCCTGCCTTGGTTACCAGTCTTATTTGTCTCTAGTCAGGACGCTTCTTCAATGTAGCCGAGTGGCCTGCTATTGTTTGAAAGCTACTGAATGAGAGCTTGGAAGCTCATCAGCACACCCCCGCCCAGAAGAGAAATCCTCGAAATGTACTACACGGTATATTTTGTGTCACCCCTATTGTTCATTGAGCTCCAAAGAAGTTCCTACTTAGTAGCCTTAATCCATCACCTAGTTCACATTGTGGGTTATGACGTCCATGCTCGTCACTCTCTATTGAGATGCCACAATCTCTAGGAACACCGCTTACACCACTTTTATCATTTCCTTCTTCCCTTTCTGCATTCTTGCCTTAGTTTCCACTTCCAATGCTTCTTTATCTCCACTTCCTCAACCCATTGTTCAATTCAGCATGTTCTATGAATCGATTGAGTCAAGGAGTATAGCTTTTGCCCAACTTCATCATCTATAACCCGGGAAAGCAGAGCTATATAAAGTATTATTTCTCTCTCTTTTTTGAAGAAAAATTCTGTTTCTGTTTTGAACGTCGTCGAAGTTTCTCTTTTTCTTTCTGCTTTTCTTCTTTCTTCTCTTTTCTTTTTCTCATTCGTTCTTTTTTGTTTTCTTGTCTTTCTTCCGAGTACAACTCCACGCTGGCTTTTGGACTGGTATCTGAAGCCACACAGTTGTTCTTCTTCAGACTTTTCAAATCCTCTCTCAAACATCACCATCGTTTTCTTCCCTCATTTTTTTTCGCTCTCTTGTTTACGAGCTATTTGATTTATTTTTTTTCCTTTTTTCTGTGCTTCTTTTTCAGTGCCAAACACATTTGCACGGCCAATTTCACATTTGAGCTTTTTTGCATCAAAACAAAGATGGCCCACACGCAGAATTCGGACGGCGACGTTTTTACTGACAACTCCTCAAACAGTCTCAACCGGTATAGCATGCCTGTTACGAGATCAAAGACGGGATTCTACGATTTCTCTCTTGACCAGACCAACACCACTCGGTTCCTCTTTGGTGAGGATGAGGACCACAGCAATGGCGAGGCTAAAACCTATCAGTCCAACAACGCAAATGCCCCTGGTCTTGACGAGAGCTTTCCTACGCTTACCCGACGCGAAGGGCAGCCTCACATGGTAAGTTTACAGAATATGCGTTTTCGTTGTTTGTCTTGATGTCCTACCTGGATTTTCAGATTTTCGTCAGATTTCTGTCAGATTTCCACCTCCTGTTCGTTGCCAGGGTTCCACTCTTTGTGCTCCCATCATACTCTGCCCCCAGATTAATTATTGTCATTTCTTACCTGCCTGTTTTTAAGGGTTTTCCATTTTTCTGTTCTTTCCCCATTTTGCCATGTTTTGTTTTCTTCACATTTCAATCTCCCCATTTAGTCTATTTTAGCACTGCCAACTGAACATCACGCTTTGTATCATTGCGCGATCTTCAAACACCTCCCGTACCCACTTGTCACCTGTCACGATTCTGGAGCTCTTTCTTTTTTGAAGAAGATATCCTGGGTCATTACTGACTCTGCCGCCTTAAATAGCTCTCGGCTTCTTCTGCTGCTCTTGACCTTGCCCTGTCTCAGGCCAACAGCTCTGACGCTGCCGCTGCCAATGGTTGGGGAGGTGTGAACCGCCACCGTGCCCAAGCAGCTTTGTCTGGGCAGATGAACGGAACCACGCCAGTGACCAGTGGTCAGCCGGCTTCTTCCACTACGGAAGTTGGCAACATTGGTAGCCTTAGTTCCACCATCCGCCGCTCCTTTGACATGAAATACTACACGGAGCCTTCGTCCGACGTCACTGCATCTTCCATCATGTCTTCGCCTACCAACCCAATTCTCGCTACACCGCCCAAGTTGCAGACATCTTATTCCGCCAACGATGTTTCTGCAATCAAGTCGACTCCTGGCTCTGCCATCTCGTCCAGCACCAACAACCATGCTCAGCAGTATCTGCACAACCACAATGCCAGTCTTGGTCGCATCCCGGCCGGTGCCATCCCGAATCGCCACAGCCGTGAGCTCTCTGCTAGCGATGTTAGCAGCGCCGTGCTGGCCCGTGAGTTTGCCTCGATCACCTCTGCCCTTCAAGCCAATGCGCCTCCATTTGGTCCTGGGCCGGTCCCTGGAAATGTGGCTACCCAGGCGCCTGCCGATATTACCCCGGGTGCCCTGGCTGCTGCCGCCGCCGCTGCTGCCGCTACGTCCACCAGTGCTGTCACCAGCATGCCTCCGCCCACCGTTGGAAACCACTTCATCGCTGGTTATTATGGTGGCGGCGGTCCCAATTTTGGCATGCCTGCTGGGACCGCTGTGGTCGGACCTGGCCCATCTCCGTATGCTGCCAACGGCATGAGTGCCAATGGCATTGGTGCCAATGGCCTGGGGGGGAACGGCATGCCGATGCTTTCGCAAGCGATGCAGACTCTGTCTCTTAACGGACCTGGCCCAATCTACCCTGCGCAAGCCTACAATGGCTATGCTACCATGTATGCGGTGCCCAACGGCCCGAGCCCCAACCAGATTCGTGACAGCCAGGCTCGTGTCATCCAAAACCGTCGCCAGATGGACAACGATGGTATGTTTGTTGTATAAGATGTTTGGTACTTCTTTACTTTTTTTTTTTTTTTTTTTTTTTTTTTTTTGCCCATTCTAATCATCATCCCAAACAGCTATGAACCGCTATAACAACACCTCTCTGGAGTCTGTGAGCGGTACCATATACGAGCTGTGCAAGGATCAGCATGGCTGTCGGTATCTGCAGAAGCAGCTTGAGAACCGCAGACCTGATCAGGTTCACATGATTTTCTTGGAGACCAATCAGCATGTCGTTGAGCTTATGACAGACCCGTTTGGCAACTACCTTTGCCAGAAACTGTTCGAGTACTGCAATGACAATGAGCGAACAGCTCTCATTCAGAATGCGGCAAAGGACATGGTGCGCATTGCTCTCAACCAGCATGGCACCCGGGCTCTGCAGAAGATGATCGAATTCATCTCGACTGACACGCAGGTGCATATCGTCATTGAAGCGCTTCGCCACCGCGTGGTGGACCTCATACAGGATCTTAATGGAAACCACGTCATTCAGAAGTGTCTGAACAAGCTCTCGCCAGCCAATGCGCAGTTTATTTTTGACGCAGTCGGAGCTGCTTGTGTGGAAGTGGGCACCCACCGCCATGGCTGCTGTGTGTTGCAACGGTGCATTGACCACGCGTCGGGTGACCAAAAAGCATGGCTCATTCAACGCATTACGGACCAGGCTGTTGCTCTGATCAAGGATCCGTTTGGGAACTACGTGGTTCAGTACATCATTGACCTTAATGATCCCAAATACACCGAGCCTCTGGTGGCCCAGTTCCGCGGTCTGATCTGCTCTCTCTCTCGCCACAAGTTTAGCTCCAACGTGGTTGAGAAATGCCTGCGCTGCTCTCTTGAACCTTCCCGGGATATGATTGTTGAGGAGCTTTTGACACCGGGCGAGATTGACCGTCTGCTGCGTGACTCGTTTGCAAACTATGTCATCCAGACGGCTCTCGAGTACGCGACACCATACATGAAGGTTCGCCTGGTGGAGTGCATCCGGCCCTTTTTGCCTCAAATTCGGTCCACGCCGTATGGTCGTCGCATTCAAGCCAAGATCCAGACGTATGACTCGCGCAGTGGCCAGTCCAGTGGACACATTACGCCTGCGGAATCGTCTCAGGGCCAGATCTCCTTGCATGCGAATAGCAATCGCAACAGCCTGAGCAGCGGCATCGTCAACAACAGCAATAACAGCAACGTTAACGGTACTGGTGGCAACGGTGGCAATGGCAACAATAATATCAACGGCAACACTGGCAACACCGGCAACACCAACGGGGCTTCCATTATGATTCCAACGTCTGCATTTTCGACCAACGGAGTCAATGGCAACGGCAGCAACTACCGTATCGGCGGTGCTGCACCGGTCGGTGCCATGGCTCTGCAGGGGGGCATGGCCAACCAGACGGGTGCTGGATCTGTCGCGTCGCCTATGCGACCGGTTACCCAGTTTGCTCTGACGTCTGCATTTGCGCGGCCGCCGATGATGCAGGGCAACAACGTTTCGGGAGGCATGACTATGGTTCCTGTTATGCCAGCCAATATTCCACTCAATGGATCCACGACTGGTGCGGCGCCTGGGATGGGCATTGCTGTTGAAAACGGGGAGACTGCCTGGCTGTAGGATGGCCAGTGGTACTATGCACCCCAGCACAACACTTATTTGCGCTATTGAGTCGTTGCGAACAGTTTAAACGTGCTTCACCCAGCCGTTGACTTATTTGTCGATATACGAGTACTCTGGCAAGCCTTTGTCATTTCTCTCTCTGACATCTTGTGTTTTCTTCGACTATGCCTGAAATTATTGCCTCGCTTTCTGTTTGGTTTTAAAAGAGGCGACCATTTTCGTTTTATTTGCGCACATCGTCTTTGTCTTGCTGCCCTCTTTGTTTTTTACTTGCATGACTCCAACTCTCACGGAATATGACGCGTGCTCGCGCAGACAATTTTTATGGATTTGATAGGTTTTGCAAGGCACTGGGTAACTGGATTGTCTGTTGCTCAACGTTTCCAACTCTTTTTCTGTTCTCTCTTGTTTTTCCTTTTTTTTCACTTCTTACTAGCACAATGCAGCGAAAGCGGCACAAAACACTTGACGATTTTTTCTTCTTTAAATTTCCGGAAGCAAATGTGTTTTCTTGTTCTGGATTTGTTTTCCTCGATTTCCTTGCTCAACGTTCAAGTTGATACGTTTTTACGTTTCACTCCGTTCCCCTCTCGTCTTTTTGATGCCTTTTTCTCTCTATCGATCTGCCGACATAGTGCAGCATTTGGAAAGATGAGACTTTTCGCTGAGTGATCTCTGGGACGTTTTGCCAGTTTCCCACTGACAAAACAGCACGAGTCAGACCCAATGCAATGCCTCGCAACGATTGATGACCAATGAACAGTCTTTTTTTTCTTCTTCTGATACTTTGAAATTGCCAAACGATGCGACAATTGCGTGGTGGCCTAGGACCCAAGGGCCCAAAGGATATACTCATCTTTTTCTCTTTAGTTTTTTATGTCGTTTTGTCAGTTGCTGTTTTTTGTTTCACAGTCTGGCTATCCTTTTGTTTTTTTCGTTCCTGCCTTTGGCCTTTTCCGTTCTTTCTTCTCGCATTGCCAGCGCAGCATATCAAGGTAACAGAGCGGCATTGTCTGGTTGATTTGCTTTCCTTCCACCGGCGATCTTTACTGCTTCTTTTCTATGTGGTCTTTTGTATCCCTCAGTCAGCATCACCCTGGTTCTTGTAACCCAGGCACGCATCAACATGCAAAGCAGGAACGGCCACCTCTGTGGGGAAAGTGGAGGGAGTGGAAGAGGTTGCAGGAGGTAGCAGGGAGCATTACAGATCTTGGTTGCAAGGAGAAAAGGGCCGGTGAGGGGGGCGCAGGGGCTTAGGAAATCAGTGGAAGGCAATTGCTTCTTTTTATCCTTGTTGTCCTAATCTGAACCGGCTTATTTTCATGATTTTCGTTTCTTCCGAATTTTGTTTTTCTTCTTTCGATTTAACGTGCTGTTCTTTACAGCTTCTTTTTTCTTTGGTTTTGGTTTTAACGTGTCCCTCTTTCCGGTCATTTCTGCGCCCATGGTCGCCCTGCACAAGTAGATGAACTGAACAGAGAGACAGACAGGTGGGGAGAGAAAAGATGGCTCAATGAGGGAAGTGTGCCGGTTGCTATTCTCGGCCTCTGTCCCGGCTTCTGTTGACTAAATTTTGGGCTCGCACGTCTGGTCCATATGATCTTCGCTTCTGACGGGAGGCTGGTGGAGTGGACTGGAAAAGAAAAGAAAGACTGCTACGGGTCAGTCGAGAGAGCAAAACAGAAAAGGGCAGAACGGAGCGATAAGGAAAGGCTCTGGTACAAGACAGTTAGGCTACTGACAGGAGAGCCACATGGATATAGTTTGCAGGATGAATATAAAAGAACCGAAGCTGTTTATACACGTGATTACGGTGCTGTGCGACTACCGAGCTTGCTGACGGCCATAGAAATCGTGGTTAGATGAATAGCCAATGATCTCGCTTTCCTCAAAGTGTGGAGGCGTATTGCACTTTTTCGGATTCTCTTCAAGGGCAGACCAAACGTCACCCTTAGACGTCAAAGATCCATCAATAACATCATACTTTGTGGAAAGCGGCTGGTTTTTACGTATTAATACGACCGGGAGCCGTTTAATTCAATGGGTTGCGAGCTTTCAAAACCTGCCCTCAACCCATAAAACGGGGCGAGTTGTAGATTTTGCGGGACAGCATAGAAAAAGTTGTTTTGATGTTTCTTTTATCGTTGTGAAGAATAATACGTATATTTCGTCCATCCCTCACCCTCCTCCCAACCCTTGTCGGGACGTCCTTTTTGAACGAAACGCGTTTTCCTCCCCTTTCGGATGCAAAATAGAAAACAGGCCGAGAGAAAAAAAAAGACAAGCAGATAACAGCAGCGAAAGCAGACAGACGCGCACGCACGCCCGTCTTCCCGCCTCCTCTCTTCGCGCTTTACCGGTAGCGCCACAGAGACAGAGTGTTGTGGCGCTTCCAGGTCTTGCGGCGGCCGGCGCGGGTCTTGTTGTAGCGGTGGCCCTTGTTGAGGCCGCGCGACTTCTTGCCGGTGGCGGTCAGGCCGCGGCTCTCGCGGTGCTTGTGGACGGGGCTGACGATCCAGTTGATGCGGGGGTCGCGGCGGATGGCCGGGTGGCTGGGGTCGACCAGGATGACCTCGTAGTACTTGTAGGTCGAGTCCTGGTTGACCCAGTACGAGTTGAGCACGCGCAGGTTGCCGCAGCGGCGGCCGACCCGCTCCTCGGCCGTGGCCTTGAGCGAGCGCTGGTACTTGAGCTGGTTGACTCCCTGGTTCGTCGGCTTGCCGTACGTGGCGCCCTTGGCCACCGGCTTCTTGCGGCCACCGCGGCGCACCCGCACGCGGTAGATCACATAGCCCTGCTTAGCCTTGTAGCCCAGGCGACGGGCCTTGTCGGGGCGCGACGGGCGCGACGCACGGTGGATCACGTTCAACTGGCGGTACTGCAAAGAACAAAACGAAATGTCAGCGCTGAGACGCACTCGAGAACGAAAGGCATGAAGCATAGACCAAAAAAACAAGGTCGACAAAGCAGGCAATGTAAGAAAAGAAGAAAAGAGAGGCGGTGCGAGCCGTCTCCGTCTGGTCGCTCGCAGAAAGCTCTGTTCCACCGTTGCTGCGCCCTCGTTTTTCCTCGTCTTTCTCGCCAACCGACCACATCCCAACTGTTTAAAGCAGATTGGGTGCCCTCCCCCCAAAACAAAATGGAGAACAAGATTCAAAAAAAGACATCTCGCAATACACGTACCTCCCAGCAGCGGACACGCAGGAGGAAGCGCAGCACATCCGACTGCTTGCGCTTTTGAAGCTCTTCGACGTACTTGAGGGCACCCATTTTTGCCTAGAACCCCGGTCAATCAGCAAATTGTTCAAGCACGAGAAGAATTATTCAAGCATGAGAACACAAACTGCATCCTTTGCCGTGTCAATCGTTTCAAAAGCAATCGAGAGAATCAGAATAGACGATTGAACATACCGACTTTGCAGACTGGTTTCTTTTGTGTGCAAGGGGATGGTTGTCAAAATGCTTGACGTTTTGCTAAATCGAAAAGAAGCCTCTTTTTTTTATTCCAACCTCCTTCACCAGACACACACAATACTGCCAACCTAATTTTTTTAGTTTTTTTTTAGGTGGGGACATTTCTTTTTTCCGTCCAAAAAGAGTGCGCAGCCCTAATTGATAATAAGCGGGGCAGTACTCCGTACATTTGCTTGCGAGCACGAGTATTCATTAACGCGACTTTAATGACTAATCATACTAATATCCCATCTTTTTGATGATGCACGTGATGTTCATTCTTAACATATCAACGACCAACAGTCCTCTCAAGCTCACAGCTTTATCGCGCCTGCAAAAGCACAAAGCATACCATCACCGAAGGGGTAAGCAGCATGATGCCCGTGAACTTTTATTTTAGGAGAATCTGATCACCGGCCTTTTTCTCGCTTTAAACCAAGTTTCATCTCTCTCTCTCTCTCTCTCTAACTTTTACATGCCACTGTCACGTCATTTCGAGGAGACCTTAAGGTCATTGAATTCTCATTATAGCTTGTATTCATCCAGTCGTTCAGAGCAGAAATGGCTTTTAAAGATAAAACACACATCATGTCTTGACTCATTCCTCGGTTTTCTTGCGTCGGAAGTCTAGACACAGCTCTGGTATCAAATCGGGCCCTATTGCTGCCACCAGCTCTGCTACCTTGCTTTTGAGACTGCCGCCATCATCGATGCTGCCCGTGTGCCACACATTAAGATACTCAACAGGGACCAGGGCCGGTACCAAGTTGGTTCGAATGGGAATCTGGCCCAGTCTGTCTTCCATCTGCTCCATCTCCTCCAACGGCAGAATGCCCGGCATGTTGCTCGTCAGCAAAAAGTAGTCACTGTCGTCGTCGTTGTATGCCTCATAGTCATAATCGGAAGTACTGGCGTCATCTTCGTTGTTTTCGCTCTCTTCGCGGGCGTCCTGCGCAGCGCTGCCATCTGCTAGAGCCACATCCCCGTCACCTTTACCGGACTGTATCACCGGTTCGGGCCTGCTGCCAGGACTTGCAGAATTTCGCGGGGTGTGTTCTTTTTCCAACCTCGCCGCCGCCGCTTCTTCCCGCAAACGTTCGCGGTGCGGGCTGACGTATGGCTTTTTGTCCAAAAGAGCCAGCAGCTTCTTGTCCAGCAGCTCCCACTGCAGAGTTTCTGGGTCGAGCATAAACTGTGGCGAGTAGTCGATCTTGTATCTCATTTTCGGACAGCTGTGAATGTAAAAGCCAGGGTACCACCAACGGTAGCCACATTCCCGCGCCAGGGCAATTTCGCGCAGCGCGCTCAGCTTGCCCGGGTTGTGCTGATGTAGGGACTCGTGGTAGAAAAAGTAAACAGAGCTCACGGCATCGGGAAGCAGATCCAGCACGCCAACAGCCACGAGCCGGCCATCGAGACGATAGCACTGATGAAAGGAGCCAAGCTCGCGGCGTCGGCCTTGTGCGTCTGTCGTCGTCTGTCGCCACAGGGGCGAGCTGCACAGGAAGGACGTGAACCCGTCACGCTTGATCTTGGAGGCCGGCTCCTTGTGGACCACGCGCTGGTAGTTCTCAAAAACAGAATACTTCTCTTCTGTGAAGCTGTCGGGTTCCAGCGTGACTTCAAAGCTGTGCGCTGGTACAATGGCCGGTGCCGGGGTGGCCGAGGCACCTATGGGCGCCGCAGCAGTGGCGGAGTCGCCGCCCCCTTCTTTGCCCGCATCCGTCGCTGTGTCCTCGCTTGTCACCCCAACAGCTCCTCGGCCTTTCTCTGACTTCCCATGGCGGCGAAGCGTCGGCGCTACCAATGGGGCTAGCTTGTCAGCCTCGGGCTCATGGACTCGTTCCACCAAGTCAAATACGGTATCACGTCGTCTGGCCTCGTCACGCGACCGAGGAGAGAGCCGGGCCGCCTCCTTGAGGTAGGATTCGCCGACGACATAGCGGTTGAAGCGATTCAGCGTCTGGCGATGGTCCTTGGAGGCATGGAAGGCCTCTGAATCCAGGCGGATGGTATAGTGAGGACAGCAGGATTGTTTCTGGTTAGGGCGGTAGAGCAGGGTGCCGGAGCGTCTCCAACACCGCTGCATGAGGCTTTGGTAAAGCTTTGGGCTCATGGACTGTGCGGAAGCATAGTATGAAAAACCTATTGGTAATTAATACAGGGTTCACGCAAAAATAGGGCGGGTAAGGCAGGGGGGGACATGTCGGCAAAGTGCACGAACTGACCCGCCATCCCCACGCCGGCAGACACAAAAACTTGGACACCAGTTTATACACAGGCCCAATTTGGACTCGGTAAGACTGTGTGATGTGGACGAGGACGGAGTGTGGGGGGTTGGGGGCTGTGGATGAACATCGGGCTCTAGCTTGTCTGTAGGCATCGGCATGACAGTGTCAGGCTGTTGCCTCATCACACGTAGCAGCCAGTCTGACGGCAGATAGGCCCGACAGATGTGTCGGGGAACAGGTGAAGATGTGGGGGAACAAGAAGAAGAGCAGGTGTTTACGTTTTTTGGGTATACCATTGTTGGTCTTGCCATAGCAATAGTTGCAATTGGATGAGTTGCAGTATCCTAGAGACGCATAAGAGGTAGCTTTGGTCAGTACGGTTCACAAAGACGGTGTCACCACACAGCATGAGACGCAGCTACTAGTTGCCAGCAGGATCAGGATAGACGGCCCCATATCAACTTTGGTCAACCTCGACAAGGCTACAGCACGCTTGAGGGAGAGAGACATGAACGGGACATGAAAAAAAATAAAAAGGGAGACTGTGCAAAAGTAGATAGAAAGACCCGGGAGCTGGCCATGACAGCAGAGCTCATTAGACAAGCCTGGGAGCCACTTAAGAGAAGAAGAACGTAATAGTCTCCATAGAGCCTGGAGGGCAATCCTCATGACAGGTCGGGTCTGGCTCACATGAAAAGGAAGTATGGCAAAGGCGTGGGGGTAATCGTAGTAGGAGAAACAAAAGAAACAACAGCAGACGACAAAGAACAGGAGACAACGCAGCAAACACACGAAAAGAACAAGAAACAAAAATTGGTGACGTTGGTAAGAGCGAAGCTTTGGACAGCCAACGGCTGATGCTGAACGATGCACGGGTTCAGATGATTGGATATTAAGAAACGTGCAAGCGGGTCTTTCCTTTTTTTTTAATGGACAAGAAAACAAAAGGCTACTCATCCAGGCTTTGTGTGCCCCCAGTAGAAAGTGGACGCTGAATGAAGGCGGCAAAGCAGGTGTGAAAGCAAAAAAAAACAAAAAGGACAAAAAACAAAAGCTGCAGAGTCACTTACCAATTGGGGTGATATAGGAATATCCTTCATCAGGGTTATCCATCTTGGCCGTTGTGAAGGCGTTTCGTAGTTGCCACCCTTCAAAAAAACACGGTCCAGATGGCAGTAGCCGCTTTACTGGCTCCAACAAGGTATGGTGCACGTCCTACTCCGTACTCTGTTATATTTCGTACCGAGTATTCTCCCCAGTCGTAAAAGGGATCCAGAGGGTAGTGGGGACAATTTGGGACGCGCGAAATGTCAAACGAGCTGACAGGCACGGGCAACCAAAGCAGCTGCAATGAAAAATTGAGAGAAGAAGGAAATAAAGGAAATAAAATCAACAAGAATATAGGAATCGTAATTTGTCAAGTAAAGCAATTCGTTGAGTAATAGTTAGCCAATAGGCAACTGAAACTGAGAGAGAAATGGACAGTTCTTTCCAACAAAAGCAAACACGTAGCCAAGACAGGCAAAAGGCAGGTGCTTCCAAGAGCCGCGCCAAAACACGCGAAAAATTGAAAAAAATAAAACAGAAAGCCAAGTATTACGGAGTAGACTGAAAAGCCCCGATTTAACGAAGCTGGGGAGAGCAGCTGAGGGGCGAGCCAAAAGCCTAGAACGTGAGAGAAGCGGTGAGCAGCCGATCCCGAGCTGTGCTTTCACACTGAAAGCAGCATTTTGTTCTGAAATGAAAATGTGTGGGATGGCGGGGTGAAAAGGGAGTGAGGATACGAAGTACAACGGACGAAGAGTGGTACTTGGAAAGAAAGAACCACTTTCAACCACTCACGACGTTGTAATATCCATATATTCGAAGCTATTTTTAAGTATTAAAGCAGTAATGCTAAGTACTTTGTACTCATACGAAGTCCACATATGGATACTCTTGCCTCAGGAGCGGAATTGCTCACATGACCAAAGGCACGCGAGCTAGAGACAAGCTGCTCAAACCACTGTAACAGATGTCTCCCAAGTACTCCGTACCTGCCTATCCCACTGCTGGTGAGCTGGAAGCGGGCCCAATGAAAAGTCCAGGTACGTAATACACCTGCTAATACATCATACTCGTATATTTTCTACTCCCATCTTTTTTCCTGCTGTTCCGAGCTGCCCTGGCGTTAAAAACAAAATCTTTGCTCTTTCCCTTTTATTTTTTCGCCCTTTAGGGGTCAATTCCCCACTGTTCCCCATTATCCGCGGCAGGCGACTCAGTAGTATTATTTATACTCGGTAGGCCTTGGCTTCTTTCCCTCTTGCAGTGTCGCAATGTACTCCGTAAGCCGACGTACGAGATTTCTCCGTAGCTTCAGCACGGCATTTTCTAGTGCACGCGGACATAAGGTTACTTGCATCTGGTTTATCTTTACAGTTAAAAAAGAAGAGGAGGAAGACAGAAAAGAAAAGGAAAGGAAAGGAAAGGAAAAAGAAGAAAAGAGGAAAGAGAAGAAAGAGAAGCAAAAAAAAAGAAATTATTGATGAGCGGAGACTCGCAGAGATGCTCTCAGCACATGTTCAGATCACAGTAATATACGAGTATTCCATACTCCGTAATACATCGTACAGAATACCAAGGGCACTATTGCGGCAATACTACCCAAGGGAAGCTTTACCTTAACCACGCATAGCTCCCTTTGTCGGCCGACTTTTTTTTGGTTCTTTTTTTTTCGCTCTCTTTTTTTGTCTAGCTACCCTTTTTTCTTCCCCTGCTGCCCTTGCCTCACGCTTAGAGTAATAGCATACATATATCGACTTCTCGCCGTCGGGCACTGCCCCTCGCTCCTTCCTTTTGCAATGGCACGAGACCTTCTTCTCTTACCAGCTCGGCTCTCCAGCCTGGAGAGCTTTTCTACTCAACTGTAATCCTCTCTTGAGAGCACAATCAACGTCGTCATTGCCCGTCATCTTGCCATTGTTTTTTTGTTGGACACTTTTTTCAGTCTTCAGATTTCAATCCTTCAGCTTACCAACAGCCAACTTCGCATTTCGGCCGAATTCCAACGCACTTCACGTACGGAACAGACCTTGCCTGCCTCAGTTGTCTCGGTATCACCATTCCCCCTATATCACCCCTATCCTTTTCTTCTCTTTACCTTTCGGTACTGGAACTTCTGTTTTGCTTTGCCATTCGGTTTTATTCGTCCTTCTTAAAAACTTCTCCCTCTATTTCTCGGATCTAGTCTATCACCCTGTTCGCCGGCGCGAACCTCTTTTTTCTTTTTTCCTTTAGCTGTCCAGTCTCTTTTCCGGCCCGGAGCTTCTCTCTCGACATTGCTGAAAATACACAGCTCATACATATCTTTCTCCGCCACCCTTTTTTCGGTTTTTCTTCTTTCCGTGCTTGGCTCCAGTTCTTGACGCCTGCGGCACCGGTTTGCACCTCGGGGGTCTTTTTCCCATCACGCCCGGTTCCTCCACGGGGCGCAAAGGCTGGATAACACACCTCGAAAGCGGAATTGCATATCAGAAGCCTCACACCCTGTCTAGCCAATCACGTTGTGCCATTCGAGGATTTTCGAGAAAGCTTCGCTTAAGACCCTGGAAGCAAGCTGCTATTTCCAAATCGAGAAGTGCCCGACATTTTATTTTTTCTTCCTCAAAAGTACGTCTCTAGTTGCGTGCTTTTTGCCTTGCAATCAAGGCCCTCTTTCGGGCACCGGGCTTCAATCAAAAAAGTAAAAAAAAGACCTTGCCTTTTGTGTGGATTCACTATGCTGACAATAATACAATGTGAAAGCTTAAAAGGGGCGCGCGGTGCCTTTCCGGTCTTTTCGAATTTTTGCATACAAATAAAATCAAAGTCGGCAATTTTTTTCCTCGCTACGTCATATAAAATGGCTGCCACTGCTAGCAATGGACGGTCAATGGAGTCAAGAACAGGCCGGGCAAAACAAAGTACGATACTCGAGTGCATTTTGGGGGTTTTTAGCTGGCAGAGCATTACAAGTGTTGCGGTTGAAATAAGACAGAGCCGCACTTTTGAAGGACCCTTTATTTGCTAACATGTCGTGTTTGTTTCTGCTTAGGATACAACTCAAAGGGAGAGCGGCTCGTTGCAGGCGTTGTTCCACTCACAGAAGACAAAAAGTTTGTCATGTTGATTCAATCCGACCGGCGAAAAGGCTGGGTGCTGCCCAAAGGCGGCTGGGAAACCGACGAAGACTGCGAGACAGCTGCCCAGCGAGAAGCTTGGGAAGAGGCAGGCATTTTGGTGCAGATCGAGGACGACCTTGGCGAAATTGAAGAGACTCGGCCGCCCAAAGCCCCATCCAAGACCAAAAAACGAGAACGAGCTCTCTACCGATTTTACGAGGTTACTGTCACCAGCGAGGAGAACGAATGGCCCGAAAAGCAAAAACGCCAGCGCCAATGGATGACTTTTGTTGATGCCTACGAGGCCCTCAAAGACCGGCCAGAGCTTCAGGAGGCTCTGGAACGATCCAACATGAGGCGGGCATAAGGCAGCACCAGTGGGCGATCGAGTCCGGGATGCCGGGGCCGGACGAGACGTCAACTTGCTTGCGACGTCAAAAAGAAGCACAACTGTATCTGCGCCGTGTTTTCTGCTTCCTTTTTTGTTGTTGTTTCTGTTTGCTTGAATCGGATGATGCCCACACCTCCAGCACCAGCTATCAACTTGACCATTCCGATGCTGGTGGGGTTGGTGATCTTCCAAATCGTTACCGGCTCTGGCTCTTCAGTTTTGTAATTTCTGGCGCGGTTGATCCTGGTATACTGGCCTCCACTCTTCATGTCGTTATTGTTTTGAATTTTCTCGGATTGTTATTGAGGTGTTTGGGATTCGTGAGGTTTTTTTGGAATTTCTTTTTTTCTTCTCCTTTTGTTAAGTGTTCATTTTAAAAACTGGGCGGAAATACTGAGAAAAGAAGGCGTGTTTTAGAGCATCGCGTAACGGTTTATGTTTTTTTTTTTTTTTTTGGGGGGGGGGGGGGGGGGGGGGGTCGAAGGGGGAGGTTTGCTGTTTTACCACTTTCCATTATCCTTTCTTGCTGAATCTTAGGCCCCCCTTGTGAAGACTCTTTGATTCGTCTTCCCCTTTTTTTGCCATTTCTCTTTATATCATTTTGTTTGGCTTTTTGTACACGAGGTAAAAAGGTAAGCGCATAGGGGCACCGAAGATTGGGTTGTTGCTCCGTAGGTTGATTGTTTTGCATACTGTTATGTCACGCTTATGAGCATTATTAGAGTTGTGATAAAATATTATCGACGAAAAGCCAAATCGAATGTGTGCGCAATACGCAACATGGGCGGGCACAACACAAATGAGCATCACAAATGCAACTGCTCTCTCTCTCTTTTCCCTTTAAAGTTTTGCCGGTTGCAGCGATATCTTCTCCCTTTAGAGCTTTGCCGATTGCAGCGAGGTGAACTCGACCTTGTTCTTGCAGGTGCCCACGCCTTCAAGCTCGACCTCGACAACATCGCCGTCCTTCAGCCACAGCGGCGGGCTGCGGCCCATGCCGACACCCGACGGCGTTCCCGTGAAGATGACATCGCCCGGCAGGAGAGTGCTGCCCTTGCTCAGAAAGGCGACGGCTTGGCGCACTTTGAAGATCATGTCGGCGGTGTTGCTTTCCTGCACCGTGCGTCCGTTGATGCGCGTGCTGATCTTGAGGGTGTGCGGGTCGGGAATCACGCTGGTGCTTACGATTCCGGGCCCCCACGGCGCCCAGCCGTCAAAGCCCTTGGCCAGACAAAACTGGCCGCCGCCGCGGTTGATCTGCCAGTCGCGGTGCGAGACGTCGTTGCCAACTGCGTAGCCCAGCACATAGTCCAGCGCGTCGGCTTCTGAGACGTCGGCACACCTCTTGCCGATGACAACCACCATCTCGCATTCGTAGTCCACGCCCGCGACCTCTTGCGCAATCGGGTGGACAGGAATAGGATCCACCGGGCCCGTTAGGGCGGTGCCTGGTTTGTACTGTCCGGTTAGAAGGCCGGAGGAGACGAAAAAGGGACGGAAAACGGGGAATGTAGGAATGAAGGAAGATGGAGATGAAAAATAAACACAAGCAGAAAAAAAAGAAATAAAGAGGAAAAAAGAGAGAGAGAGGATCTTTAAGCTGGGGCCTCTTACGAACAACACGGGATACTTTGGCAGCGGCATTTTCGACTATACTCGTATATTGGTTAGCCCAGAGAGAAAAGGATTTGAAAACATAACCCAGGCAAGAGGAAACCAGAACGCAATAGTTGCCGGAATGGGAGAGCTCGCACCTCTTTGGCATGCAGAGCATAGTTGAGGCCAAGACACCGCACAGAGCGCACGTCTGCCGGAGCAAGCGGCGACAGCAGCAGACGGACCTGGGCCACGTTGTCGGTGACTTCGTGCTTGCCAAATATGCTGCCGGTGATAATGCGCGCCTGGCGGGTTTTGGACAGGTCGGTCACGCCCGGTGGCAGGAGGGCATCGCCGTAGTACGTCTGGCCGTCCTTGGCCAGGAATCGGACGAGTCGCTGGGGGTGTGAGAAGAGTTAGCACCACATTGGCAAGCGGAATTGCGAATAGCCAAGCAATGGAATGGACGGTGGCAATTCAAAGCAATCAAGAGCAGTGATAGCACCGTTGCGTACCGAGAAAGCTGGCATTTTTGCTGTAGCTTGGAAAAAGGTTCAACTGCTGAGGATGAGAACACGACAGGGCAGACAGAGTATATTACGCCGTAAATCGTGACTTTCAGCTGGAAAAAGAAAAGAAAAGAAAAGATCAGAAAAAGAAGAGCTTTTTCAAAGAGTCGGCCATGAAACGGGCTTCCGCCGCAAATCGAACGCCGGTCTAGCTCGAACCCGTACCACGAAATCAGGATGCGGAACGTCGCGACGAGCTAAGCTGGGGAAGTCCTTATCATTTGCGGAGTATTTCCGACCTTGATTTGCCAGGCCCTGATTGATGGGACATCTTTGCCCAGCTCAACGAGCGGGGTGCTGTAACAACTTAAACACACCCTGCATTGAGAAAGGTTACCATAAGTGGAAGTTTTTCTTTGTTCAACTCCCTGGTTATGACTGGGGTGCCTTTTGCGAGGCCTGTGCTGTCTATTACCAATGTTCAAATTGTGCTGGTACTCTCTCGTTCTTTGGAAGCATCTTTAGGAGCAAAGCCGTCAAACAAGAGCAAAACAGTGATCTAATACCGATCTCAGCGTTGGCTGGGCTCCATTATGCTGTGCCCTAAATTTGTGCAGTCAATCTTTGGTTGCATTTTGGCCAATGTCGCCATCGCGTTTGACCACGAAAATAATAGTTCATCCGATGCCGTCAAAACTAGCTCCTCCATCTCAATACCCTGTCTCCATTTTTTTTTCAATGTTTGAGCTCCCTCGAACTGTGAGCCACACAGCCCTTTCACTCGTCATTGGCGGGCTGGGTGTCTCGCCGACTTTTTGCCGTTTCTTCGTCTAAGTTTTTCTTCCTTTTGATTTTGCTCTCTCTCTCTCTCTTTCTCTCTCTTGCTCTCTCTTCCTTCGTCATGCGTCTATCGGGTCTTCAGCGCGAGGTGTTAAGCCTGTATCGCCAATGCTTGCGCGAAAGTCGCCGAAAACCCGCGGTAAGCCAGTCAAGCACTGCAGAGCCCCGTCGTCTCTTGAGTGCTCTTTGTACTTTTCTGCTGACTGCTCAGTCATCTCGGCCACATTTCCAGGCCTATGCGCGGGCGGCGTTCGAGGAGAATGTTGGCATTGAAAAGCGCGATTTTGCAGCCATTGAGTATCTGCTGCGCAAAGGTCGGCGGCAGCTGGAGCTCATGGCTTCGCCAGGCATCAAGGATGTGAGATAGAGAGAGTGGTTGAGTGGGTGTGAGGGTGTGGCTTACGCGCATGTGCATGGCAGTCCTCTTGAAGACGGCTTCAGAAAAGTGAAGCTCCGTCAGTTGTTTTTGTGCGTTCCCACTTGACACTGACATCTAAAGTTTTTGTAACTCTTCTCTCTCTGCCTCTCTCTCTGTCTCCCCCTCGCCTGACTCCTTCCAAATTCTCGCATCTCGCACACACTCTCTGCCTCTCCCTCTTTCCCCCTTTGCCGAGCTCCTTCCAATTACCACTCGACCTCTCTTTTGGTAGCTCTCGTGCCTTCCATTTCGCGCTACACTTCATAGTCGCACTTGCCATTCTCCTATATCGGTGGCATCACGGGCAAAGCGGTGACCTGACCGGCCTCTGTTTTGATGCATTGGGCACTTTGCGTACTATTAGCACCAGGAATGGAACTGTGGGTTGTGGGAATTTGCATAAAGAGACTATCAAGAAACTATGCCTGAACAAGCAGTCCTTCCCAAACGGAGAGGGCAAAGCAAAAAAAAAAAAAAAAAAAAAAAAGGAATAAAGGGAAAAAGGGAATAAGGGAAAAAATACAAAAGAAAAGGCCAAAAGAGGAAAGAGCCTGGAATTGAGCTGGGAAAATAAACAGGATTGCCTTGTTCATAGTTTGGGTGTCTTTTGTTGTGATGCTCCAAATTTATTGTCTCTGCGAGCATTAGCCTCAGCTGACTTGTCCCCGTTTTGGTTTGTTTTTGGGTTGGTTTCAGTTCCACTTTGGAGTTCTGCTATGTGAAATGCCAAGTTACGGTGCAAACTCCGTTCCGTCTATTGGTTTAGTGCTCCGCCAAAGACAGCTGGGCGCTAAGCTGAGGAATGAAGGCAAAAGCTGACCTCAGAGCATCTCTTGGCCGGGTTGCAGGCCGGTGTGTCATTTTGGTGTCGAGACGCGGGCGGCAGAGCGCAAAGAGTGAATGGTCGCGACCGGCGACCTGACCGGAGAATCTTGACGAAGAAATCAGAAGAAAAAAAAAATGTTCGAATTAATGCGGCGATGCAGCAGCCACCTGTCCGGTGCTTTGTTCGTGACTGTCCTTCGTTTTGCTCGGATGTGCAGAGATGGCAAAACGATGGCAACGTGGAACTGGAGCGAGAGTGCAGGTGCTAGACAGCTCTGCCAAAAATGCCGTGCCAGCGACGATCTGAATATAATACTCCGTGTTTCCCCCCATGCCATGCCTGGCGGGCAATATAACCCACAGGCTGAGAGCTGATCCGAATGGGGATGCAAGTTGCAAGTGCAGCTCTTTTTGTTCCACAGCAGTGGCATGACGCTCTATTTTATTCGACATCGAAACAATGGCATGGAGTTGCTCAATATTTTGGAGCCCCAGGCGGTGGTCTGACCAGAAGAAAGCATATGGCCCAGATCAACAACGCCGATCGCGCAACGACAGGAAAAAGAAAATAAGAATGAGAAGGGAAAACAGAAAGCAAAGCAGAAATCAGTCGGAAGATGGATTGACAGCACCGAGTGGGACGAGGACCGAATGAAGCCATATCTTTACGCTCTCTCCCTCTCTCCCTGGCCCTTTTGTTGTTGTTGTTTTCATTTTTTTTTCTGTTGTTCCTCTCGCCTTTTTGTTTCTTTTTTGTTTCTTTTTTCGTCTCCATCGTGGTATTCATGGGCACATTGGCTTTCGCTTTTCTTCTCTTTCATGTTTGAGCGTCTGGTCTAGAGCTTCTTTCCTTCTGTGCTTCTCTGTGCAGTTCCCAATGGCCTTTCCATCCTCTGCCTCCTCTTGTTCCATCTTTGCCCTTGCGTCACTTCCTCCTCCGCCACAGCGTCCCGCTCCGCCTCCCAGCCTTCGCATTGTTCCGTCGCCCAACCAGCCGCCCATATCAAGGCGCGAAAAACATCTGGGCATCGCCGACCCATCTGCGTGGACGTCGGCGGTCCGGATTCTGTGGCTGGATCCGTGTCACCGACCGGACCCGTCGATATCGCCCAAGCGGCGCCTTTCTGCGCGGCTCATCGTCGACCAGGCCGATCTCTCCAGTGTCCTGTGGCAGCAGCTGCGGGACAACCGGCCAGCGGGTGAAGATGGGCTTCGACGGGAAAGCAGGGGAGACCGGGAGGGCAGCATGCGGAGATCGTCGTCGGTCTGGTCCGCCAACGGTGCGGGCAGTGTCGATGGCAATGACGGCGGCTTTGACGCCCTTGTTGGAGCCAGCGACAGCAGCAGCAACCACAGCAGTGACGACAGCGGCGACATCGACAGCCTCGAGCTCGACCGCGAGCTGGCCGACTTGCTCATGGAGAAGGCCTGGCGACTCTCGGGTAGCCCGCGGGTTTCCTTGATTTCTTGCATCTCGGAAATCTCGGAAGCGCCCCGTCAGGCCGGCCCTGCCGTGGGTCGGCGACGAGAAAGCAGCAGCCAGCGAGAGAGCCAGCACGCCCGGACTTCTGTCGAGGAAGCGGCCCTTGCGTTTGCTGCCGTCGGCCTGGCCCCCCTTCGCCATATAGCCAGCCGACGGGCCAGCGTGGCCAGCGCAGTCAGCATTGTTAGCATTGTCAGCATTGCCAACAGCGTTGCCAGCACCGCCAGCGCCAGCACCGTCATGTCGAGCGAGTCCACGCTCGCAAACGAGTCTGCCGATGTGTCTGCCGATCTGTCCGCCATCACGCAGCCAACTCAGTCCGATGGGGCGGTGGAGGAGCTGGAGGCCATGATGCTGGAGGTGGAAAAAGCGACAGAGGCTGAGCCGGAACCGTCCCCAGGAAACCTGGAAAAGCAGCAGCAGCCGCTGGAGCAACCGGAGGAGGAGCTGCCAGTGGCAGACCAGTGTCAGCTTCAGCCCGGGCAGCCGCTAGAGCAACCAGAAGAGGAGCCGCCAATGGCGGACCAAGTTCAGTCTCACCTCGAGGAGCCGTGCACAGAGCAGCGTTGTGAAGAACAGCCGGAATGGCAGCCGGAACAGCAGACAGAGCGCCAGCCAGGGCACCAGCCAGAGCACCAACCAGAGCACCAGCCGGAACACCAGCCGGAATACCAACCAGAACAGAAGCCCACCAAGACGCAGCATGCCAAGGCGCTGCTCCGCGGCCGACGAAAGCCCGAGGCAGCGTGGACGTGGATGCAGCGCCCCCGCGATGTCATGATGCAGTCTCGCCGGCTGCGTGCTCGTGCGTCGGTGATCTTGACGCGGCTGCCGGCGCCTCGGTGGCGTGCTTCCACCAGCAGCACAGCGTTTAGTGGCGCAGCTGATCTTTCTGTCGGCAAGGGCGAGGGCGAGGGCGAAGGCGAGGGTGAAGGCGAGAGCGAGAGTGAAGGCACGGGACGTCCTTGGGCCGTGCCTAGTCAGCGGGAGAGGCACCTGTCAGCGATTGATGTTTGGAAGACTGGCACTGTTACTGCTGCTGCTGCTGCTGCTGGCACGATTACTTCTATCAGGCCCAGCAAGACGGAAAACAAAATATGCTCGCGCTTGTCACTCGAAAGCGCCAGGGCTACTGCTCCTACTGCTGCTGCCACTGCCAGGCACAGCGAAGACTGGCCTCTCTCGGCTGAGGGCTTGGCTGAGGGCTTGGCTGAGGGCTTGGCTGAGGGCTTGGCTGAGGGCTTGGCTGAGGGTTTGCCTGAGAGCTTGCCTGAGAGCTCGCATGAGGGCTTGCCTGAGAGCTTGCCTGAGAGCTTGCCTGAGAGCTTGCCTGAGAGCTTGCCTGAGGGTTTGCCTGAGGGTTTGCCTGAGGGTTTGCCTGAGAGCCTGGCTGAGGGTTTGCCTGAGGACCCAGCTAAGAACCGGCTACCGCGGCGGTCGCTGATTCCCATGACGTGGACGGCTCGCGAGTGGGAGCTGTGCTCATCGCTCGAGCAGGACTTTTCCATGATTGCCACACGACTCAAAGATCCCCACGACCAGGCTTCGTCTGACTGCTCTACTGACCGCGATGAATACGGAAAGGACGGCGGGCAAGACGGAGAAGGCGAAGGCGAAAAAGACGAGAAAGACGGGAACGACGGGAGCAACGAGAACGATGCGAATGACGAGAGCGATGAGAATGACGGGAGCGACAAGGAAGACGACACACAGCCAGCCACCAGCGACAGCGAGCATTGCACAGACATCCACCAAGTCAACGGCCTCGAGGACGATGCCGACGATGGCTGTCAAGGCATGCACGATGTGGAGGACAGCAGCAGCAAGGACGGTGACGATGGAAAAGGCGGCGCCATGGACAGCTTGAAGGACGACAAAGAATCTGCTGGCATGACCTTTGATCAGCACAGCCAAGGCTACAGCGAGCTCCACGAGCACAGCGAACGGTACGACGCAGACTACTACTATGACAGCGACTGTACCTGCAACTGCGAAAGCGACTGCGACTGCGACTGCGAATGTGACTTTAACTGCGACGTCAACAGCAATTTCGACGCCGACGCCGACACCGACGTCGACGCCCTTGACGGTTTTGATCCCGACGCCTACGGCGGCGACGTCACGTATGACCGCCGCCCGGCCACACCCGTCGGCATCCAGCTGGCTGCGGCCGTGTCCCTGCCGCCGCCCTCGAACGGACAGGTGGTCACCATTGTCGGCGCTCGCTTTGCTGGCAGCAGCAGCTTTGGCTCGACAAGGACAAGCCGGCTGGCTCTGGATGTGGATAGGAGTGTGGATGGGAATGCAGACGACGACGAGTCTGGCGGTGCTGGTGCTGGTGATTCTAGTGATGCTGGTGATGCCGGTAATGCTGGTAATGCCGGTGATGCCGATCGTGCCATCCTCCAACGAGAAGGCGGAGCAACAGCAGCAGCGGCCGACAAGAGCCTGGCAACCAGGATCAGGCGGCAGTCCTCCATGTACATACGGGAGTTGATTTCCGTGCTGACCGTCTTCAAAGAGCACCCGTCGCACCAGGCCCATCAGCCACATCAGCCCCATCATCAGCATCAGCATCAGCATCAGCATCAGCCTCATGGGCCGCACCAAGTGCAGCAACTCTCGTCGGCAGAGCAGCACGCCGTCACCAGCGAGGCTCGGCCTTTTTCCCAGTGTCTAGCGGACGACAGGATTGAGGAAGAGCCAGAGGCCGAGCAAGAGGAAGAAAACAGCCGAGGAAGAAGCATGGGACGAAGAGGAAGCACGAGAAGGAACAGCACGAGAAGACTGAGCACGAGGCGATGGAGCATGAGAAGATGGCCCTGATGTGTCTCGTGTGGGCGGTGGTGGACGATGATTCTGGGTGGTTGGGTGTGAGGATTTTTGTCCGCGCCCTTGTTCTTTCAATCCGTTTTTTATCACACTTTTGTTGGTATTATTACTTAATGCATCATGATGGCTCTTTTTCTGTTATTTCTAGTCCTTTTGGCAGCGGTTTTTTTTTTTTGTAACCATCTTTTAATGCAATAAATCCAAAAGAAAGATTGCAAAAACAAACAAAGCCTATAAAGCCTGCCAAGTACTAGGCATTGCATCCCTTTTGATTTCTTTTGCGAATTAGGATACTGATTGGACAACGGAAATTACAAAGTAAAAAAACAAGAAAAAAAACAAGAAAAAACAAGAAAAACAAGAAAAACAAAAAACCTATAAATAATACATTTTGGGAGCAATCTGTACTCGTCTCTTCTTGCCCTCTTGCCCTCCTCTTCTGGCCTCCTCTTTTGTCACACTCCCCTCCCTTGTCTTCACTCTTGACTGCTCTCCTTTTCTCCCGCTCTCGATGCACGGCCATTCTGTACGGTGAGCCCTTTTTGTGTCGGTGCTCTCCACCCTTGCTCTCTCAAATCAACTCCGGTCGATCTCATCCATGGACTTGGTCATGTGGATCTCCTTTTCGACCTGGGCAAGATTGACATCGGCCACCTTGGCGTCGGGCCCGTCAATCACCTTGGCCAGCTCCTCCAGCGTCGGGCCGCGCGTCTCGACATACATAAAGTAGACAAAGACCAGCTCGAGCAGGATCCAGCAGGTGTAGATGAGATAGAACTTCCAGGCGCCGTTCAGGCCAAAGTAGTTGAAGGCCACCGGGTTGGCGTAGATGTTGAGCGTCAGGGCCGCCTGGACGGTGTAGTTCATGATCATCAGGCCCTTGGCGCGCAGGCGGTAGGGCAGGATCTCGATGGCGTAGCCGACCAGCAGGCCGGACCAGGCCAGCGAGTAGAAGATGCCAAAGACCCAGATGAAGACGATCATGGCCAGCGAGGCGCCGCGCAGGTGGTAGACCTCGTCCAGGCTGGCCGTCAGCGTCCACAGCACAAAGGTGCCGAACATGCCGCCGGTGGCCGCCAGGAACATGGGCCGCCGCCCGATGCGGTCGACCAGCAGCGCCATGGTCACCGACACAATCAGGCTGAGCGCCGTCTGCCCGCCCGAGAGGCCGAGCTTCTTGTTCGGGTCGGTCACGTGCGCCGTGTCGTACAGAATGCTCTGGTAGTTGGAGATGATCGCGTTGCCCGACCACTGCGAGAAGATGCCGAGCGAGAGCAGGACCACGAGCCGGTAGCGGTTGCCCTTGGTGCGGAAAAAGTCCGCATAGCTGCTGTTCTTGCGGTTCTCCATCTCCAGCCGGATCGTCTCGCGGATCTCGCGGTACTCAAACTGCACCGTCGGGTGGTTTTCGTTGCCGTTGCCGTGGTACTTGGCCAGCACCCCGAGCGCCTGCTCGTGCCGGTCCTTGGCCATGAGAAAGCGCGGCGACTCCGGCACCCAGTAGATGAAGACCAGCTGCACCACCGACGGAAGCCCCTGTAGCAGCGCCGGGATCCGCCACGACGCGTCGTTGTTCAGATAGTTTGTGCCAAACGAGACCCACGTCACGACTGGTTGGCTCGTTAGCAAGGCCATTGAAGAAGAGAAGAGGAGCTATAGGGGGGACTCACTCAATGCGCCAACGTTCCAGAGACAGTTGTACACCGTCGTCAACCGACCACGGTGTTGGGGGTGGGCGAGCTCGGTCAGAAGCATAGGCGATGAGATCTGGGCCAGACTATTGCCAAAGCCCAGCAGCACACGGCCGCCCATGAAAGCTGGATGCCAGTCAGAGTGGGCGAACGCGCAGAAAGACGACAAAAGAAACAGGCCGATAACAGCTCAAGCGGGCCGTCTCGTCTTCGACTTACTTCCCAGGTTCTGGCAGCTGCCTTGAAGCACGGCACCTACAATCATAATGACGCAACCGACGGCAATGGGCAGCTTTCGCCCAAGATTGTCGGTGAAGACTGGACTGTAACAAACATGTGAGACCACGCTCTCTACTCACACCGGCTATTGCTCCATACAAATACATACACCAAAGGAATCGACACCAGACTGCCAATCTGATAGAGGGCGCCGAGGAGACCCAGCTTGTTTGACTGCGGATTGCCAAAGTAGTCACGCCATGACTCGAAGTTCTGGACGCTATTGAAGAACATTCTGTAGAGACAGAAGCGTCAGCCTGGCTGAGGAAAGAAAGAGGAAAAAAAAAAAAAAAAAAAGACAGGCCAACCCACCCATCGTAGCCGGTTGTGGCAGAGGCCACACAGAGAATGACGCAGTAAAAGTAAAGCTTGCGAAGACCAGGGTCCTTTCTCCAGTTCACCCTCTCGAAATGGGGAACGAGCTCGGGATTCGGACCCGACGGAGCTGCGAGAACAGGCATGGCTGAGACGGCGGGAATTCGACAAAGACGTTCTGCGTATGCTGGTCGACAACGGAGAAGGCGTGACTATCAGGCCGAGAAGAGCAAATGCCAACGATCAACCATGTGAACGAGAGACCGGTTTGTTTAAGGGAGTGCAGAGAAAAGAAGAGAGAGAGAATCAGCTGTAGAAAAGAAAGAGAGAGAATCAACTGTGCAAAAGAAAGACAAACGAGAACGACAAGAAGACAAAAAGAAAAGAAGAGAAAACACCAAATGAAACAAGAGACACAAAGGGACAGTTGAAAGGGAGGAGAAGAACACAGCGGCTCGTCTACAGATGAGATCGAACTGGGAGCGTATGAGAGACGCACTTTGCTCACAACAGCACAATGTGGAAACGGGCAGGGTTACGGTTTATATAAACTGCCCAGACGTGATGGCCAATCATCAAACACAAAGAGAAAGAAAAAAAACATGCAAGAAAGACTGTGTGGTTGGAATCCAACACACTCCTATTAATCCAGCTGCAATAAAGAAACGAGCCAACACGAGGACTGGCACACACTTCCCAAGTAGCACAGGCAAAACACACAACATGCCATGCACACACCAGCAGGCCCATGTCCCTGCGCAAGATTGACTTCCATACACAAAAAGGCCAGAAAACAGCGGACGAGCGGACCGAAATGAACCCGTGGAGACAGACCACTCTATCATGAAGGACTGGGCGGCCGTCCTTGTGCACTTGCTACACCACAGGCTGGCATCTCACTCGGAGCAGGGCCCATTTCGGATCAGCCTCGTATAATGCTTTGTATGCCTGTTAGCTCTGGTCACGCCATGCTGCAGCTCTGTTCCGGGCTTCTTGGTCAGGAAGACAAGTTATTCAGACGAGACTTTTCAAAGAGCAAATAGAGAAAGGTGTAAAAGATGGGGGACCGCCGCGCCGCGGAGGAGGGGGGGGGGGTGGGAGGTGGCCAGCTGAGATGTACGACGTACGAGTATTGCTTCGTACAATGGAGCACCGGGGAGGTGGGGATGGCGATCAATCTCTCAATGCAGCCGAATTGGATGCTGCAAAATGTGGAACGCTTAAAAGAAGCGGCCAGAGGCGGGAAGAGAAGAGAAACGGGACGGGGGTGTTGCGTGAGCACTTTGTTGTGCATAACTGAAAGAGCGGCGAGACAGGGAAGATGGGGAAAACGGACAGTCCACAAAAAAACAGGAGAGATATGGCAAACGGAATAGCAAGACAGATTGACAGTCTCAACAAAATAAAAGTGAACAGGGTCTATGGCGTCTGACTTGTGCTTGCTTCTCTTGCTTCTCCCAATATCTTCAAATGCCTCTTTTGCGTATCTGCAATGCATGGTCTTTCACGGCACTGTCGATGCCTGAAATAAGAAAAAAAAAAAGGAAGAAGGAGCAAAAGACTGCTGCTGGAACGTTGATTGCGACAGCTGTCTCACGCCTCCCCCGGTGTTGTAGATCACTTGATCACCTACCCCTGTCCTGTCAATATCCCAAGCAGTCGATTGAATGGCCAGCTGGCTAGGCTAGGGTCTCTGCTTCTTGCTTCCAGATCGATGTCACCGTCTGGGTGGTTCCAGAGCATTTTGCCGGGATTGAGGGGACATACAACCCAATCATGGGACACGGCAGAGGGCATTCCATATATATTAATGAATTGACCTTGTTCCAAAGCAACAAACCAAAAAAAAAGAAAAAAAGCCTCGGACAATCAAAAGGCAGAAGGGACAGAGAAGTTGCTAGCTAAAGCAACTGCAAAGGGGAAAATCTAAAATCCTTTTGTTTTTGCGGATTTGAGTGCCTTGGCACACCTGGCAAACTTGCAGAAACAATGCGGCCAGGAACCCAAACTGGCAACGAAGAGGAGCAGCCGAAGAGGCCGAAGACGAAGATGAAAAAGGAGCAAATAAATACACCGCATGGTGTTTTCTCCACGGTCCGCGACAGTCCGTGTTCAAGCATGTTTATGTCCCAGCACATGGGCATTGACGTTTGTCTCTCTGGCCATCTCTCTGCTTTGTCGAGCAGCAATTTGTATGTATTAATACGCTGTGCTTTGCTTTGCTCTCTGGGCCCGATAATAAGCCCTCAGCCTCATATGTAGCCGTGTTCAAGCACTTTTAAGGGGACCGGGCGACGTGCCAGATTGCATATATGGACAGGTCCATCTCCCCCGTTTCGCTTCATGCTGCCGGTGGCGGTGCCTCGGCTCTGAGCCAATTTTCATCTTCGAATTTGAGGTTTTGTCATCGAAGAGTGTCATGGGGACTGGCTGGCTCTGCATTGTCAATTCGGTGGCGGAACTCATCCAAGACGAGCTACTTTTTGGAGACAGCACCACACACACACAGACGTAGGTCCAGTCGTTTGCTTCTCGGCGGCTTTAGGCAAATAGGCAAGCCGCGTTGGTGTGTAAAAGACAACAATAAGCGAGGGGCACAGAGGCAACACCAATTGTTAGCTTACCCCAAAGACGGAGAAACCGCCGGCTGGGCTGAGGCGGTGGATGGTATTGCCCTGCAAATTGCAGGTACGTCAACGGCGCTGGCGGTGGGGACTCTCCCGCTTGAGCGACAATTTCCAAAGTCATTTAAAGAAATATAACGTTCTACGCCGTAAATTCAGGCATCGTGATCGCTCTGTGGCTTGGTTGCTCCGTGGCCGTCCGGTGACGAACACCGCCTCTGTGTCTAAGCCAGGGCAGGACGAAAATGCCCTATCCTCTCTTTCTCTCTTTCTCTCTTGTACTTTGCATTGATTGGAGAGCGCAGTGTCAATTTCGGATGGGCTGGTTGAGCGCGTTGCCGGAAGATTTTGAGCAGAAGGCCCCGAGAAGAATGTCTCCATTTATTTCTGTTCTCAGTCCCCTCCCCGGGACTCGAAGTAGCATCCATTTCGCCAATTCGAGCAACGGCTGCTCGGCCAAACCCCATGGGGAAGGGGAAGCAAGCCGTGGAGAGACTACTGACCAGTTGCAGAGGGGTCGACTCTCGGTTGAAACGATTCCGCGGGGAGAGATCTGTTACGAACCAGACATCTCAATTTGAAGCTGGAGAGCGTTAGATGGACAAGGAAGAAACTCATGGGGAAAGCCAAAAGACAGCTGAAGAAAAAGCCAGAGTTGGCCGCCGTTGGGCGGATTGCTGGCAAAGACAGGCCAGAATGCCAAGGTTTCAGCGGGTTTTGACCTTTTTTTGCAAGTCGCGGGCCCAGATTGGTTTTGCCCCAGTCCGCAGTTGACGGCTGGAAGGATTTTGTTTGCATCAAAGTGTTGGTACGGAAGAAAGGAAAAGAGCCAGGCTGGTAGGCTGTGGGTCGGCGTGGTGATGAAAATGTGTAGAGGATCTGTAGCAATAAAAGACAGAGTGGAATAAATAGAAAAAAAAAAGGCAGAAGCAGTTGTGTCTTTACAAAGGAAACAGTGACCGACATAGGTGCACACACTCACGTCCACAACACAACAACGCGAAAGCGGCAGACACAAGGTCTGTAACTATTTTCTTAGCTACTTCAGCACGAAGTCTGAAACTGTTTTCTTAGTTTGCTACACATCTGTTGTCGATTCGCTAAGCTTGTTTCTTGCATGTGTCCTCCTCTCTGTCTCTGCGTGGTCCTCTTCCCTTGACTATTTGTCATTCTCTTCTTCTTCTTCTTCTTCTTCTTCTTCTTCTTCTTCTTCTTTTTTTTCATTTTCATTTTTTATTTTTTTTGAAAAGCCAGAATTGCTTTCATCGCCTCAAACTCGTCCCTGCTAAAGCACATTCCATTGGCAACGCGGTGTCCCGTTTTCTTAATATTGTCCCGTCCAGAGGCTCTATGATCCAAGCATAGAGGAATGCCACCGAGCGGGTTTTTTAATATACTTTTAGACGTTCATATTGCGTACGAATACTATCATGGCTCCTATTTTTGGAACACATCGTCTGTAGTGCGGGATGCAGCTGTTTCCCGTTCCTGCTAACGTTCCTGATTTTCTCTCTCTCTGTTTCTCCTCTTTTTCTTTCTCTTATTGCTCTTCCCAACATTGCTTGTCTTGGCATGCCGACAAGCACATGCTTTGATAGGCAGCACACTCTCAGAGCAAAGCTCCTCCAGAGATGGACAGACGCCCAACAACAGCAAAGAGAACCAAAACTGTCGCCTCAGGCTTTCTTTAGCAGATGAGGTCAGCCATGTAGGCAACCGAGCCCGAAAGCTATGATGCAAAATACGCGGTGCCGGCTAAAGCTTTTAGTAAAAAGAAAAATGACAGACAAGAAGTCGCATCCAGCATTGTAAGCACTAGGATCCTGCAATGGCTTTGGTCTGTCTACGTTTTCATTCAAAAAGATGCGTCTGGTTGTGGGATGTAAGCATGTTACGAGTATTACGACTAAAATAAGGAGACCGCGCGCTGGAGCGTGCTTTGCTTACAAGTGCTAAGAGCCAAAGCAAAAACAAAAATCACGTGCGCCCAAACCACATGCACTGCCTGGTAAGTTGAGAGGGCCCCTTCAATGGTGCACACTCAGTACTCCGTAGTGTTACTTCTTTTCTTTAAATGGTATTTGTTATTTACATATAAATTGGTTTGGTGAAGTTTCGACGACGTATCGAGCACCTTTTGTTTGCGGAGTTACGGTAGTATCAATTTGCCGACTTTACGTTTTTGTGATTCAACTCCGCATCCTTTCTTTTCTCCGAAGCTTTCTCGGTCCACAGAAAATTCGGACTTGCCACCCCAAACCACCACTGTTACTTCGTAAAGGATCGTTTACGACGTATTATACGACGTCTAAAGTAATGAGGCGACGACGCGTACGGAGTTCAGGTCCTCGAACTGGTTTTGGGGGATTGTCTTAGTCCATTGCAGAGGCGCTGATTGGTCGCAACACACAAAAAATTCCCCACAATATGTAATAGAATGGCTCTGATTCGCTCAGACGGATTCTATATGCAGCCTCTGCATGGCATGACCAAATGAGTAAGCGCTTGAGCCGTGGGAAGGCTTTCCTTTGTATCCAGGTTCTTTCGAATACAAATTGCTGCCTTCGCCCTGTCTTCCTCCACCACATGAACATTCTCGATAGCTGGTCTATCTTATTCTTCTCTTCTTTCTCCCCCTTTTCCGATTGCTGTCATTGTATACAGCGCATATGCTTTTCTTTTACGCTGAATCAACCCACTAATACAGTGTATAAAAGCAACCGATATTACTATTATCACACTCTGCCTCTGTTTCTCTCGGCTGTTGTGATCCTACTACCAGAAAGCGACGCAGTCAATCCTCATCCACACTCTCTTTTCCCTTACCACACATCCCGCCATGGTTTCGTCGGAGACAGAGCCGCTCATCGAGCGGCGCTCGGACTCGACATTGACACGCGTGTCGACTGCGTCGGACAGTACAGCCTCACACTCGGAGAAGCACTCGGAGAATGGAGACTTTATTCGAGACGTTATCATAGGTTTCGCCGACGGGCTGACGGTGCCGTTTGCGCTAACAGCGGGATTGTCCAGCTTGGGCAACACGCGGCTGGTGGTCATGGGCGGCTTAGCCGAGCTGTTTTCTGGAGCAATCAGCATGGGGCTGGGCGCATATTTGGCGGCGGCGACGGAGAAAGAACACTACGACAGCGAGGAGGAGCGCGAGCGTTGCGAAGTGCAGAATATGCCCGAGGAAGAGCGTCAGGAAGTTTTTGACATTCTAGCACAGTATCACATCAGCCATGCAGCTGCCACACCATTGGTCGATGAGCTGTGCAAGCGGCCCGAGATGTGGGTGCGCTTCATGATGGATTTCGAGCTGCGTCTGGAGCGGCCCAAGGTCAACCGTGCGTGGCTCTCCGCCATCACCATGGGCATGAGCTACTTTTTCGGCGGGCTCATTCCCATGATTCCCTATTTCCTTATGAATGACTGCACTCAGGCGCTGTTTGTGTCTGTCGGCATAACCGTCGTCATCTTGTTGATATTCGGCTATGTCAAAACCTCAATGACAGTTCACAGTCGCCGCGCTGGTTTTTGGGGCGCTCTCCAAACCCTATTTATCGGTGCGATGGCTGCTGGCGCCGCATATGGCATTGTCCGGGTGCTCGATTCGGGTGACAAGTCGCCTTAATCGTCGTGGACAGCGAAGCGAACGGCGCAAAAATAAGCTCAAGAAAAAAGAGAAAAAAAAATCAGATATTCAGAAAGGACACCGAGGAACCTGGTCTGAGTTCGAGTCATGGTTCATGATGCTTTCGGAATGTCAGCGGAAGAAACAAGATGGGGCCTGAAACGGCAGAAAAGGACGGTCTCAACTGGCTGGGGATTCAAGGCGTTTGTTGATGTTTGCAGAGTTACGAATTTGGAGTATGGCGTTTGGATTGGGATATCAATGTATCTTTCAACTCTTCATGATTATGATGGCTGCTCTCTTATTCAAAAGGAGTATAATATTATTGCATCGAAAACTTGAGACAATGAGCCGTGAGTGCGTAGCTTATACGGAGTAATGATCCCGTATTCCTACTCATACGAGAATATGAGCTGTGTGATGTATTAATATTCTTTGGTATGGAGTACCATATTAATACTACTCGTGCTTTTGGCGTAACATTTTTGTACTTGTCTTATTCGAGACTAGCGGTTTTTCCTAAGCCGCTTGCCCCTGGAACCGTTAAGCCAAGCCCCACGGTGTACGGAGTAGGCATAACTTCGTACTTGTACCCCCGTAATGGAGGAGTGTATGGATATTGTGATAGCCAAGGTGAATTGTGCGAAGTCCAAAGTACGGTGTATGGAGACCTCTGAAGTCTACGACGTATGGAAAACAAGAGTAGAGTGTACGTACGACTCCAAGTATGTCGTAGAAATTTCGCGATTCATGTACGACTTATAGACTATGACTCGCGGCGCACAGGTTCACACAAGCTTTTTTACCTGGGTTTTGTACGACGGAGTACTAAGTATAAATGCGCTTTTCGTTCACCGTTATGAAGTACTCGTATGGATACTTGTACAAATATCAACAAGTACGGGAGTACAGAGTAATAATATGGATACTTCGTAGGTGATGGACATCGTGGTTGAAATGAAGCCAAGGAACAATGCTCCGCACTCGTAATCACCAATTGACGACGTATCATACTCGTGCTCGTGGGACTTACTATTCTCTTATCTGTGAAAGGCGAAGAACAGCGACAAACACCAGGGGTCCTTGCGGTCGCGATGCTAAGTACCACGGACAAAGTATGAAGTACTAATTTGAGGACCTCGTACTCGTCCAGTTTTCGGCGGTAAAGCAAAAAGCCGTTTAACGTTGCTTTGCTGGCGTCCAAGCGCAAGCCCTGGAAAATATCCATTCTACGAGTGAGTACGACGTACAGAGCACAGATTCAAGTACGTAGTAATACGTCGTATCCATACTATCCATAACTTCATATACTCGTACCTTGTACACGGAACAAGTAACACACGAGTGTGTCGTATGGATTTCTCGTGCGAAGTAAAGAGTGACGATGAAAGCCCAGTCGTAATACTCTCACGTCTCTACTCGTACGCGTATGCCGTGCTCTTTCTCGTACTCGTACTCGTATCCATACTCTTAGGTACGGAGTATTAATACTTCTCGTACGAGAAAATCAGGACCAAATCTTTTTCTGGCTTGTGCTTCGGCTTAGTGCCGAACCAGCTCTGCTGATCAGCCAATTAAAATGGCCATCCCTGATTGTGCCGCAGGACCGTCAGGTCCCAGAAGGGGAAAGACTGAGGAGAATTTTGTGATAGGGGGCCTGGCACGACGAGTTTCTGCGCAAGTGCTATGGGAAAGGAGCGTGGGAATGGAGTGTCTATGGAGAACGGAGCACGGTACACATGGAACATGCTTGTCACTTTCTCGGCGTGGTCAGCTGTGTCTCACTTTGACTGCGAATTCTTTCTTTACAAGTGAAACAAAATGCTGTCGTGAAATTTTGCCTCGTCACAAAGTTCAGTAGAATCGGAGTTTTGAACAAAAGGCATCCTTCACCAGGATCACGGACAGACTCTGCCAAGAAAGTCGTCCTATACCAGGCTCGATTCTCGTAGCACTTTCGGACTTTTTTCTAACGTCCACCCACACCCATTCGCGGCTGGTTCGCACAACCGCATGGAGTTGGTGCCTTTTATTCTCTCCGCAAATTTTGCCCCTGAACGAGTCGAGACCAGATTTCAGGCATTAACAGCGCGAAACGAGAAAAACCCAGCAAAGGGGAATAGGAGTGAACGAAAACCCGGCTCACTCAATCGGTGAGTTTTGTTTTTGGGGGTTTGACGAGCACACGAAAGCCAAATATTACCCGCAAATCGAGCCCGTCTTGTCTTTTTCAATCACCAGCTAATTTTTTGTTTTTCTTTTTATTCCAGCTTGAATGATGACTCGGACTTCTGCCAAGATTAAACTCGACCTTCAACTTGCCTGAAATTTCGTTTGCTGTTCGCGTTTTCCCTGTGACGCCACCTGCCTAATATACGAACACGGCCGGCTTTGACTTGACTTGCTGCCATATTATTACGCTCCATACCTTGTGCTCGTTCTCCTTCTATGCCACGCTTTTCTGCCGATTTGTGAGAGGGGGGGTTCTCTTCAACCGATCAACAGAGCATCAAAGCTTTTTTCAACGACATTTTTTTTCTATCAATTTCCGGCCGACACTCAATTGGGGGCTTTTTTTTTGTGGGCGCGTTTGCTCTTAACCCTCTGTCTCACTTTGATTCTGTCTTCGCCTGTCACAAACATTTGAACAAAAGATTTTGTCTCTCACGTCTCGCCGATTGTCCTTGTCCTCCTCGATCTTAGACACGATCCACCAAATCCACACACCCACACATGCAGCCAACAAACTTCCTGACAAGCACAAGGTTACAGTTTGCTATTTGGTGATCGTTCGAGTACGACTGTAGCGCACGAGTATTACTCCGTACAGCCTCTGCGTTCTAAAGCGAATACCTGTCGATCGGTCAGTGAGACAATTCGCCGAATCCACACTCCCACCCTTTTCGATTCCGCAGCATTACGGCGACAACAACAGGCAAAGTAAAGCAAGACAAGCAACGGCTTCTTGCCAGCTGAGCGCCGACGCCCGCCGAGCGCCGCGTTGCTTCTTGCGCGCATGTGTGAATACCTTTCGCTTCGACAGAAGTGCAGCCAGCAGACACAACAATGCCCTGGCAACCGCTGCCCCATATCGCCTTTGCGGTAGCGACATACCCATTTGCCCCGTCTCATCCAGAGGACCTGGTGCTGGAGATCGGAGATGAGTTATATATAATTGAGGAGACCCCTGATGGAAACTGGCTGAGAGGCTACCTGCTCAAGCCCCCGAGTCTCCTGGCTGGCTTGACATCAGTCAAGGGGCAGACGCTTGAGGCTCGCGTTTTCAGTGGCATATTTCCTCGAAGCTGTGTCGAAGTCCGTGAACTCCTCGGCGAATCCGGCGACAGTCGCTATATCGACGAGGATGGAGACGTACACAATGCGAGCGAAGATGGCTCCGCATACCCTGCTGTTGCTGAATCTTTTGTCCAGAAGGGCAGCGATTCGGCAAAAAGCGGCTTGACCAGTGACCAGCGCCGCCGCCGAAAAACAAAGGACATTGCAAAGGACGCGGACCTGCCCACAAGTGCCACCAAACTTGGCCGTACAAGCACCTCCCCGTCGCCAAGAGTCCGATCGTCAGCAACCATATCGAGTCAGGAGCGTCTTTCCGTCCCCGTTCGCCGCGACCCAAATGCTCCACGTCCCCAGGCTCCGGTTCCTATGCTCAAAATTGGCGACGAAACGCCCACCTCGGCTGCCGAACCGCTGATTGACGAGATCGCATCTTGTTTGCGCGAATGGCACTCAACCAACCTCCACGAACTGCTTCTGTCCCGCCAATACCACAAGCTGGACGTTTTGTCTCAGCTTATCGCCTCGCTCAATCAGGCTCGCCAGCAGTTTCTTCATAACGTCCTGACTAGCTGGGAGTACCGGAACTTGCGCGAGAAAACAGTCTGGGACCTGGTCCGGGTTAACAAGCTATGCCGCGGCGAGGTCATTGTTCGCGATCCTGCGGAGCGGGGCCGTATTCTGACTGGCGACGACTCCGTGGTTAAAATAACACAGCTGCAATCTACGATGAGCTTGTTGAACGAGCCACCCCAGCCACCTGTCGAACCGACGGCTCTACATCACCTCCTGGTGGACGTCCGAGGTTTCGCTGGTGCTTCGGCCGACGCTGCATCTCTCGTTTTGAGCCTTGTCGCCAAAGTTGGTGGCAGTCTCGTCCGACTATCCGAAAGCTACACACTCAATATCCCGTCTGGCGGCATTCTGGGCAGCCTTGGTCGGGGTGGTGGCACTGCAGCGGCGGCAGCGATGCGAACGCTTTTCACTGACCTTTCATCTGCCGATATTGGCGAAACGCCCGCCGTCGACTCCGAATTGTTTCTTGTTGTGACTGTCCGTGTCCCACAGAATATTGCCACGTCGGCCTTGTCTAATTCAGGCAAGCCTAGCTCTCGGTCAGGCCCCAACGTCAACGGGGTGCCAACAGCGGCAACTTTCTCGGGCGGCGCATCAAGAGAAGCAAATCGCCCGCCTCTTTCGAGCGGCAACAAATCGATGCGAAGAAGTTTGATGTGGACGAGCAAGAGCAGCCGTGCACCCTTCTCCCGTGCCGGCGCCGTGGCCAATGGTTTCAAGCTCGATTCTCTTAACGAGCAAGCAGACGAGCGGCCTGGCACCAGCGGAAACTCACCGAGCCGAGACGGCTACCCGCAGCCACCAGGATCGGCCAGCTCCAAGCACGCTGGCACTAGAGCAGGAGATGGCTCCTCATCTGTACACCATATAACGACAGAAAAAACGACAGGTGTTGGTGTATTGAAGCTTAATGCCATTATGAAACGAGAGGATGACGAGGTCGAGCATGTAATCAACATCTGGGCTCCGGTCGAACGCTCCACGCTAATGTCCGAAAAGCAACAGCAACAACAGCAGCAGCAGCAGCAGCAGCATCTCGGCGATGACTGGGATGATGTGATCCGAGACTTAATCTCAAGCAAGTCGAACCAGTATGAAAAGTCAAAGGGTTCAGAACGCGTTCAAGTTCATCTTCGGGCGTTCAACCATAAGGATGCCGATGTTCTGATCAAAGCCACGCCTACCCTTCTCTCTGGTATTGGCAAAACGAACAAGATGGGTTTCTCGGGTGCGCCAACAAAACCGCGCTCTGATATTTACTTGACTCTCTACGATGCTCTTTTGCCACGCCAGGCATTGCTATCTCGTTACGGGGCAAGCCCGTCTTCGTTACCGAATAGCATCAACGGCAACCACCTCCAGGTCACGCTTGAAGTGCGCCGGTCATCTGGCGAACGGATTGATGGCTGTATTTTCCCCTTTTCCAACTCCGGAGGTGTCGGCACTTGGCGCTCTACCGCAGTCGAACGCGGGGATGGCTGGCGACAGACGTTACGGCTATCACTGACTCCCCAAGACGTCTCATCCTCCCATGTTGTTATGTTTGTTGCGGACCTTCCGAATCCACCATTCGCTGTAGCCTATTTGCCCCTTTGGGACCAGGCAGCTTTTGTACGTGACGGCGTACATGGATTGCTAATGTACCGTGTGGACGAGCATACCGTTGCACCGCAGCCGCAACCGGGATCCCCACCAGGCCGTGGCGGCGGCTACCTCTCCTTGCCATGGAGCGCCAAGAGCCGTGGGGAGACGCAGACCGAAGTCACTGGGCCACTTGCCACCCTACGAGTCGAGTCTTACTTATGCAGCACCCGGTTTTCTCAAGATCGTGCGGTTCTCGGCTTATTGAAGTGGCGTGAAGGTCCACGAGACGCTGTGCCAAGTCTTCTGCAGCAACTCATCTTTGTTCCAGAAATCGAGGTGGTCAAACTACTTAGTGACGTGTTAGACGCTCTATTTGCCATTCTCGTGGAGTATGCGGGAAATGACGAATACGAAGACCTCGTTTTTACAGCCCTCGTCCGTGTTCTCGACATTGTTCATGATCGCCGGTTCGACGTGGGTCCTCTCGTTGACCACTACGCCGAAAACAAATTCAATTACCCCTTTGCAACGCCTTGCCTCATTCGCTCCTTCACACGACTCCTTTCAAAACCGACAGAGCCAGAAATTTCACGCAAACTTCGTGCTACCTTTAAGGTTTCACGCCACATTCTGAAGTTCATCACACATGCTCGCGATCAGCAGCGAGTTAAAGAAGCAGGCATTGGCATCGTCAGCTCTAGTCCGGGGTTTGCACGCCATTTGCAGGGGATCTTCAAAGCTCTAGAGGCCATGATGCGCAATACAGCGCCTGTGCTAGTCGGCAGCCAAACGCTGGCAGTACAGCACTTCCATACATGGCTTCCAGAACTGTCAGGCTTGTTGGCAACTGAGGAAATATTCCACATTGCAATCGATTTCATGGACGCGTGTGCCAATGTTAAGGGAAAGTTGGTGCTTTACAAATTGGTGCTGATTATCAACTACTGCCGACTCGACATCTTCTCCCACCCCGAACAAAGGTCTGCTCTGAGTGCCAATACCGTCCGGTGGATTGCACCGCACTGGGGCCACGTGGATAAAGTGACCGAACAGTGGAAAGAACAGGTCCGGCTCTGCTGCTCTATTCTTGCCAGCCAAATCGACCATCTTGGTCCCGAGATACCTGATTTTATTCCAAAGATTCTAGAGTCATATTTATGCATTCAATCAGCAGCTGCCTCGTCCACAGCAGCAGCTGCAGCAGCAGCTGCTGCGGGTGTCAACACATTGTCTAAGCTTTCTCGGACGCGGCTCTCTCTGCTGTTCCCCATTCAATATCCTTTCCCGTCTAAGCCGATTGCAACGTCTGAGGAAGGGAACGAGGAGGTTTTGGATGGAAAACTTTCTGCACCCGACTCGGAGCAAAGTCAGGAACTCAAGTTTGACGAGGCTCTCGTGGAACTCTCCGCAGTGCTTTCGGCGTTGTCAAATTCACCAAGCGGAATGCAGTTGGAGCTGGCCGATGGCGACATTGGTATGATTGTGGAAAACACGCTGCGAGTCCACATGAGCATTCTGCGGGGCGAGGCATTTCCGTCGACTTGGCTTAGTGTGCATATCTTTCACCATAAGTCAACTATGCGTACGCTTCAGTATCTAGCTGGTATCTTGCTGGAGAGTTTTCTTCCACATCCAGACGATGCGGAGAGCTTCAACACGGAGCTGTGGAAAATGTTCTTCTCTACTCTGTTGACTCTGGTCAGCAGCCCATTTTTGGCGCTGGAGACATTTCCGGAGCAGAAACGCCGGGCCGTGTGGAAGATTGCTGGCGATGTTCGGGAGCACGGGGCTGACCTGCTACGGCGCACGTGGGAAGCCATCGGGTGGGATACGACAGCAGACGAAAAGCAGCGCTACGGCTTGGGCAAAATGGGTGGTTACCAGGTGCAGTATGTCCCGACATTGGTGGGTCCTATTGTTGAGCTGTGTTTGAGTGTGCATGAAGGGCTCCGTCGGATGGCCGTGGAGGTTCTTCAGACGATGATAGTGAGCGAGTGGACGTTAAGCGAAGACCTGGCCATCATCCAGGCTGAGATCATCGACTACCTGGACGAGTATTTTAAGACGAAGCCGTTGACAGAGAGCATTCTCCAAAAGCTGTTTGTCGGGGAGCTGCTAGACCGCTTTTCCGGTCTGGCCGATGTACCTGACGAGCCGTTGTACGCAGCGCTGCGTGAGCTCATTGCGACCATCGACGAGTTTTTGGACCTTCTTGTCGCCGTTCACGGCGGCGATGGAGGCGCTTCTAGCAGCACAGGTGCAGGTGGCGCGTCAGGCGCATTGACAGGCACATCTGGTGCCGCTGCTTCTGCTGGTGTCTACGGCAGCTCGGCGTCTGGCGAAGCATCGCACCTGATCAACCGATTGCGGCTGATGGAGTTCCTTCGCGACATGCAAAAAGAAGAGATGTTTGTGCGATATGTGCACCAGTTGGCAGCGTTGCAGGCGGCTTCTCGAAACCATGGTGAGGCGGGATTGGCGCTGCGACTCCACGCCGAGATGTATGACTGGGATCCGTTGCGCACCGTTCCAGCGCTCAGCGACCCGCCCTTCCCATCACAGACTCATTTTGAGCGGAAAGAACGCATCTACTTCGACATGATCAAGCACTTTGAAGACGGCGAGGCATGGAGCAGTGCCTTGGCAGCTTATAAGGAGTTGCAGGTGCAATACGAGACAAACGTGTACGACTTTGCCAAATTGGCGCGGACGGAGCGTGCGATTGCAACAGTATACGAGACGATTGTCAAAAGCGACCGCTTGGTGCCCAAATACTTCCGCGTCGTGTTCCGGGGCCTGGGGTTCCCGGCTAGCATACGCGACAAGGAGTTTGTATACGAGGGCTCGCCCAACGAGCGCACTGCTTCCTTCACCGACCGCATGCAAGAGCAGTATCCAGCCGCTCAGATTATCGCTGTCTCGCCGTCGTCTGCAGCAGCAGCCGGCTCTCGCATGGGTCTAGGAACCGGGTCGTCGGGCCTGGCTGGAAACTCGGCACACCGCGGCAGCGTATCGGAAGACATGATAGACGACATTGTCGAGGGCCAGTTTTTGCTTGTGTCGGTCATCAGTCCGCATCGCGATCTCTCGCATCACGTTTTCCAGCGCGCTCGCGTGGCCCAAGTGGTCCGCGACTACCTTGTGTCGTCCCATCCTCAGGTGTTTTCCGTATCGCTCCGACGCCACACAACGGGGCCTGTGAGCGAACATTTCGTTGAAAAAGCCGTGCTTACGACGGCGGAGCCTTTCCCGACCATTCTTCGGCGCAGCGAGATTGTGTCGACAGAAGAGATCCGGCTCTCGGCAAAAGAGGCGGCGTTGGAGCGAATCTTGCGCAAAACGGCGGAAATGACAGCGGTAGAGAGGAAGATTGCGGACGGAGATAGCTCTCCAGAGACCGCCCAGCTATTATTGGATGCCGTTAGCATCTCGGTCGATCCTACGTCCGAGTCGAGCGTTGCGTGCTACCGCCAGCTATTGCCCACAGCAAAACGGCGTCGTCGGGGTTCTGATGGCAGTAAGGACGCAACGGGCGAAGATGGAGAGCGGGACGACGGCGACGGCGACAGCGACAGCGACATGATGTCGAGCGATGGCGAAGGCGAAGCTAAACTAGAGCTTGACCCTCAAGAAAACGCCATCAAGGTGGCTCTCGTCGATCACGCCATGATGATCAAACGCTGCTTGGCTATGTTTTCGCGCTCAACGAACGAGATTCTCTCAAAACACGCTGAGGATCTTACGCGGTGTAAGTCTCTCTATCCTTTGTCTTTTCGCTGCTATGGAAAGCGGTTTTTTTTTGCTGCTGCTCGGAAATGCTGACATGTCTGGGTCCTATGATGGCAGATTTTGAGAGCACATACGCTTCCGAAATAGCTGTTTTTACGCCACCACAAGTGCTGCGCGAGGCCACTTTGACCTCGCCAACGTGGGCGCGATCTTCGCCTACGGACACGGTGCCGTCCCCGCTGACAAATCTGATGTCTGCATTCGACAACGGCGCAGACAGCGTTGGGGGTGTAGCTATCATCAGCACAACGCCCGGTGGCGGCGGGCGTACTGGGTCGATGGAGGAGGCGTCAACAGGGCAGCCAGTGGCACTGCGACAGGGCCGGGGGGCACGGCTCTCGTTTCTCAACGGCCACGGCGCCAACCACAGCAGCGGGAGCAACACACGAAAGCGAGAGAGCCAGCACGTGAGCAATAACAGCGGAGGGGGCGGCGGCCAGCGCAAGGCGAAGGTGACCATTGGCAATGGAAGCATGGGTGGCAGTGCCGGCACAAACGGGATGGTCAAGACAGGCACGGGTCTTAGCGCAGACAGCGGCGCTGAGACGGCGAGGGAGGCGGTGGGCCGAAAGAGCCAGAGCAAAGAAAATAACCGGCTCAGTTTTTTCCGGTCCGGGAGCGATAAGACAGCGACGCCACTGGGAATTGGCGATGCAACACTGAGCGGCGTAACAGCAACGGTTTCTGCAGCAAACGGCAGTGGCAAGTCCAATAAAAGCGACTGGGTCGTGACAGACTATGGAGTGCGGAAGAGCTCTGAAACGGACAGAGGTTCAGGTGGTGGTGACACGTTGGCCAACACCAGTGCTGGCGGCACTACGGGAACCGTGAATAAGTCAGGCAGCGTCCGCAAGAGGCTGAGCATGCTCAAGCTCGGGAAAAAGTCCAGCAAAGGGAATGGTCTTATGATGGCTGTAAACGAAGAGTGACGGGGGAAACTGGAAACACCCCCCCCCCCCCCCCTCTTTCTTTTTTGCTGCGTTTCCTTCTTTATATCTTTCTATCTTTTTTCATCTTTTCTCTTTTTGCTCTCTTTTGTCCTTTTTATACTACTATATCCCCTTTCGCCTCTGTCTTTTGTATTTGCTTCTATATTTTCTGACATCACATATCGTATTCACATTTGTTGTGTGGGAGCCTTCTGAGCGAAAAGCCATTTGTTTTATTTTTCTCGGCTGTATTTTTGATATCGATGATTTACTACACCCTCGATAATTGGCATATTACGCAAAACTTTGCACCTCAATCTACATAACCAAGACATGTGAAGGCATAGGAACAAAAAAATATAAAAATTCAAGCGAGGTGAGATGATGGTGCCGTTTTGGAAAAAGTTTAGCTTGCGTGATATAGGTCGAACAAGATGGGACAAAAGAAGAAAACTCCGCAATACCAATGCCAGTCGAGGAGTCTTGCTAGTTAGTCTGTGGTACAACAGAGGGTGTTGCTGCACACTTTGAAATGCCAGTACATAATTACAAACAGTAATAGAGAAGGAAACGACGCGCCGGCATGCGATAGTACTGAGGATTGTGGCGTTTTGCAATTTTGCGCATCCTCGGCCAAGATGGGAAAGTGTCAGCCCTTACGGGCTAGTAGACGCAAACAGCGGAGACGCCTCGTTTTTGACCGTTTTGCTGCAACACGGAGACTACAAGGATTTGCACGTGTGCGTGGCGACAAGATTACGACCGACCTGAAGAGGAAACTCGATGGGTACTCCGTACACGCGAAAAGAATTGAAAGCCAACACGACAAGCCAACACGACTTTGATTTTGCCTCGCACCTTTTTCCTGGACAGGCCAGCTTGCCCGTTGAGCAGCACACCGAAATGAAGCTCTGCTCACCTCAACGGCTCTGACTCCAACGTGAGAGAAGGGGGGGGCACCAAGCTAATGCGGGATTTACGCAGACCACAACTGGGACGCGGGTTATTGCAGACGGCGAGAGCGTGGCGATGCAGAAACAACGGGCAAGTCGTTTGTATGGCAAGGATGGCGAGAGGACGTCAGGCGACGGGTGCGGAAGCTCAGACATGCCTGCACGAGGGGGGGGGGGGGGGGGGGGGGGGGGGCAGCAAAAAACACGAAAAAAA
>JADHKP010000007.1:420981-614482 GCA_019925385.1 Raffaelea deltoideospora | reverse complement strand
CCCCGCCCCCCCCGCCCCCCGCCCCCCCCCCCCCCCCGCCCCCCCGGCCCCCCCCCCCCCCCCCCCCCCCCCCCCCCCCCCCCGCCCGCCGCGCATAGGACGACAGGAAAGAGAAACGGATGCTCGAAAAGCGTTGCAAGATTGAAGCAACCAGGACGGGAGGACGAACCGAGAGCGGGGCCCAAAGTATTTGGGCCTCCCAAGCAGCTCGAAGACTGCTAAGAGATCTATGCAGACAACAGCTACACCGCAACATTGTGTATTTGGAGGGATCAAGTTGTATGGATACGAGAGCTGTATGACGCCTACAAAGAATTTGCAAGGCAATACCTCTTTGAGCCCGGCCTTTCCGTCATTTTTCTCTTCTTGGTATGCTTTTTTATGTTTCGCTGTATTTTTTCTGTTTCTTCAAACCTGCAATGGAAGGAGGCCGCCCAGCAAATTCTGTCAAAATCTGCCACGTCCCTGTCTTGCCGACCGTTGCAACGAAAACCTGCCAGGGTTTTGTGTGAAAGTGGGCATAAAAAGACCGCCACGGGCTGCAGGTTTTATTTGCCCCCTCTTTGATTTTCCCGCGCTTGACGCACGCCGTGATACTGGGAGTTGTCAATGGTCGCCCCCAATCTGTCAGGAAATTCTACTCGTAGCACACATTTAGCACCATTACAGCTGAGGCAGCTGGTGGTTTTACAGGTTTCCTGAAGCACAACTCGTAATGCACAGTGGGGGGAGGGGGGGACAAAGCTAACCAAAACCAGATACCTCAGTTAAAAGGGTCAGATAAAAAAAAAACCCAAATGCCATTCCTGTAGAAATAACACTCTGATGATGCAAAATAGGCCGAGAAAATAGGGGGAGAATCGGTCAACAGCTCCAACATGCGGCGTGGTTACTGCAATGGCTGGGCAAGCATTGAAACATTTGAAGTAGTTCGGTGGTCCAGACCACGACGATATCACCACAAAAGCAGGAAATCTCGTGTTCTAAAGTGTCATGCAAAGGTCTGATTTGCTTGGCAAGGGCTGTGACTTGGCGGTCAGCATGTTCCATACCGAAGGCCACAATGGTCTGCAAGAAGTACGAAAACGGGCAAATGCGCTCGTATATTTTGGGATCCCTCCATTTTCGATTTCTTGGGCAATCCCGTACGACGTCTGTCCTGCCCTTTGCTTGGCCAGGAGCTTTACAGAGCTGGAAACTTGTGATTGGCTAAGCGTGCCGAGCCAGTGCTAAGCTTTTGGGTTCTCCATAGTGTTTGCGTAATGTTGGCTGTATTATGGCCCGGATACCTTGGTGGCTACTGCCGAACCAACCTGCGTTAGCTCTGTCCGCAGGAATCCTCCGTCTACTAGTCCACATTCGGCCCTGCCTTCTCCTTACGGATTACGCGGTTCTATCCTTAGTTGTGATATTTCACTGTAAACGTGAACTCCGTACTCCGTGCCCCACAAAGGCTGTTTTCTACTCGTAAAAAGTGCCTCTTGTTTTTTTTGTCTTTGTTTGGTGCACTCATAGCTCCATCCATAGCTCTGTACGCTCCAGTAATCCACGCAGAGTGGCATGCCGCCTGTGTAAGCACCCCGTTTTTCTTCTTCCTTTTTACAATGCTACCCCTCCAAAGCAGGCAGGCGGCGGAAACAAAACGAATGATGTGTGTATTTTGGTCGTAAAACGTGAGCAATAAGACAGCAGAGACAATACGGGGTAGTAATATGGAGTAATACAAGGGGCAGACATACGAGTACTCGTATGGATACAAACACCCCACGCATGCTGAAGGTTTGAACAAGTCGACGGTTGCGACAGAAAAGCAAGCACATGCAAAGCTAGGTCTAGCCTAACCATTCGTCTCTCTCCAGCTTCGTATTATATTGGGGCCTTCCTCCCTTCCCCTTCTTCCTCCTCTGCTTCCTCAAGTTCTTCAAGTTTTTTTTTTTCTATTTTTTTTTTTTTCTATTTTGCTTTTGCTTCTTCACTCTCCCAGTCCCCTCAAGTTCCAGCCTGGTTTCTCTGTTTTCCAAAACCTTACTACGTTGTAGTCAAAAGAACAGCTCCGCCATAGAGTAAGAAACACCTTCGATCCACCACGTTAAGCTTTCGGCTCGATGTGAAATTGACTGAGCATTTCATCTAGGCAAGCTTCAAGAATCTGTTGAGCGGCACTCAAAGCTCCTGAAAGCCATTATAGATATCTCTTGCACACGCCGTCTTCAGCCCCACCCCATATACCGCAAAAATGGTTCATCTGGCCGAGATCAAAGGGCAGGACTGTGAGGCTTCTTCGTCAGAGCCGCACATTGACAAGGAACTGAAGAAGGTCCACTTGCAGCTGGCCAATGATGAAGATGGCTTCACAACCTCCGTCTACGGTTCTAAGTTTGCCCTGTTGGATCTGCCCCGAGTACGTTGCAGCTCGATCCTGTCTCCGCGATCTGTCTTGGCATTCTGTCTTTTGCTTTCTGTCTTCTACCGGTCTTCTGTCTTTCGTCTCGCATGGCCATGGCTAACAGGATCCAGCACGAAATTCCCGAGCATGAAATGCCCAAAGAGGTAACGTTTTTGCTTCAAAATAAACAAAAAACAGTTAAAGCAGGCTGTGCCACTAAAACATCAGCAATAGATTGCCTACCGCATGATCAAGGACGAGTTGAGCCTGGACGGCAACCCCATGCTCAAGTACGACTCCATTCAACTTCAGATACCCTGGCATCCTCTCTACCCTCTCAAGCTTATTTTGGGATGTTTGCTGAAGCTAACTTTTCTTTTTTTTTCTTTTTCCCCCCCTCGCAGCCTCGCCTCGTTTGTCACCACCTACATGGTTCGTTGGATCTCACCAGCAAATGTTTTGGCTTGACATACTAGTGATTGGCGCTGTCTCTAATGTCTGATGTCCTTTGTTTCTGCAGGAAGACGAGGTTGAGAAGCTCATGACCGAGTCATTTTCGAAGAACTTTATCGACTACGAGGAATACCCGCAGTCGGCCGACATCCAGAACCGCTGCGTGTCTATGATTGGCCGCCTGTTCCACGCCCCCGTGGGAGCCGAAACCGGGTCTGGTGCCGTCGGCACGTCGTGCGTCGGCAGTTCGGAGGCCATCATGCTGGCTGTGCTGGCCATGAAGCGTCGCTGGAAGAACAAGCGCATGGCCGCGGGCAAAGACTACAGCAAGCCCAATATCGTCATGTCGTCGGCCGTGCAAGTGTGTTGGGAAAAGGCCACGCGCTACTTCGAGATCGAAGAGAAGCTCGTGTACTGCACCCCGGACCGCTATGTCATTGACCCCCAGCAGGTGATCGAGCAGATCGACGAAAACACCATTGGCGTGTGCTGCATTCTCGGCACGACGTACACGGGCGAGTATGAAGATGTAAAGGCGGTCAATGATCTGCTGATCGAGAACAAGCTGGACGTGCCCATCCACGTTGACGCCGCGAGCGGCGGCTTTGTGGCGCCGTTCGTGGTGCCCGATCTGGAGTGGGACTTCCGCCTGGAAAAGGTCGTTTCCATCAACGTCTCGGGCCACAAGTACGGCCTCGTTTACCCAGGCGTCGGCTGGGTGGTGTGGCGGGCCGCTGAGTATCTGCCACAGGAGCTGGTGTTCAACATCAACTACCTGGGTGCCGACCAGGCCTCTTTCACTCTCAACTTCAGCAAAGGCGCCTCGCAGGTCATCGGCCAGTACTACCAGCTGGTGCGCCTGGGCAAGCACGGCTACCGTGCCATCATGTCCAACCTGACCCGCACGGCCGACTACCTAGCCTCTTCGCTGGAGTCGTTGGGCTTTATCATCATGTCCAAGAGGGCGGGCGGCGGCTTGCCGCTGGTGGCTTTCCGCCTCGCCCCCGATGAAGACCGCTCGTACGATGAGTTCGCCCTGGCTCACCAGCTGCGCGTGCGTGGCTGGGTCGTGCCCGCTTATACGATGGCGCCGCACACGAACAAGCTCAAGATGCTGCGTGTCGTGGTGCGCAACGATTTCACCTGGAACCGCTGCGACGCCCTGATCGCCGATATCAAGTTCTGCATGGCATACCTCAACACCCTCGACAAGGAAACAACTTTAAAGGCCCAAGAGTTCATCCATAAAAACCACACTCATAGCGGTCGTTCCCAGCACAATCATCCAAAGTTCAGCGTTCGTCTCTATTTATTTCCGTCTTGCTGCAATTTTTTTTTTTTGTTGTTTTTTGGGGAGTTTATGGCTTTCACACAGCCCGTGGTACATAATAGCTGACATTGTTTGTTTTGCAGAAAGAAAAGCACTCGCTTCAGGGAAAGACGGGCAAGACCCACGCAATTTGCTAATCGGATCCCAAAATAACCCGACTCGAACATGCCGCCATTGCGAACATGTTTCACCGAAGACCTGAATGAGGAGGGCGGAGAAAGAGGAGCAACGCGCCGAGACCACGTTGAGTGATCGATTGGGGAGACTTGGAGTGGAGTCGCCTGCTCGTTGAAACAAGTTCTTTTGCTCTTTGTCCGCTGATTTGGCGAAATGACATGCTGTGCGGTTGTATGTACGGAGTATGCATGACTCGTTCGTGGGCTATTTATTTATTTGTTTGTTTTGTCTAGTTTCGTGTCTATCAATTTTGGAATTACATTCAGGGCCAAAACTTTCGTCTCCTCTTCGGCCCAGTGGCTATTCGCGGGATTATGCTTTTTTGTGTCTTGTGACCAAGGTCCACGTGCTGAGATCTGCGGTTGCCTCTGCATAGCTATTACTGCGTGGTAGTAGTATTAATGCGCCGTATTTAAAGGGGAAGAGGGCAAAGGCGAATCTTGTTAAGGTCTCGAAGCTTTCTCTTGGGAAGATAACTCGCACAAATCGCGACTCCAACAGACAGACGTTTATGTCAAAAAGGTGAATCGAACTTCCAACAGACATTTCAGGGGCATATTACTCGTACTGGGGAAAGCGCAACAGGCATGTGCTGGCACATGCCCCACCCACATCATTCCCCAATCGTTGGCGACTCGGAATAATCAACAACACTGAGTAATCACTAACACACTAATAGAGCGCACTTTCACATGTCAAGCGATTCGACTCGGAGATCCTGAGTTTGAGAAGGCAGGCGGGCGAAAGATCGGAAACGGCTTTTGGCATGTGAGTTTCTTTGTTGAAGAAGGCTCTTCTCACAATTTCATTGAGGGTGTGCTTTTCGTTTCTTCATTCCCATTTCCACCAATTTACTAATGCTTTGAGTAAAAAGGTTCAATTTCTTGATAGACGTCGATTTTCTTTGTCCCCTATGTCTCACCTAAAGCCTTGTTAGCCTCTTCCCTTTTCCGTACATGTTGCTTTCAGCTGTTTCTCACCAACGCATTCCACTGCAAGTGAGAAGTCATACTGACATCAGTTGGTACCAATAGAAAGGACATTCGCAACAGCTTTTTACAGCGTTTGGTTTCTTGGTTTCCCGTGCGCGCACCAAGACAAGAATGGTTAAAGGCCAAGGCATCAACACCTTTTCTGTGGTGAAGATTTAGACCAGTTACTTGATTTAGTTCTCTCGATCTGTTATCCACAAGGTTGTTTGCTTGTTTGCAAGACTGGACCGATCGCTTTTTTTTTTTTTTTTTTTTTTGCCGGATATGATTGATCACGTCTTAGGCCGGCCATCTGCCAAGTCCCGTCGACTGCAGGTGCTGGCCGTCCTGACATTTTGGTCGGCATATCTCATCCGGTCCGTTAACCCGTTCTTGCTTCTTTTCCTTTCTCTTTCTCTTTCCCTACCTTTTCTTCTCATCGCAACTGCATTTCAGAGTTTGCTGCTAACCGGAAACATACATTCAGAGGGAACAAGCATGGCCCTCCAGGTGTTCGGTCGGCCTCTCGCCTTCTCACGAAGAAGTTGACAGCTTGGCACACCGTTCTTCTCACAATGCTTTATCTCTATGCCGCCCGAAACTTCAGCACACTCGTGGGCTTGGCCAGCCCAGATCCGCTGGCCAACATGTACGATGCCACCTTTTTCCGAGCCACCTGGGTCTTGACCGCTCTCGATGCTGGCTTCTGGACTGCCATGAAGATACGAGCGCCGTGGCTGCGTGACCTCTCCAGCATTGTCTTTTCCGTCTTCTACCTGATTGCGGCCGAAAAGGCAGACGAGAAGGTGCGCAAAGTCCGCGGAAATCTGACCGTCGAGCACCTCCGCGTGAGCTGGAACAAGTCGACGACGCCGTATCTTGATTTCTTTCAGCGTCTTTTGCGGCCGCGGTTGACCCGATGGCCGCCTCGCCTTGTCCGCATCCCTCGTCCAGCCACGAGCGACTACCGCGACCAGCCCATCATGGCGTGGCTTTACTATGATGGCTCCATCGACAACCTGCGTGCATCTGGCATCAATCGCGTCGTCCTCGATATTCCAGGTGGTGGCTTTGTGGCCATGGACCCCCGCTGCAATGACGACAGGCTCTTGTCTTGGGCTGTGCAGACGGGGCTGCCTGTTTTGAGTCTCGACTACAAAAAGGCGCCCGAATATCCGTTTCCCTACGCGCTGAACGAGTGCTACGATGCATATGCGACATTGGTCAATTCGCGTGGGCGCTGCATTGGCCTAGCGGCCCAAGAACCGGTGCATGTTGTGGTCTCGGGCGACAGTGCTGGTGGCAACCTGGCAGCTGCTATGACGCTTATGCTTGCCCAATCGGCGCCGGCGCAGTTTACCCTTGATCACTCCGGAGACGAGAAAGGGCAGCAAGGGAAAAAAGAACGAAAACAGCTTCCGTTGCCGGAGGGTTTGATTTTGTTCTATCCCTCCTTGGATATGAATATTGGAAACTGGATGTCAGATGAACAAATGGCGCTCATCAAAGACAGACGGATGCGGCAAACGAACAAGAATGTGATTCGTCGAAAGTCAAAGCAATTTAGTGAACTTGCCGGCACGCCGCACGAATCTGATGATGAAGGCCCGTTGGCCATGACATCCATTACAAAGCAAAAGGACGACAGTGGCGGCGACACCGTTGAGGCCACCGCCAGCAGCAGCAGCAGTAGCAGAAGTGATCACTCGGGCGATGAAGCAAAGTCGCTGTCTCGTGAGAACGAAGCGCGCAGCCCAAGGCCCGCCTACTCACATATAAATGTTTCCCATTTTGGGAAGGACGGCAGCACTGCGTCACAACACCGTCGTCAACCGGGACAGCCGAACTCGGACACAAGGCCCATCTCGCCGGGTCCGCAGTCGGGCGATCCGGAATCGGAGGCCGGCACGAAAGCAACGGGATCATACCACCCGCAGGCTCTCGGCACACGTCTGGCTACGTCTTCTACGATTTCCTATTTCAACGACCGGGTCCTGACCCCAGAGATGATGCGTGCGATGATAATTTTGTATGTCGGGCCGCACAACCGGCCGGACTTTTCACGAGACTACCTTCTCTCGCCGATTTTGGCACCGGATCTGCTCTTGGCTCACTTTCCCAAGACATATTTCGTGACGGGCGAACGTGACCCACTGGTGGATGACACGGTCATTTTTGCCGGTCGACTGCGTCGGATCAAAGCTGCGTTTTACGCCTCTGGTGGCAGACGACTGAACTACCGGGAGTCGGACGCTTTAGCAGAGGGGTTTGACGATCGCGATGTCGCAGAGGTCGTTCTGATTCCGGGAGTCAGCCACGGATTTATGCAGTTTCCCAACATTTATCCGCCAGCTTGGAAGTGGATTGAGCGTTCAGCACAGTGGATCGACGAAGCCTTTCAGCGTGCTGATGGGCTTCGCCAGCGCGGAGGGGGGAACGCAAAAGTGCGTGAGCGAACGCGAAAGAAGCGTGCTTCTCAGAGCCGACATGAGAATTCAGCGACAACCACAGCTCCAGCGCGGACGACAGAAGCAGCCGTGGCAGCGAATCATCGTGCTGCTGCTAATGCAGACCAGGCCAACGATATGCTTGGCGATGAACATAACCAGCGGCCTGTGGCGAGGGCTGAGTCGAGTGGCGAGGAAGATCGTCCACTTGAGATGATGCGCATGACAAAGGCAAAGGGCAAGATGGCTGCTGCTAGTGTTGCCAGAAGCTCAAACAGCAGCAGTAGCAGCAGCTCGGTGGGCACAGAGAACGGACCATCGCCCGCAGCCGGAACAGAGGCTAGCGGAACGTCCAGCTCTGCAACCACGACATCTACAGCAACAGCGGCGTCCCACGACATGAACAGATTGGTGGAGACAGGCGGACAGCACCCGGACGAAGAAGCGAGTAGTGGCGGCAACAACGGTGGCACAAAAGCGGACAAGAAGAAGCGCACAGCTACTCGGCATCGGGCCAAGGGAGACCAGCATTTGGTCAAGCTCGCTAGCTCAGACGATTTGTTGGGCCGGCGGATGCAGGGCATTGTCGGCGGGTTATCAGGGGTGGCGGAAGAATGACAGAGCATGTAACGAGAAAATGAGAGTGCTTTTACACACATATGTATTAAGATTAAAAGGGCGGTTGGCGCGTGTCTATAGATAGGGCAGTGGAAGAGACAATCCGGATGATTTCGTTTATGCACAAGAATGTTCAGAAACGCAAACGTTGAAGTTGCGCAAAGGCTTCAAAAAAAAAAGAAAGAAAAAAAAAAAGCTTGAGAAGCAAAAACAAAGGCTTCAAAAAAAAAATCCTCGAGAAGTAAAGAAATGTCGCTACGCAACGCACAGCCTTTCCTTTGTCCGTGATCGGCTTTGTTTTCGTTATTTTTTGCTCTTTTCGCCCACACCCGACCGGTGAGGAGGAGGTGCACTTTGGTTCTAGGCAGCAGCAGTCAAGGGGCCAGCATGCCAAGCATCGAGGACAGAGTCGATCTCTCTCAGCAGCTCATCCTTGCGGGAATCGACACACCAGCTGCCGCGGACGGAGTTGCGAGCGATGGTGGCCCACTCGGCCACGTCCAGGTCGTGGGCTTCCTGGACGGCGCAGTAGTTTTCTTGGATGTAGCCGCCGAAATAGGCCGGATCGTCCGAGTTGAGCGAAAAGGGCACGCCGGCGTCGAGCAGCGTTCGAATGGGCACGTCCTTGAGGCTGGCAGCCGCCCGCAGCCTCACATTGGACAGCGGACAGACGGTCAACAGCACCTGGTCGCGGGCCAGCCGCGCCAGCACGTTGGCGTCCCGAGCAGCTGCGATGCCGTGGTCGATGCGGTCGGCGCCGAGGACGTCGAGGGCCTCCAAGATGTAAGACGGCGGGCCTTCCTCGCCGGCGTGGGCCGTGACCCGGCGGACCGGAGCATCGGTGTTTGGTGTTTGTGGAGGCGGAGTTGCCACGGCTGTTCCTTCCGGCAGCGTTGCCGCCGAGGAAGGATTGCTCTCGCCCCGGGCCTCGGCAAAGACTTTGTGCCACAGTGTCGGAGGCAGGTCTTTTTCGGACGAGCAGAGACCGAGACCGGCCAGGGACCCGATGAGCGAGCCATCCGCCGCCTCGGCCGCCTCAGCCCAGTAGCCGTTGCCGCGCAACATGCGAACAACCTGTGCACTTTCGGGGACAGGCAGGTGTCGCAGCAGGCAGGGTATCAGCAGGCTGGAAAGACCCCAGGCTGCGAGAGCACGGCTGCTAGCAGCGCGTAAGCCACGCACAATGTCAGCGAGCGCGATGCCGCGACTCAGGTGGGCTTGGGGATCGAAGAACACCTCGGCGTGGCGGACGCGGGCTGCATGGGCTCGCTCGAAATAGGCAAAGGCAAGGGCCTCGAAATCGGCCGCCGTCTGGAGGACAGACATTCCGATGTAGTAGTAGTGGAGGAACTGCAAACAGGCACAGTGGTCAGCAGCGAACGCAGCGAACGCAGCGAACAGACGCTTCGCCGTTTGGGGGGGCGGTCACGTCCTAGAACTCACATCGTCGAGAGACGTGAAGCGGTCGTAGCGGGCGTATAATGCCTCAACGGACGCAAAGGCGGGATCATCGCTCGGCAAACTGACGCCGTTGCGGGCAGCCAGCTCAAAAAGCAGTTCCGGGGAAAGACTGCCCTCGACGTGCATGTGGTGCTCGCATTTTGGCAGAGCCTCCAGCAGTGGATGTAGGGGAGACCGGCACATGGTGAAAGCAGGGCGAGGTTTAGATAAGACGAAAAAGAGGGAATGCCTTCCAAAAATCCGACAGCAAACAAATTGGAAAGTCAGGTTTCATGGGAATTTGCTATTGATGGTCTGGGACCCAGCCGAAATATATTTTTTTCGTTTTTTTCTTGTTTCTTTTTCTTCTTCTTTGTCTGGCATTTTCTTTCCCCTATCGCCACCCGCCGATAGCCGAATGTGAGCGATGGATTAAAGCTATCATCTTTTACGAAGAGACTTTGCAGACTTTTTAGTGCTAAAAATTTCTCAGTGGCGATCGGCCAGGACAAGCCACTCGGCCAGCGGCATTTATACCTTTTCGTGGCACAAGGCACTGAGCAAAGCAAAGGCCTACATTGTTACCTGTTGCAGAGTAACTCTGAGCGGGTTACAAAGTACGTTGGTGAAGACTGCCATGAGAGAACATGCTTGTCAGATAAGCTCCCCCCATCGCTGTGCAAGCTGCAGATTCTTGTCCATCCTTCTGCTATCGTGCGACTCGCTGTCCGGGCACCAACCGGATTGCTTCAGGTACTGTGTAAGAACATCGTAGCATGCCGGTTTGCTGGCTGGCATCTACCTCTTTCGCCCAAACAAATACGTCTCGCGTTGCCAAGGGCGGGAAAAAGCCAGCACCAGGATTGCAGAAGCTTGTGTAGAACAAATAGGACATACGGCAACCTCTCAGGTATACAATGTAAACATCTGCGAGCTCCTATCTGGAGCCAAATGCACTTGCCATCAGCTTCTTGAGCAACCGGCTGCTGAGTATCTCTCGATGCCCCCGACTGCATCAAGTGTTCAGCCCATGAATCGTCGTTTAGCCTTTCTCGACCAATTACCGCCTGAACTTCAACGGCGATCCTTAGCATGCCTGACCTCGAGTCAGTCACAGGACTCTCATCCGTCTGTTTCCACGGCCGCTCGTCCTTACGAAAAAGTACAATGGCATGGCTTCTCTTCCTACCTCCTCTTTGTCGTCACCTCGACTTGCAGAATTTGGCTCTTAGTGCAACGGTTACGGCACAGCACAGCATTGTAGTGTCTCGCAACCGCCCAAAGACACTCTTGAAGCTATTGTATCCCCTGGATCCAGATGCCTTCTTGCAATCGTGCTTGTGGGCCGAGAGAGGTGGGCGTCTTTCAAGAGGGCCTTGCTTACAACACATGAAACTCCGCTACGGGAATACAGCAGCCGTTCTCAGATCCGGACGGAGGCTAGACCGAGGTCGAATGTGGTGAAAAAGACATTGTGCATGCATGTGCCATGTCGGTAGGTGAAATCAAAGAACGTAAACTGTAGGCCACACTATTTAATACTTGTCTGGCAACAACCAACGACGTCCTGCAACAATGAAGGACAGCACAGTGTTACGGGTGTAATGCGAAATAATATTTGTATGCAGCATGCTCGACCGCTTTTTGGAATGATAAAGTGGAAAATCTGCGCGTCCAATGCAAGTGAGCGCGGTCAAGAAGGCCTGTTCACATAAAATGCCAGTCCTGGTTTGCCTCATCTCTCCGTTGAATGTTATCCGATTTTACACCACATCGGCCTCCCTCTTGTCTAAATCTCACAAAGCGTTTCGCGACTATTTAAACTGTTCTACGGTGCCAGGTCCGTTCCATCGGTCACCTCGTCCAGCATAAATATCATCATATCACATTAAAACTAGGACATCCACTTCCTTTCTCAGCACGTCGACAGCAAGCAAAGGTAACTGTCGTCTTTGAATGAGACAAAGCGTTTGCTACAGCTCCATTGCCTCTGGTGTCTTTGGCGATATTTTCGACCCATCCGCTTCTGGCGATCAACACACTCTGGCATACGGGCACTCGCGGTACGTGCATGTTGTAAAGCCTGCAGGGGACTGACGAAAGCCACTTGACTATGTTCACTTGTACGATCCGTTCCGTGACAGGTGTGCATTGCGAGTATATTTGCGTCTGCAACATACGGGCTCACAAACATGCCCCTTGTGGTCTTGTGAACGCCTGTCTTTTTGCCCTCCTTTGGTCGCCTGCGAAGTCAAAGTCGAGGGGCGAATACGACGGCCATTAACGGCATCTTCTGCGACCAGCTTTTCCGGGTTGACTGATCTTATCAAAATGCTCTGAATGGGCCAGTTTTCGAATATAGAAGCCGGTTCTACGACGCTTGGGGCTTCTGCCAATTGCGAATCTTAACAATTAATCCTTAATCCCAGCGTGCAAGGCTGCGAGCCCAATGATATGTGGTTTATGTTTTACTGATGTTTTACTGCCCTGTCTTCACCCATGACTGTTTCGATGACACAGGGCATTGAAATTTACAAAAATGCATCTGCTCTGCTTGAGGTTATTGCTCTGTATTTACATGTCGGGAGGCACTTGACAACATTAAAAATGACAGGTCAAGACGGCTGAAAACGACAACCCGGAAAGCGACGGAGGCACAATAATAATCCGTAGCTGTTTTCCTTCGACCGCTTTCCTTCTTTCTTCATTTTTTTCTTTGCTATGTTTTGTTTTGGTTTCGTTGCAGTTTTTCCAACGCAGCAGTGGGCTGATACAGTAATCGTCACGATGCAGGGCACTGCTTGTTTTGGAGCGACTGGGGAAATAAACATATGTGCATACAGAAGCAAGCGAGGGGGGTGATTTGCAGTGTTTGATGGACAAAACACGAACTAGAGAGATCATGCTGCTCTGAAAATCGCGTTCGGTGCGCTGTTTGGTCATCGTCGATGTTTGCAGGTCATTGTGATCAGAAACTCTTGAGCCGGAGAAAGGGAAACTGTGGTAATGGAATTTTCGAGAGAGGGAAGCCAGGCAGAGAGAGGTGAGCGGCCTGTCACTGCTGATCCGTTTCATCAACCACCTTCTGATCCCCCCCAAAGTGCAACTTTAAAAATAGAACAACAAGGGCAGCAAAAAAGCAAAGTTGAATCAAAGCAATATACGAGTAAACGCAAAACATGCAGAAGGAGCAGCAAATAGCACAACAGAAGAAGCAATACATGAAACTTTTGTCGATCTGTTTTGTTTGCTTTAGTTTCTGAGTTTTGTTGTTTTTATTGTTTGGAGATTTGCCTCTGTAAAAACTGTCAACCACGATCATCAACAGTTTGGCCCAGAAAATCCCGCCTGTCGAGCACGTCAATGCTATCCCACAGACTGTTCCTAGTCACTTCTCACGTTTTCTTATCGGTTTCTGTAGGCTAAGGCTGTGCCTTTATGCTTGCCAGCCTTCTCATCATTCTCTAGCTTTCCAAGGCCTGACGGGGCATTTGAAACGCATATTTAGTACTGTTACTGCTACCCTGATTTACACTGCTTGACGATCGGCAGAGCAAGAAACAAATAAAGGACGTACAAAACATGAATGTTTTTTTTTTTTTTTTTTTGCACCAAGTGACCAGCCAGTTGTGCCAATTCCCCTGACTTCTCCTCTGAGAGGCCACCTCACCTTCTCCTGGCAGTCCCCTTCACGTCACACCCTTTACCGACCAATTTTCCACTTGAAACCTAAACGGCGTACGTTCTGACAAACAGTAGAAGATGGAACAATCGCCTTCCGCATATCGCCACCCTCCGGCCTCGGGCAGGTAAGGACTCACGAAAATACTTCTTGATGGCAAAGAAAGTGCAGCTAGAAGGCAGAGCAATATAGAGGGATAATGAGAGATTTAAGATGAGAGCACAGAGACGTTGTCGTCGGGATCCGAAACAAAGACGACTAAGAAACGAAGTGGTCAGGAGGATTGCTTGGCTAGATGTGAGCTACGTGATCTGTTGCACGACAGAGACCCAGACATACAACACGATAAACGACATGTGAAATTTGTAGATGAAGAAATTGCAGTGTGTGTGTGTGTGTGTGTGTTTTCCCTTGTTTGTTTGTTTTGCATGCCCGTCGATAGTTATCCGCTCCTGTTGAGCCGTCCCCTCTCGGCAGCCTTTTTTTCTCCATCTCCCCAAAAGGTCCGATCCGGGTTCGACCCACGAGATCGTAAGTGAAAGCCAAATGATAAAGGTAGCGTCACCACCCTTCGGCCCCGAGGAAAGGTCCGTAGAGGCCTTTAAACGACACATCTGGCCGAGAAGCTAGTGGAACGACCTCTGCCACTGCGGGCTGCGTGTCCTCGGCCTAGATCTGGCCTCTAACCAAAGGGTCCAGGCGGAAACGTCTGATGTGGAAAATATTGCAAAATCCGTATTATCTTAGTTCGACCCTTATTCTCTCTGCTATTTATTTGGATAGGATATTATATCCCTATCATTGGCCTGCATGCGATTGTTATAACATTGATTTGAGAAGCCCTGGTCCTGTAGTAATGCCCAATAGTTTGATTTACTCTGTCTGTTTTCCGTTGTCCGCCATCACCTACCATAATGCGCGTCCAGTGTTCTACGTGTCTTGTGGCTTATTGGCTTTCAAAGTATGCGGTCTGTACTCACCTGTTCGTTCATCAGCCAGTTAATTCTTCAGTTTCTGGACGCCAATTTCTTTGTGCCGCAACGCACGCTGATAAAGAGAGTTACGCCTCCCGCACCTTTGTCTCTTCATCTTTTTTTCGGCTGTTTGCCGTCCCTTGCTTTCTCAGACCGACACGTATTACGACACTATATGCTATTGTTTTTGTTCATATTCTCTGCCGCTGCACCATGCCTGATGCATGTTGCCAACGCCATCATGCAGTGGCTCTCGTGCCGGCCCTTGTTTCCCTGTGACGCAAGTTTTTCTTTTTTTTTCTCTCTCTTTCCTGCACACGCCCCCTGTCACACTCCATTATCCAACCCTACCTCTCTCTTATGCAAAACAGCAATTCAGGTGCCGGGCACCGGAGTTGGCTACCAACGGAGTACTCGGAAAGCCGCTCTTCTTTGTCTGTCCAACCCCCCCTTCTTTTGTGCCTCCTTCGCACATTTCTTCATCGTATTTTGCTTTGTGCAGCGGCGTACCAAAGTCATCAGATTCTCCTCTTTTTTAAAAGAAAAGAGAAAGCCATTTTTTTTAAGAGAGTGCAAACAGCATTGTCATGATACCACTTGCAATGTATTTTTGTGCCCCCATATCGTAGTTACGAGTATGTTTAAGCTTCAGACTAAGAGTCGGGTCAAGACTTGGTACGGAGTACTTGCAGACAACATCATAGAGTTTAGCTCTTGCTCCCCCCTAAAATGCCAGAGCAGTAGTGGAGCCAGGCAAAGTCTGTTTCGTCTACGTCGCCGTAGCATGTGGTAAAGTTTCTTTGCATGTTCCATACCCCTTGATAGACCACCTTCATTTCTCTTTTCTGTCAGAAGTGGCAATCTCAGTAAAAACAAAAGCAATCGGGTAGTTTAACAAGCCAGCAAAAATGCCTAGCAGCTTTGGAGATCAGGGAGCAATACGACGTACTATTTGTAGGTTAAAAAAAGCGGAGAAAGTGTAGCCAACAGATCTGCAAGATCAAACAGAACTCTGGGTCACCAAAACCCGGATGAGGTAACTGAACGTAGTACTGCTCAAAGCGAGATTGGAGGGGCGGATCATTCTGGTTCGCAGTGTGCTCGTATTACTTTGTATTGCGTTTTACTCGTCTGCAGTGGGTTTTGGCTTATTTGACTCCCCTTTTGGAACAGCTCTATTGTGCGAAGCATCCAAGATGCCTCATAATAGCACGGGGTTGGCTTTGCGTGTCCAGAGGCTGCTGCGACTCCGAAAAGGGATAAGCAAAGAAAATGAGAAAATACCCAAAAAGAGAAACACGCATTCTGCTTCAAAGAAGCTGACTGGCGTGGGACAATTTGAGGACTTCCGCCACAACCACCTCCCGAGGAAGGCGGGGAGTTAATATAAATTAGCTTTGCCCAGCCGGAGACTTACTCAAGATGGGCCAGGATTTTCTCATTGCGTGTGTATGAATTGAGCATATGCATATCAGTAGTTTACTTAACGGGGCGCAAGTAGTTTGCGGGATGCGGACAACGCCAACTCGTCCGGCTCTCCGGTCCCGAACGGCCGTGGTGCGCTGTTCATTTATTTGTTTGAATTCTTTCCAGTGCTTCCAATAATGTCTATGACCATTTCTCTTTTTTTTTCTGTTTTTACGCTCGTTTATAGCCCTTTCGGACCATTTTGACGCCGGTTTTGTCAAAATTTAAATAGACTTTGAGCCCGCCATGTACAAGTACTATGCATCAAGGGGTTATATTACACAAAGTATTTATGGCTGGCAACTTTCCAACGGGCTTTTCGCTGTCGATATAGTCTCGCGGCTCGGAGTCAGTAACCGAGCGTGGCAACTGGGTCGGCGGCTTGGATATGAAAGGGAAGAAGAGAAATGACAGCGAGATGTGCGAGAACTGCGAAATCCGCGAGAGCATGAAGCAAAAAAAAACACCGAGTCTCCGTGGGGGGGGGGCAATATATAGTGCTAGTCTTCCGCGCAGAGCAGACCTCAAGACACCTCCAAAACGGGAAATTGTCTGGCAGCCATATATTGGCTCCTTGCACTGGTTGTCTAGCTTTTGGCTAGGTTCCACGACGGTCATAAACTACACATATTAGGGTTCCAAATGAGGAACATGCTGCAACGGCGGCGGCATCGGCGTGCATGAAAAAGTGAGAGGCCGGAGAGACATGGCTGGCCAGAGCGTGGGACAATGTTTTGGACATAATCAACCCTGACAGTGTTCCTGCGAAGGGGGGCTGGAAAACAGAAAGAGTCAAGACGTCAAGAAATGAAACGGGAGAGGGGCTAGGCAAGCAAGCGGCTACGGTGCCCGAGACTCAATGATCGGATTGAGAGAGGCAAGCGTGCACGCAGAATAAACGAGTGGATGGGTTACTCGTAGTGACTCGTATTGTCCAATTGCTTGTGCGGAGTACGGAGTATTGGGAAGATTACTCGTAGAGCCTCGACGACGGAATAGGGGGTTGGGCTGATGGTGCTAAGTCACCTCGTAAACCAGGGGGGACACAAGCACGGCTAGCACGTGAAATAGTTGGTTCGTGACCGAGTCGCAATGTCGCAGCCCAGTGACACTGCGGCTGATCTTTCCCTGTATGTACTCGTAACAAACCCACTTTACCTGACCCAAGAACATGTTCACGCTCGCTTTCACATTTTGGCCTCTGTGTAGAAAGTGTGCACCTCGCCAGAACGGACATCATGGGCGGAAAACTGCCAAAAAACATGTATAAAAGTAAGACATTATGTCTTTTCAGACTCGTAGGTTTTTTGTATGTTTCTTGTTTGATTTTTGGGCATCGTGAGAAGTAATACGGAGAACAGACGATCTTCTCAGAACGCACTGTCCGATCTACGAGTACTCTTAATTCACTGGTTGCAGCGATTGTGCTGGAGCGCGTCCTCATGCCAAGCCTTTAAATGAACAGTATTGCTTCTTGTAATACGGTGTAATCATCGTCGCTGTGATACTTGCACTGCACTACGGAGTATTACATGGCAGTATTACTGTGTATAGCCTACGTAGTAATAAAATACAACGTCTTGTTGAGAAGCGGTTGAGCAGACCCTGTCCCTGTTTTCGCCTCCTGCCCTGCCCCTGTCGGTTCCGGAGAGTGGGGACAGGACAGGAGGGGGCGGGACAGGGAAGCAGCTCAGTTCTGGACAACTCACTCCGTATTATTACGAGCGATACGTCGTACTTCATGGGCAAGCTGTAGCGGGGGCGCACTGGGTCTCATACATCTCCCTAGTATTACGACGTAATACGGTGTATTACTGCGACTCGAATTTAATATCTCAAAATGGAAAAAGGAAATGAAAAGCCAGCATCTTTTGTATGGCAAGGGAGAGATTGTAGCAGAACAGGCCTCGTTTGAAGTGCTAGAAAAGGGAGTACGCACACAGCGATGTCCTCGCTAAAGGCGGGTTGACAGAACACAAATGGAAGTGAAACGAAAGCCAAGCTTCAAAAGGAGGAATATAATCGTACGAGAAGGAGACCAGAAAAAAAACAAGTTAGACCCCACGAGTGCTACAGAGGTCAAACTGCAATGCTTAGTGCACGTTCTTCTCGCACATTAATACGACGCACGCCGAGTACTCGTACGTGTACGGTGTAGAGGACGAGCAACTGGACAGTCTTTTTGACTGTGATGGTGGCTCGCAAGGCAGAAGTCGACTTGCTTTAACTTCTCGTAGCCTTCTTGGTTGTTGTGGGCAGGTCGCTGTCTTTTAGCCGTTGAGACGGCAAACAATGACCTCGGAGAGTTTTGTACGAGTTCTGACAGCAAGCCTTGGGCCATATCCCAGACTCTACTACTTGGCGAATTCAGAGCACGGGTTTATACAAAAGCTAAACATTTTTTGGCGCATGGGGCAAATACGAGTACGTCGTAATACTCCGTACACCGTCCATCACTGCGATGCTTTTTCGTTCTCTCCAGCTCCCCACCACAAGCCCTGCTCAACAAGACCCATATTTGGTGTGGCACGCTGGATACTCGCCTTAATTGTTTTGTGTGATTCTGAAAACCTTCTCGGCACTTCGGTGCTCGCTTGACCTGGCGAGTTCTTTTGCGCTGAGCCAGCCAACCAAGGCGCTCATTTATTTTATTCTCGTCTAACTGCAAAATAAGCCATGCCAGACTGTCCTCCCTATTTCCGGCCGGCCAACCGCTTCCGACTTGCCATTTCTCGGTTGCTTCCCGGACGTCGTGGTTTCTCCTGAAGGTGCAAAGTTTTCTGTCTCTTCCCGTCTTTTGGTCTCCTTTTGTTCCCTTCTCGGTATTCTAACAGGCGAAGCCCCCCCCCCCCCCCTTCCCTTTCCCCCTGCCCTTTCATCTATTACGGTTTGTTACTTCGAACGAGAGCTGGTAGGGTTACTTTTAGAAAGAAAAGCGTCGCTAACCCCCCCTGGTTTTGCCAGGGGTTTACTATTTCAGTCTTGTTGTTGTTTTAGTATCTACGATGTAATACGACGTAGGTTTCTGCGAGTGGTGCTTCTTGCCCCCCTTTCTGCCTCATTTTTCTCCCTTCGCTCTCACACTTTGCGCTTTCTGCTTTAGGTACGGAGTAATACGGAGCACATTGTTTCCAGTAATACGAGTATTTAATGCAACGCAAACTTTCGGCCGGCGGTCCCCGAATGGAAGTTTTATTTTTTCCCGCTGTGTGCGACTACCGATTGTAAGGGTGTAATTTGTCTCCCCATGTCCATTCTTGAGATGCCAAAATAGACCGAAGTGCGAAGCACCTAGGTCTGCCTTTTTTCCGTAGCGTTGCAGTCGGTTCACTCTTGAAGCCTCGTTTTCGGACCCCTCCTTTCCTCCTTCACTTGCCTCAAAACGCTATGAAACACAGCCAGGCTATTTCTTCTTCACCGGTCTGGAAAACGGTTTCCTCAAAGACTGGAAAGGCAATACGGCCTTGAAAAGTAAACAATATGGTCATGATAAACACCAAACAGCATCTGACGTTCACATCTGACGTTCACATAAGCAGTAACTCGTGAGGAGTTTGAATCGAGAACACCTATAGAAACAAATACTCCAATCATTCAGTACCTCGGACTGTGTGTGGGCATGCCATTGTACTAAAAAAAGAAAAGAAGAAAACTACGGAGTAGAGACAAGAAAGCTACAAGTACGAGTAGAAACCAGAAACACGCAACCTGTCCCCCCCAACTCCAAAACACAACACGCGTAGAAAAATGTCCCTTGAGGCTCCACAAATCAACCAGTCGGAACCAGAGAAATACTTCCAACGGCGCGCGTTTTAAAACAAGAATGCACGGCACAGGCCTTTTTTTTTATGGGGTTACGGCGGGTTATGCGGGGCTTACAAGAGGAAGAACATATGCGAGCATCAAGGGTGAAATGGTTTTGACGACTCCCCCTTCTCTTTTGGTCCATCGCAGATTTCTATGGATAGTGCCCTGGTACCGTACAGTAATACTCTGCAGGTCTTACGGAGTTACAACTCCTTAAGAAGTGCTTCTATTACTACGGAGTATCGGCCTCCAGAGTTAAGTGCTCTAGTATGGAGACTCGTCGAGGTCATGCGTGCGCTGCACGAAGACGGGAGACATGATGGCCCCGTAATATTGCTTGTATATTTTGTTATTTGCAAACCCTGTCGACAACACGATCGCCAGTAGCCAGTAGAAAATATGCAAGCTGATCAAAAGCGGATTTTTTCTCTACGCAATCTTGGCGCTCACTGTAGTCTGCATTCGTCACCGGGGGACACAGATCGTTATAGCAGCGCTTTTATGAGGTCGTGGGAAGGGATATGACGAAAAGGATCAAAAAATAAAAAAATAAAAAAACACGTGTGGAAGGGGCAGGGATGCATTGCTTTCCAGAGCTGACATGGTCTGGCGCCCTTTGGGATCCAGTTTTAGGCGTGGTTGAGTCTAAGTAACTGTTATACTACGAGTACAAGTGTGTTCTCCATAATGGCACCTGTACATATTTGTCTTTGTTTTTGCACAAAAAGTAGGCCTTTCAAGCATGATTGCTAGAAAGTAAATTTCGACAGCGTGTATCGGCAGCCAACGGAGCAAGCATACATATCCTTTGCACGTCTGAATTTTCAAGAGTGAACTGTGAAACTTTTGTCGTGCATCCGACCTGTTTTAAAGCGCATTGGTGTCTCCGAGAATACTTCCAGCTCTGCTCGTAGTGTCCGTGCCAAGAAGGACCGCTGACGCCCCAACTTAGCTTGCCGGGCCGAGAGCGTGGCAGTAAATATGCCAGCAGAAAAGGGAGGATACTCGTACAGGCCAGTATCTTTGTAGATAGGATGACGGGAAAGCGGTGCCATGCATGTTGCAACCGTCGTGGCGTGCTTGATCCTGGGCCAGGAGAAGCAAACCGAGACAAGTACGGGCTCAGAGTACGAAGCAGTGTACGGAAAGTCGAATGAAGGAGTATCGATACCGACAGCATTCAAGTTTTGCGGAGTGGTACGTCGCATGGGTAACGCATCTGTTCGTAGTCGTGGCTGCGTCGTCACCCCCCTCCTCCGCCCCCTTTCCCCATCCCGAAAGAGTCTCCCGATTTGTTCTCCGTAAAAGCTCTGCATGTGCGTACATACGAGACTTGTTGCCGCTCACCATGTCTAATGCAACCCATTGTCTTCTAGCGGGCTCCTTATGCGAAGAACAAACTTTAGATTTTGGATCTTGCAAAGCCCAGCACTGTTGTGATAAAGCACTGGTCGCGAGAATCTAGACAGAAACCAGGACAAGGACCAGGACAAGGACCAGGACAGGGAAAAAAGGCACGAATTGATGCACAGCCAACCCCCATCTCCCGCATTTCTTCTGCAGCTGTCCCCTTTCCCATGGCGACACACAGCTGATTTGTGCACCGGTAATGTGTGCTCGTAATTGTGTTCGCAATCACCTTTGTATACGAGGTAGTCTGCTGGGAGAGACTTTATGACAGTGCTTCATGCTGATGCCGAGGTGCTGTGTTGCCGCATAGTGTACACGACCTAATTTGCTGAAGGGAAACGCAAGAGAAAGACAGCAGGCAGACGTGGCAAGCAGAATTCAGCTGGCCCGGCCAATGCTGCTGGTGGGTTGCTAGATATATTGTTCCAGAATAGCAAATGCATCATTGGCACATATACGTCATATGGAATCCGTCCGGCGCACGAGAACTCCGTAAGTCGTGCAAAATCTCTTTCGCGGGCCTTAAAGCACGGCTTCTTCTCCGCTTATTTGTTTTCTGTACGCCGTACGAGTATTTTGCTCGTAAAAGTACTTTTTGGCCTCTTCTGTCTTTTCTTCCGATTTTTTGGCTTTGCCTCGACGAGACAAGGATTAGGGGTTGTTGGTTTTTTCTGGTTAGCGGGTGGTGTGTGGTCGAAGCCAGAAACCCGGGCCAAGAGAAGGGCGAAACGCGTTGGCCAACCAGGGCGCAGTGCTCCGTAGGGAAGGATGGTCAGCAGAAGGAGAAAAGCACGTCAGCTATTTCCCGCCGCATCTCGCCGATCTACTCCGTAATACATGGTATACATGGTATACATGGTATACATGGTATTACATGCATCTCGTAAAATAACATTCTGCGGCTTTCTAATACTAATATGAAGTGTTGGACGACAGGTGGAGAGGCAGCCTTAACGGCGGCCAAAAAAAATGGCAATTAAGGTTTCTCTATCATTCGTATTCGTCATTTGGGTCACTTCTTTCTTTGCTTTTCTCTTGGCTCTACCTTTGACCAACTCTTTTTGGGACTTCTTTAGCCCATGACTACTTTTCTCGTTCTGTCTTGTTCTGGCCATGTGAGAACGACGACGGTTTTCACTCCAGTTCATTCATCATTGACTCTCGTCCTCAAACCCTCGCCTTAATGCGCCAGCTGAGGTGGTCAGAGAGAGTCCTGTCGGATTCTCCGCTCAATTGCGTTTCCTTTCCAGCTCACTCGCCTACCCGGGTTATCCGTTCACGCCAACGGACATTGTCGTGATCCTTTCTCGACTCACAGCCCCCCTGCTTCTGCGGTTCTCTGGTGCTGCCTATTGTTACCTGGCCTGATGTCACTCATCTGTTCCAGGCGAAAGGGGTCCATGAGCGTAGTATTTTGGCTGAAGTACGATTTTTTTTTGAAGCTTAATACTCTTAGGATTCAAGCAGTTTTGGTCTCCGGGAAAAGCGCGCGTCTTAAAGTCCTCCACCTCCAGTCTCCTTGTACGGAGTAGTGCATGCAGTACTTTTCGCCGCCTCGCTTCCCTCGGCCGTAAAACCATTACTCCGTACTGGGTTTCCCCTTTAGAAAGCGTCCCGATTTTGTACGTCGTACTGGCGGATGCATACTACTCCGCGGGTGAACAAGGGCAATTGTTTCTAATTCCTTGGCATGGCAAGTCCATAAGTAATAATACCTTGCCGTCGCAGCGCATACGAGTAACCCTAGACTGCGACAGCTGCTGCGGCCCCTTTCCCCGAGCCCGTAGCAGGCTCTCCCTCCACTTCTCGCTGTCTGCTCCTTTTCTGGAACAAGCTGAGGACGAGGCCGACATGGTATAAAATAAAAGGCCGACTACAAGCATGCTGGGCCAGATATGCAGGTAGTTTTGCCTCCTCAGCGTCAGCGCAGACCTATACAGTTGACTAAAGTACGACGTACTGTGTATTAATAGTTGGTAAAAAAAAAAAAAAACAGACAGGGGCCGAGAAAATGACCAGGGAAACGGCAAGCCAAAACAGGAAGACTGAGAAAAGGAAAAAAAAGAAGATGGAACATACCAAAGATGTGTTCTAGCCTCCAAGCCCCTACGAGCAATACGTTGTACTCTGTAGTGAGCAGCCAAATACATGACGTAGTGCCTGAATCTTGCTTTCTCTTTTACGTATTTTTGATATTGTTATCACTTTTGCTCCCTCCACACCCCTCTCCCCCCCCTTTCTCTCTCGCCGTCTTTCATTTTTTATGGCTATTACAGAGTCTTCGTACACGCCTCATGTCTGAACTACGTCGTACTTGCAAGTCCACAACCATCCTCGACATATGGATAGCACCACGACATAATGCACACCTAACAGTCCCGTCTGGCTTACCGATTCGTTCCACCCTCTCGTTTTAACTTGCACCCCTCCCCCCCCCCTCCTCCCCTCTCTCTCTCCACAACCACCATCACCATCACCGCACGCCCCGTCCAAGTCGTTAGTGCACACAACAACCCTAAACACACCCGTCTCCGGACGAAGACCCAACTCGTGGTGTTGCACAGACAGATGGTGCATTTTTGCGTTGGGTGCACTGGAGTCCTCTTGGCTCAATGTTTCCTGGGCCTGCTTTTTATGCTGCACCCCTGCCAGACAGTCACCCTTTTCCTCTACGGTGTACGAGTAATCCAAGGAGATCATCACGCGAAGAGAGCAGGCAATGTCTGTTTTGTAGCTATCCTGCCCCAGACTGGCCGGGGTTTCCCGCTGTGCTTGCCTTGCCATTGACTTTAGGTTTTTCTCCGCCGGCCCTGCTCTGGTTTTTGCCTGCTGTCCTGCTTTCTAGAAAGTGCCTCCTGTTTTATGCCATCTGACAGCTTTTCTGAACCCCCCCCCCTCTTCTATGTTTTATTTCTCATTTCATTGTGCTTGACAATGCCAACGAGGTTCTGAGTATTTTTTTTTTTTTTTTTTTGGCAAATTATCTGTCCCTCTATTGGCGACTCTTCAACAATTCTTAAGCATATCTGCCAATCATTCTATTTCTGGAGTTGTCGTTGCCCATTTCTGACGATTCCAAAAGAATCTGGGACAGCGTGGACTTGAAACAGCTTGCTTCTGGAGCCTGATCGACAACCACCTGTGTGGAGTACCGCCAGAACGGCCCAATATACAGAAATACTGGTACATGGATGGAGATCCGGCGATTGTGAATTGCGAACAAAACAAATCTTTGGGAAAGAGACTTTGCTGCAAGCATGCACAGCATGCACAGCTGAGAGACGACCTCAGCGAGTAGCAGATAGGGGATGAAAAATTAAATGCGAGACGGCAGTAGACGAGAAGAAGGAAGCAGAGACATATAAAAAGCGAGAAGGTGTGAGAAAGTTGTGGCAGCAGAGTAGTCGGCGAGCTTGCCGGACATCTTTTTAATGTCAACCCCCCCCCCCCCCCCCCTCCCCCTCTCCTATTCTCCGGGCTGAAGATGTAACTCTGAAAGAGTGATAGCCGACGAAAAACCAAGAAGAGAAGAAAAAACAAACAAACAAAAAAAGAGACAGCATTAACAACATTTCAAAGACAAGTGCCAGCTGCAGATGAAAAAAAAAGAGACACATAAGAGAGACAATCCCCCAGTCACCATCGCATCTTCAGCAAGCTTCTACGGCCGGTCATCTGGCTGGTGTGTTCCGAAGACCGATTAGGGAAGACTCAGAGACAGGCGCTTCCGAAGCAGAAAATAGAAAACGCCAAGTCTCTCTTCTTCCTCTAACTCACCTCTTTCTTTAATTGCTGCTTGCTTCATTCTATCTTCTATCGTTTCCAGTTTTTCTTGCCTACTATTTCTTGACTTTTTTTTATTTACCTTTCCCTTACCTCTCTCTTGTGCTCCATTTCTCTGCTCCATTCCTTTAGTATTCGATGCTCATGCCCGCGCTTTTGGAGAAGGGAGTCAGAGGAACACCAATCAGCAGCCAAGCATATCGCAGCACAACGACACACAAACGAGGCAGCACAGCGCAGCAGCACGGCTTAGCAGGAACACGCCCTGCTTGCATGTGCATCTGAGCAACGAGCAAACCTGCACCTGCACGCCTGCACGCACGAGTACAGACCTACAGACCTGGACTTGAGAGCGAGCTCTTTCCTCACTGGAAGTCCGCGTGGGCGCTGCCGTCTGTCTTGGCGCCTATTCAGTTCTGGCTTCCGGCTCTTGCTCTCTTGTCCTGTTGTCCCATGTCTTTTGCCTTCCTGTCCTATTGACTGGCTTTTTCTGTTGGCCCTGCTGAGCTGTCGGTTGTCCAAGTTTGTCTCGTTTTTCTCTCGCACTCTCTGCGTCTCCTGTTGCCACTTTATATCTATCTTCTTTTGTTTCTCTTGTCTGCTTTTGTCTGCTTTTGTCTATTCTGTCACCTGTCTCTCCTGCTCTGTTCTGCTCTTGGGATTCTGTTGCCTTATTTTTCTTCTTTTTTTTCGCACAGTCCCCTCCTCTTTTCTTGAAAAGCTGTACCTCTCTCTCTTCCTCATCCTCCACGTGTCCCCCCCCCCCCAAAGTGCCTGTGGCCAAATCATTTTTTGCCATGGCCACTCCGTTGCACAGCTCTTACCCTCGCTCTTCGAATCCCTCCACAGAGTCTTACGTCTCCTCTTCTGTGTCGTCGGTCACGTCGCCCAAGCCACCATACAGCTGGCCTTCAGTTGTGTCTAGCACCACCACCTCGAGCACCATGGCTTCAACAGCGCTTGACGGTTCAACAATAGCACCACCGCCAGCCGGACCGCCGCCACAGCCAGGTTTTCCACCTCTGCACTTGTTTTCCCAACAGCAACAGCAGCAGGAACAGGCCTTCTCTTCTCACAATCCGCACTTGTATTCCCCTCAGCAGCAGCAGCAGCAGCAGCAGCAGCAGCAGAAAAACAACCACCTCCAGCCATTCCAACCATACCACAGCCCTCGTCATCCTTATAATGGCACCATGAACCGTGACACTAGGATATCACTGCCGCCGCCGCCGCCGCCTCCAGCGCTGTCTGGGCTGTCATCAGCCACCAACGAGTTGGTATCCAGCAGCAGCAGAAGCAGCAGCGCGGTGCCACAGCCGGCGTCGACTGCGAGCTACTTGTCTTTGCCACCCTTGCACGCAGCCGGCAGCATAGCCTCTGTCAGTGGTGGCGGAGGCTCGACAGACGCCACAGTCGTCGCCGCGTCCGCGACTGCTGTACAACAACATCAGCATCATCAACACCTCCAAAACCACCAACACCATCAACCGCAACATGTGCCTCACCAGCAGCAACAGCAGCACCACCAGAGCCAGAAGCGGGCGTACCGACAGCGGCGCAAAGATCCCAGCTGCGATGCCTGCCGAGAGCGCAAAGTAAAGTGTGACGCCACAGAGACGACGAGCTGCTCCGAGTGCTCCAATCGACAGGTCAAGTGTCAGTTCACCAAAGAGACCAACCGACGGATGTCGTCGATCAAGCAGATGCAGGACCTGGAGCGCCAGCTGGAACGGATGCGGCGCGAGAACAACGTCATGCGACGGGCGCTGTACGAGCGTGCTGGAGCCAGCGGCAGTGTTGGAGGCAGCGGCCGTGGTGGCAGAGCCAGTCGGGACGTGGGGGCAGAGAGCACCAGTTCCGGAGTCGACCAGTTGGATCTGGATTCGGACAGCATGATGGCTGTTGACCAGCCGCCGCTGCTGCTGCCAGTCCAGCTGCCCGAGATTGGCTCGACTCCGCTGCCCCGACGACAACGACGACGACCACTGCAGCATCATCATCAGCAGCAGCAGCAGCAGCAACAACTCCAACAGCGGCAGCAACAGAGACAACACCAATACCAACAACACCAGCAACATTACGGCAGTGGCAGCGGCTTTCCCTCATCTTCTGCTGCCACGAGCTTTCTCTCTGCGGGCTACCGACAATCCGGCACTTCTCCGCTGCTCGATTTCAGCCGAGCTCGCACAAACCTGCGCAGCTTTGCCAAAGGCATCTGGCGACCACCGCCACCGTTTGACCAGAACCCGCAGCAGCAGCCTCAGCAGCCTCAGCAGCCACAGCAGTCGCAGCCGACTGCGCCATCTCCCCCTCCGGCGCCGTCTCGGCAGAGTCCACTGCTTCCGTCGCTTCCGGTCCTACCCCCGCGCGAGATTGTAGAGACCCTGCTACAATCCTACTATGCTTCCGTCCATTCGATGATGCCCATGCTGCACTGGCCAACGTTTCAGCGCGATGTGGAAGGGCTGTATGGGGCAACTTCCAACGGAAAGGCCAACACGGCCGCCAGGGTCAAGGTCGAGCCTTCATATCAAGATCGCCAAGAAGACGGATCGTCATCGCCACCCCTACTATCTCCACCGACGACCAGCTCCTCCTTTGTGGCCATGTTCTTTGCTGTCCTGGCTGTCGGGGGCCTCTTTTGTGCGCCGGCCGTGCCGCCCAGCTCGGTTCCAGCCCCAGGCTCTCCGCGCACCCTAGCTTCCGCGGCTGCTGCCGATCTTGCCGAAACGGCCCAGTCACTTCTCGACCCATGGGCCGATTCCTTTGTGCTGGACGACGCACGCACTCTGCTTCTGCTAGCGGTGTTTCTGAACGAAAGCAACCGCAGGACGGCGGCATGGGCCTGGTTGGGCCGCGCCGTGCGCGTTGCCCAGGACCTGGGGCTGTACATGGAGCCAGGCGAACGAGGATATCTTCCCGTGGAAGCCGAAATGCGGCGGCGCGTGTGGTGGGCCCTGTACATTCTGGATCGCAGCTTGGGCGTCGAGCTGGGCCGGCCCATGCTGATCCACGACGACGATTGCGACGTATCTCTGCCAGCCGCGGTCGACGACCACTTCCTCGCCAACGACGTGCCCGGAGGCATCTCCGTGCCACCAGGCGTGGAGCCGCTGACCCATAGCATGGTGGCTGTGCTGCATGTCGTGCGGTCTTATGCAGCGTTGAGCAAGCTGCTGAGCAGATCGACAGAAGACCAAGAGCAGCAATTCCAGCTTGAACGACAGCACGACCTTCAAGAAGCCCGCGAACCGCGAGAACGGCACGCCGCCCAAGAGCCGCAAGAGATGCAAGAGCTGCAATCCCTCAAGAGACAGGCCCAGCTCCACGCAGCGTCATCTGCCGCCCCACCGGCAGCCAACGCTGGCTGGCGTCCTTTCTTCTCAACTTCACCCGTCTCATCGCCGTCCCCAGACTCCTCTTCCATCGCCAGTGCCGCCCACCCGGCCTTTACCACGATGGCCTCGGCTGGCACAGCATCAGCGGCTTTGCCATCCTCGGCACCCTCGACAGTCGTCGCTTCAGCTGCCATCCCTGCTCCCCATCTTGCCTCCTTTGACCAGTACTTTGCAGGCTGCCTCGCCGTCTTTCCATCCGTCTGCAACCCCGGCGCATTCAAAAATGCAAGCAACCACTCTACCAGCTACCCCTTCCACCAGCAGCAGCACCTGCCACCACACCTCTTGGCACCGCTTGTCTACCTGCTGCATGCGCGCCTGCTGTTGCACCGACATAACTTGTCACCCGCTTGTGAGCCTGATACCCGGCGAAGCGCCATCGAGCAGTGCACTCACACAGCGCTGGAGACGGCCGCCCTGGTTGAGCGCACGGACTGGGGCTGTGGAGGGAGCGGGCATGCAGCCACTTCGGCCTCACCCAACAGCGGCGACGGCTGCACTGCTCTGGTGGCCACCCATTTGTTCCGTTGTGCTCTGTTTGTCTTGCTGAGCGGCCACACCGACGCCGCCGCCACGTTAGTGCGTGGGCTGTCGGCCGTGGCTGCTGCCCGCAGGGCCATCGCAATTCCGTGCGGCCGGTTTTTGGCCTTCTTTGTATCCTGTCTGTCCTTCAAGCGCGCCGAATACGCAGCCCATTTGGCCCGATCGACGCCATCGACGCCACCGCCGCCACCACCACCGCCGCCACCGCCAGCCTCAGGTGCACCAACGGCCCTGGCGATGAGCACCGCTGGCTTTGTCTCGTCGCAAACCGGCGCCACCGCATGTGCTCCCGTGTCCGGCAGCCTGGTAGCACCGGCGCCGTTACCGGCATCTGCATCTGCTGCAGCCGGAGCAGCACTGCAGCATCAGCAGCAGCAGCAGCAGCAGCAGCAGCAACTGCACGACGCCCTGCTACGCGACGAAGAACTGCTCGTGTACGCCAGCGCAGACCTGCAGGCCGACCCAGACAACGCATGGGTGTGGGATGGCGACACAGCACTGTCAGCTACAACAACTGTGCCAAAGGACGTGAACGACGATGCTGCGGCATCCAAGGCCTCCGGCGGCTCTCCTAATGTGTCGGGCTTGCCTCTGAGCCGACTGCTAGCTTCTTACACGGGCCTGACCGCCGAAGAAGCCCTTGACTGGGGTGGTTGGGAGCGCCTCGAAAGCCGTATTCGAAGCTTGGGACTGACGCCCTTGCCGCTGTCTGCAGCGTTGTCTTCGTCGTCGTCGTCATTTGCCCTATCGCTTTCGGCGGCCTCGCCCTTGACGGCAACGTGGCATCTAGGAGGCGGTAGTGCGCCCTCCGCATCGTCGACACCGCCGTCCTCCTCCACAAACGGCCCACCGGTGCTTCCAGCAGAAGCATCTTGCGCCCCATCTTCTTCACTGTTTGCTTCGATTGTGGCCAGCCCCACAACCCTGCACTACACACACCGACCTGCGTCTTCTGCATGGCCACCATACCATGACCGTGGCTCCAACTTCGACACTGCGGCCGACAGCAGCAGCAATCGTCTAGCTGTGGAAAAACCCAAGAGCCACGAGCGCATCAGTATCGCAAACATTATATGAGCGTTTGCTTTGCATCCAAGGGCGACGAAAGAGGATGAAAAAGATAAAAGGGAGGGTGGGAGGGGCGGAAGGTAGTTCGGGAGGCTGCTGAAATAAGAGAGAAGGATATGATGATTTTTATTATAACGGAGACTGTGTTTACTAGCTCCCCCTTCATGACACTTGATGACATTAAAGCCTCTATCCAAATACTTCAACGCTGGGGTTAGCTTTAATTAATGATTCCAAAATTCAAGAGAACTTTTCTCTGGAGTTTGGCTCAGACGCGAATGCCAGGCATAATATCGGGGCTGCTGTGCTGTGGTAGTGTGCGATCAGAGCGATTTGGACAGCATTGAACCGCATATGTATGTAAGTCCTATGTGATCATAATTTGAATTCAGCATCGATTATTGTTGACGAGTGGCGATGAGGAAAGGGGGGTAACACAAGAAGAGATGGCCAACCGCCAGACTGCAAACTTCAACATCCAAAGAAGCCTTCGTCGCAATGATTCTTAGACAAAATCATGCCTGAACTTTTGTCGATGGGTTTGAACAGCCTTTTCGACCTCCCAACAAGCGCTCGTCTCAATCAATCTTTTTACACCAAACATATTTTGCACGTGGATTAACAAGGCTCAGTTACAATGGCGTTTCACTAAACCATAGTATTAGCCTTCTAGAGCCAAAGAGACCCGACTAACAACAACGCGAGCTTTTCATCTGGCTGCCCAGCTACACTTTCCATATCATAGAAAGTTAGCCACTGCTTCCGTGGTCAGGTCGTTGTTGTGTATCATCTCTGTCCAAGCAGGTGGTGTTTTGGCTAAAAAAAGGTAAAGTGTAAATGTACGACGTAATACAGGTAAGTAAAACGTAAAAACATAAACTGAAGTATAAACTGAAGTATTAATACGGCGTACTTGTATTTTGGTTTTTGAGAGCTTGCGCTGTGTGGTTTCGTTCGGCCCGCCGTTTTGTTCAGCTTAACGCTATCCATATGGATACTCCAACAGTGGCGGTGCTGCCGATAAGCCACAGGCAGCAGAGAGATTCGTATGCATTTCTTACTAATATTTAAAAATGCTCTTGGTCTCATCAACTAATACTGCTGGCAGAGAAACCACCCAGAATACCAAAGATCTCCTCACAGCTTGCACAATACCTCGAACTTGTCTCGTCTCTTTCCACCCCGTGTCAATTTCTCCAGATACTTCTTTTTCTTTTTGTCTCTTTTGCAACTGTTTCTTGACTTTCTTGTTTGTAAAAAGCGCATGGTTTCATTTTGTTTTGCATCCTCGTTTGTCGCCACGCTCCATCATCGCCTCAATCTTCGCCCAAGAAGACTTTCCTTTCACTTCGACGTAGCATCTCACTCAAGCTGGCAATATGGGTACCGGCACCCCTGCATCTACAGTTCCAGGTACGGATTCTTTGGGCTGGTAGTTGAGCTGTTTCTTTGTGATGTTTTTTTCTTTTGCTAATTCAAGTTTAGTGGTCATCAGGCACCAGGGAAAGAAATACGATATTGATGTTGATGTATCCGAACCCGGCGCTATCTTCAAGTACCAAGTATTTAGCTTGACGGGCGTTCAGCCAGAGAACCAGAAGATTTTGATAAAGGGCCACTTGGTCAAAGATGAAACCGACCTATCCAAATTGGGTCTCAAGCCCGGCTTGTCCATCATGGTATTGGGCCAGGCAGGTTCCGATAATGCTCGCCTTGAGCGCCCAACAGAGAAGCCGCGCTTCATAGAGGATATGGGCGATGAAGATGCCTCCCACCAGGATATGCCAGGTGGACTGACTAACTTGGGCAACTCTTGCTATCTGAATGCCTCCTTACAGGCGATGCGGGCCGTTCCCGAATTGCAAGACGCCTTGATCAATCGACTGGGCCGAGATGACAACAAACTAACGACGACTCTGGCAAGACAGCTGCGCAACGTGTATGTCCAGCTCTCTAGCTCGTCTAATGAGTTTTCGCCTCTTGGCTTTCTGACCACTCTCCGCACTTTTAATCCTCGATTTGCCGAACGCTCCGGGCAAACCTATGCACAACAAGATGCCGAAGAAGCCTGGACTTATATCGTGCACAATTTGCGACGGACCTTGCTACTTAAGAACCCCAAAGCGCTGGAAATCAAGTCTTCTAGCAGTGGTGAAACTAGCGACAGTGGTGCCGTAATGGCCACCGTGGACGGCGCGGGCGCAACCAGTTCGAGCAATGATGGAACCAACGCAACTGCCGGCAGCAGCAGTGCAAAGAGCTCTTCTGTTGACGAGAATTACAGTGTGGTTGACCGGTACATGACAGGCGAGCTGGAGCGGCGGATGCAAGAAGTAGAAGCGGACGACAATGGACAGGATGCTGTGCCCGAGCGAGACAGCTTTCTTTCGCTTGCATGCCATATCACCAGTCAAACGAACCACTTGATGGACGGCCTGTTGGCAAGCATGAAGGATAAAATTACAAAGCACTCTGACAGGCTTGGACGTGATGCTGAGTTTGCATCAGCTATGGAGCTTGTGCGCCTGCCAAAGTATCTCACTGTCTATTTTATTCGGTTTTTCTGGAAACGGGATGTCCAAAAAAAGGCGAAGATCATGCGCAAGGTTACATTTCCTCATGAGCTAGACGTCACTGAGATGTGCAGCGCAAAGCTGAAAGCCGCTCTTGTCCCAATACGCGACAAGGTGCGCGAGGTTCGCAAGGAGATTGAAGAGATTGAGCGCTCCAAGAAGAAACGGAAGCGGTCGTTGATCGATGCCCAGGCAACTGCTAGCAAGTCCAGCACCAATGCCGATGCCAGCCAGCCGGCAACCGAAGGCGATGGTGCGGAGTTCAAGACAGACGCACAGATCGACGAAGAGAAGTTGGCGGCCTTGAACCAGTCCAAAGAGGAGTTGTACCAGCTAGTGAAGCCGGCACTAGATGCCGACCCATACAGCAACCACAGCGGTCTTTACGAGCTGCGCGCCGTCGTGGCGCATCAGGGCCCAGGTGCCGATAGCGGCCATTACACTGCTTTTGTCAAAAAGACTGCTCTCGTGAACCCTAAAACCGGCCGCGCGCCCGAAGATGATGGCATGTGGTGGTGGTTCAACGATGGCATTGTGACTGAAGTAGGCAAAGACCGCATCGACGCTCTTTCTGGCGGCGGTGAGTCGCATTCTGCTCTGATTCTTTTGTATGGCTCTGTACCTCTTCCTATTCCCGAAGGGCGCACCAATGAGCCCTTTTTCCAATCTTAAGACGACACGCTTAGGTTGAGAATTGGCAACGATTGGGAGCCGCCGGGGGGATACAAGAAAAATACGGTTTGCGATTTTTGGAAGGGGTTAGGGAGGAAGGTAACTGCGATGTGTTTTCATCTATTTACAGAGCGGCAAGGATATTATTTGCATACATGCAGATTGACCTTTTCAAGTGCTCCGGGGGGCCGGGGGGGCAGGGTTCTATTAACACGTCGTGCTGTATCGTCCTTCAAAATTCAGCTAGTACCATTATCATGTAGTGAACGAGATTGAAAGCTTGATGCAAGAAAAAGCAATCTGAAGGAGCCTCATCGTCTCCGTAAAGTTGCCTTACTAGTTGTTGTATCCGTGTTCGTTTTCTGGTTCCCGTCTGTTACTTTATTTCTGTAGGGCTAACTTCATCCTACATCCAAAAAAATTTCTCATGTTTCGTACGGCTTTTGTGCCCTGGTTTCTAGCTATTTTGCGCTACAATCTCCACTACTCAAACTGATATTTCCAGGAGAAACTGATCTGGGTCAGCTGTTCTGACTGTTTCTAATTTGCACAATGTCGCTAGATCACGACGACGAAAATGACCGAATCTGGCTCCAGGAACTTCGTTCAACAAATGTGATGCTTTCAAAGATTCCCATGCAATAGAGAAGGCAGCTATTTTATATATAATATTGCTGAAAAAAGGGGGGAAGGGGGTGGGGGAGGTGAAAGGATGCAGCGGCAGGGGCAGCAACAGAAACAACAACAGAACACAAAAACCCTAGCAGCAACAGCGGAAATGGCAATGAGAATGAAAAAAAGCACAGGAAACCTGACGCCCTCTTTCAGAATCACAGGACTGAAAATAGCTACCACCCAATATCCAGAGAACTTGAAAGATCAGAGCTGCGTGGCAGATCCTGGCGCAGCACCAGCCACGGCACCAGTTCCGGCTATCTGTGCAGCATTTGCTCCAGTAGCACTTGTCTCACCCAGCATATTCCGTTGCTCGGTTTGTGAATTTTGGGCTGCCAAAGCTTCTCGATCGGCTTGAGCAAAAACAGATTCTATAACACTCCGTTCTTCCTGTGACAAATGACTCACAAGACTTGCATAAAACTGAGGCTGCGTTTGCTCCATGTCTACTCTTTGTTAGGAAAAAAGAAAAAAAAAACCCCCGAGAAGTGACGAGAAAATAAGCTCTGGCGAATGACAAAAGAGAGAATAGCATAAACTCACGAGTAATCGCATTTCTGAACAGCTGATACGGCTCGACCTTATCGAGGGAAGACTCAAGCAACAAACTCTCTTCGCCGAGCTCATCCGCAGATTCTGTTTGTTGACGTAGGCGTTCAATTTTTTGAGCCTCCTCGCTAAGGAACTCAATGTAGGCGGTGTTTTCATCCTTGCCATCTGGAGGCACTTCAGAAGACGTCGGCTCCTCTTCAACCCAGTCTTCATCCGCGTCATCCCATTCATCATCTCCCACGCCGTCGCCTGCAAACTGAAAATCGTCTTGCAAAGCATCTTCACGGTCTAAACAGGTACAGGTCAGATACAAATTCGAGAGCATACTGCTTGGAACTGGGTGCAAGAGGTTGAGGAGGGGGGGAGGGGGGGTTTCATACTTTTTATTGCCGCTGGCAATGTTCGGAAAAGAGCAGTCACACCCTAAATGCAAAATCAGTATCACGAATTACAGTGACCTAAGGTCAAAGCATCATACGCTCCCATGCAATCGAACGATCGAACAGCATGCAAACAAGATTTAGACAGCGCCTAAATGAAAAAATATCGTCTCTCACCTTCAATAACCGTGGCCAGCCAACTGAGACGCTAGCTGGAATGTTGTCAGGCGGCAAGGACAACAGTGATACAATGGCCGAGATGCACAGCTTCTTGTCGTGGACACGCGTGAAAATCTCCATGTTGCCAAACCACATGGTGAAAAATCGGTTCGTAAAGCCAGTGTTCTCCAATTCAGCCAACGCCAATAGAGGGCTGTAGTAGATAGCGCTAATAACAATCTCCATCAAATGAACACGATATGCGCGCGGGTGTACTTGGTGGACGGCCAGGGCAGCGCCGGCATTGAGAAATTCAGGACCAGGCGTGATGCTACCATCAGCATTAACAACGCCAGACGACAAACCGGCAAGGGCCAGACGTATAAACCGGGAAACGACGCTGTCGATTGAGCCAGGGAGGCTGATCATCATAGCTTCCGCCAAACGGCAGGCACAAACACGGTCAGAACCGCCCACTTTCGGGTCAACAAAGAGATCGTTGACCATCGAGAAGAGCGCGTGAACTCGCGCCTGGTCCTGACGCAAATGCTCAGCGCCGAACTGAACAAAGTTGTCCAGTGCCGGCAGCATATCCTCCAAATACAGCTCAGCTCCGGCCTTGAAAGTGGCGTGAAACAAGTCGAAAGCTTCCCACATGACAGGTGAGATCATTTTAGCGGAAAATGTGCAGCTGTCGACAATCTCGAATATCTCGTTAAAAAGGTCATAGAGGCGATTTTCGAGCGTGATGCGGATGACAGGCATGATGACGCTCTCAATGTGCTGCAACACATCTGGCATATTCTCCAGTGTCAGAATCAAGGTACCAATTGTCTGCAAGACACCGAGGGCAGTTATGCTCTTGTCGTCAACCAGATCGGTTCCATCTCCGTCATCGTCGAGCTTGCTAGCACGGTCCAGAAGCTCTCGGATAATGCGAAGGTAAGTGTCGCGCAGTTGCTCACTGAGAGCCACAGCAAATGGGGTGAGCTCGCGCGAGAAGACTTCGACGAAATCTTCCATTACGTTTGCCAACGCATCAACATCGACTTCATTGGCCAGCTTTAAAAGCTGGCTCATAATCGTGGGGATGTTGGCGCGCATCTGCTCACGAATAGCATCATGCCGGATCAGCGGTTGCAGAGCCAACGCCGCTGTGATTCGCACAGGCAACTCCGAGTCCGCAATACAGTCGATGATACGCTGGTAGACGACAAATAGATTTCCTTGCTCGCGCCAGTCCAACGCGTCGAACTTTTCAATGGTATCACAGGCACGCGCGCGTAAAATACCGCTCTCACTGGTAAAGTCGGGAATAACATAGCGCACAAGAAACATCTCCACCTGGTCTGCAATCGGGCTTTTCTTGCTCAGTAAAATGGGTGCCAATGTGCCTATTAGACGGAGGGCGCCATCTTTTGCAACAAAGTTTTTCTCTTCTGGTGGCGCTTGCTCGTAGGTAGTCACGATGTTGTTGACAAACTGCAAAATATCATACACCTGTTTCTTGCGAGCCTTGGCGAGACTGATTAGAAAGTTGGACGCGGCGATGTCGGGAGACGACACTTCTTCGTAAATATTGAGCTTTCGGTGAAGGTACTCGTCGGGTTCGTCAGTGAAGCTCGCGATGTCGTCCTCGGAAAGGCACAGAAGTGGAAATAGCAGGTGGGTGAGAAGATTCGGCAGATGGGGTTGCAAGTGCGGCCACATGTCCTTCGGCTTGATGCACTCTTCGAGAAAGACAACAGTGTAGGACAGACATGTGCGACTCAGCCAAATCTGCTTAGCCACCCACTTCTCAATCTGCTGCAGGTAGATCTTGAGTATCTCAGGTGCAACATTTGCAGTGAACTCAGTGGCAAAAGCAAGCTGTTCGCCATTGTCCGTAGTGACTGAATGAGTGTTGCCGTGCCTAAAGCATCTCTAGTTAGTGTTGTTCTTGTCTTAAGTTTCCGAAATGCTTCCAGCCATTTCTCATATTCGGAAAAGCGGCCGGCCCGCTCGTGTGTTTGCTTACCTCATGAACAACCGATTGAGGTTGAAATACGCCCACTTTTTTGCCTTCCACCAATGATGCTTTTCGCGCGTAGAGATGTCTTCGTCCATGGAACAGGCCGGAGGGTCTTTGGATATTGTGCGCAAAAAAACCGTGCACCATGGAATTATGTCCGTCCGGAGACGCGGAGGGAGATCTAACCAAGCTGCCTGCTTGTATATTTTAAGTGCATGGTGCAACATCTCGCCAGCCTCTTCGCTGTCCAGCTCGAGAAGCTGTTGACAAAGTACCAACAGATGCGGAAAAGAGACCTCAACAATGCGGTTAAGCTCATCACGACTGACGCCGGCCGAAGCTTTAAAGCGGTAAGTGCGACAAACGGCAAGCAAACACTGAATGCCTGCCAGCACGCCTTGGACATCATTGGTAGCCAGCAACTGCATGGTGTAATCCATGTAGGTGGGCCATCGTGCCGGGTAGTCCCAATGCAGAATCCGCTGCAGCAAAGGCACCAGTTGTTGACGAACAAGACTCGACGACGCGCCAAGAATGGGAAGCAGACGGTTTCGCACTTGTGTCTTCTCGTTTTCCGTAAGCAGGCGCTCGTCGGGGTAAGCATCGACGGAAGTCCAAGCTTTGTTCACGCGGTTTTTGATATAGATGGCAGCTAAACATGAAATATTGTTACAGACGCATGTCAGCATCGGTAGCTTGGACGCAAATAGACAAACCTCCAAGCCGTGACACAAGATACATTATGATTAAAGATGGGAAGTGGGCAATTTCAGAACAAGAGGGGAACATGGTGGCATTCTCTTCCATACCGGAAAGCTTAGCATTCTGGGCTTGGTCGGTTTCAAGTAATGTGAGAAGTACATCGGTTAAGCCTTCGTGGGACTCAGCCTAGAGAATACAGTTAGAACAAACTCAAGACCACAGAAGGTGGCCGTTGATGGAAAACTCGACAACTCAAGAGGGTACCATGCAAAGAAGCGACATGGTAGGTACGTAACGAACATTTTTTAGTTGGGCCTCAGCCGTTTGACGGACAGCGCCATCGGGGTCGAGCGTTGCGACAATATAGCCTCTAATGCTTTCGAAGTCCAACGACATGTCGTAAGATGTGTCGCGCGTGCGACGTGAGCATGGACTAACAAACCGAGATAACTAGCTCAAGCAAAATGACGGGGTGAACAGGCAAGAAAAAAAATGAATGGTGAGCGAAAAGAGGTAAGAGACTATTGCACGGCGTAGTCACGACTCAGTCTGTCAACCCCGAAAAAGTCTTTTCAACACCAAAAAGCGAGAGCCAGGTATGGAGAAAAAGGTATGTGAGTGGCCGACAGTAGCTCGGAAACGAAACGGCCGGCCTAAGGCAGATTGTCAACGGCCCGGCAAGATCGAAGACGGAAATCGGTCAAAACAAGGCGCGTTTTTTCCCGGTCAAACAATCCCGAAGACAAACCAAGGCGAAAAAAAAGAAGATGGCGAGATGGCGCTGGGTGGCAATGGCGGTGTGATTTGTTCTTCGGCGAATAATTTCCCTTGAGGGATCGCAGCAGTTATGCAAGTCGAGCAGAGGTCGTGCTCTGCATAAACCACAGTATATGCTGCGCTGCTTGGCGACCGAGGTTCGAGTATTGACGATGTTTTTGTCTTCGACTACGAGTATGATCTGGATGTTGCCCAGTGTGGCATTATGTGCCTTAAATTTAAAATAGCAGCGGAAAAAAATTACATACTATGAAATTCGCCATAAATAAAAAATACTAGTGGCATCAGGCATATGGATAGCACGCCAAATGGTGGGGCTTGGTAAAAAGAGAAAGGGGGATCGCTGAAAGGAGGGGTTTCGGTTGCTGCAAAGCAGGCTCGTGGTTGTGTTTACTCGTACTGGTAAACCGAATCCACGGAATATTACAGTATGAGTACTTCAGACGAGTACGAGTATTATTACTCCGTACACCACGCTCGTACTAGGTGTTTTCTGTGGCGCAGTGTGGCGGTGCGAAATTTTTCAAGCAATGTACTCCGTAAGTCGTGGCCAAAAATCTGCGCGACAATCTGAAAAGCAGCGCTTTTACTCCGTACTCGTATTTTCCATTCGTTTTACGAAAGGGTTTATTTTACCTTTATTTCCTCGCCAATGCCATTCGAGCGAGTTTTCTTTTCTTATTATACTGGATGTTGCTTAGCAGCCCGACATCGTCTTGTCTATCAATTAAAGAGTGTTCTTTCCTGCACAAAAAATTAGTCCACTATTATCACTGGCGCAGTCTTGCATAAGCCAACCTTATCCTCGAAAGCAATGCAGCCCACTTTGCAGAAAAGACTGTGCTGTGTATTACTCCGTAGAGGGATGGAGGTGTGATATGTTAAGATTGCGAAGCTCAAAACGACGGGTGCAATTCACAGTCGCCTGCACATGTGTTGAGTGGGGGTCGTTCAACCTCAACTTAATTATGAATTCAAAGCGCAAACATCTTAGCGAGATAAAGGAGTCTGGTGCCAATGGCATGTCTGTTTGCTGATCTCCACCCCCTCCAAGTCCCGTTCCGCATCCATGCCCTGATATGCGACAACCAGGAAGTCGGGTAGATTTTAGCCAGTTCCAGACTTGAGGCAGGCCGATCACCCGGTTTGCCCATTTTGCCGACTGCTTGCGAGCTTACGAGTAGATAAAAAATCGGCTGGTTGCTTCGCGATGGCGGCAAAGCCTGCTCGCCTTGAAAAGGGTCACAGATCGGGTTATGCAGTTGCAACTACGTGGAGACCATAAAAACAATGAGAGGGAGAGATATTAAACAACCAAAGCCGATGTTTAGAGAACCAGCTTGAGTCTTGCATTATCTGACTAAATAGCAATATAAGACATCAAATGCCATCTCAAACGACAAATAAGTAGCAGACCAGTCCGCGAGATGACCATGAAAGGTCTTTTTCCACCATGTTCCATTATCCAGCAACTATTAACCCAAGGCAGCAGTACCTCGACGTTGAAACAAGCAATTTTCCCAAAACAAGGATATGACATAATATGTGGAAATGTCTCTCTCCGCTGAGAGAGATGGATGTGAGATGTGATTATGCTGCCGATAAGCATGTTCTGTGGAAGGTTCAGGTTGAACTTAACCTGATGAATTTGCTTCTCGATTGCGCAGGTGCGTAAAGCTCCACAGAAGTAACAGGTCGTACGCTGCTTTCAGTGTGCCAGCACCGCTAAGCAGCGGGATCCAGAGATGCTCGCCTGCCAAAACACCTGAGAACCCAACACCGCCAGCTTGTGTCAACGTTTTTACCATGTTAACGACCCCCATAACGGCTGTCCGCTCGGCCGGCAGCACCGCTGCTGCCAAAAATGCTTGGCGCGGTGCCTGATCCATGCTCTGAGTGCAGGCACGTAGCACGAGGAATGTCATGGCGAGTGGGGTGCCAAAATGTTTCGAGGGTGGAGGAATAGGTACCATGGCCAAAAATATGGTGGACGGAAGGTGAGTGAAGACCATCGTCTTGAGGGGGCCGAGGCGGCGAGCCAGAGGCAAGGCTAGCAAATTGGAAAAGGAGGCGACAATATTGGTTACGAGAAACATGGTTCCAAGGACACCGGGCGATAAGGCATGGACGGTGATGAAGAAGTAAGTGATCCAAGAGGCGGAGGCCATGCCTGACCCGAAAGAATCGAGAGCGAATAGAAGAAGAAGGCGGTAGAGGATTTGACGAGACTCCACTGAGATAGTGGGAAAGAAACTTCGCACCCAGTGGACAATAGCTCCTGCTCTGCTAAGGTGAGGAGACTGCCTGTTGAAGCCGCTTCCGTCTGACAGTCTAGGGTTGCCATCATTGGATCCCTTGTCATTGTCTTCGCCGTCCTCATCGTTGTCTTCATCCGCCAAAAAGCCTGCACGCTCCCCCAGCTCTACCTCATCTCTTTCTGTCTCGCCAGTAGCATTGTTCGACTTTGTGGGCTCGAGTTCCACAGCTGTCGTGAGCATTAGGGTCAGCAGGCATTTGAGGGCCCCGTTTGCAGCATAAACAGCAAACACAAGTCGATATGCCGTGAGACTGGAGGCTCCGCGATATTGCATCAGCTGCACTAACCAGCCGCAGGCCAAGGAACCGAGAGCTGTGCCGGCGGTGCCGGCCAGTGTGTACCACGCAAAAATGTCACTTCGCTGTGCGGAATCGGTCAACTGTGCCAGAATCGACTCCTCGACGGCGCGAAAAGGTCCAATCTCGTTGCCGCTTGGGCTAATAACGCCCACGACACTCGCCAACAAGAGCACCCAGAAATTGGAGGTGAAGACAAAGACGACGCCGCTGGCTGTCATAAGAACAGCGCCAGCTGCAAGAATGCGGCGTCGGCCAACGCGGTCAGTGATTGCAGTTAGCAGGACGCTGATGAGAACGTCGCCAAGTAATGTCGATGTCATGAAGAGGCCAGCATGAGCGTCAGAGACACCAAGTTCCGCGAGGAAGGGGACCAGAATGAGGAACGATGCTCCGTAAGCGAAAAGACGGACAAAGCGTTGTAAAAAGAGCAGTTTAGTGTCACGGCCTGCCCCAAGGACTGAAGCAAGGCCGCTTTCAGTGAACAGACGAGAACGCCACGAGGCCATCGTGCAGTCGGAACGGCAAAATAGAATGAGTAAAATAAATAATTACAGAGAGTCTACTTCTTTCAAAGGAGATCGGGTCCGTCCAAACATCAGGACCGAACAAAAGACTGCATCTTCACATATTTATTCTTAGGCGGGACGCCACGCAAAATACAAAAACTTCAACGAATTTTCCAAAGCATTCTCTTTTGACGAGCAGCGCTTGTTCCGCCAAAGGTCGGACGAAAACACTCGTAAGTACGAAGATGTGAGAACCCAACCTAAAAAAGTGCCCCCGCAAAGGTGATCTCATTCGCCCTCCCAAGAGCACCGTCACGTGGCTATGAGGCACTTCGGATCGCCGAGCACCATCTCCGGGGTCAAAAGTGGAGTGACTAAGAACAACATGCTCCCAATATCGAGGGTCGTCTGATTTTGAGCTGGATACCCACGTGCCGTTTTTACGTTATCGTAATCGAGACTTCGTCAAAATCTGACTTGAAAATATGGATACCATCTCCTTGCAAGGCCTCAAATATGGTCTAATGGTGCTGTCTGCCTATTTAATCTTGAAGTTCCAAAAAAGGAAGAAAAAAATCTATAAATATGGATTACAAGGTTGTATCACTTATATTACGAGTATGTGATCCTAAAGGCCGTTAATACGAAGCCATTCTTGTCTCTTTGATTTACATAAATCAAACAATCGGCAGAAAATCCGAGAAGCTAGCATCAGCGCAGCCCTTTTTTTTTACGTGGTGCAATATCATCATTGTTTTTTCTTTTATTACATTTCTTGTGCGTCGTATTTTGATGAGATGCAGGAACGACGGAAATGGCGAACCAACGGAGAGTGCAATATTATGTGGCTAAAAGCGACGTGGTTGGTAAACAAGCAACTTAAAGTAGAACAGCCTGATTTCGCATTTCCTTGAAGCATACGTCGTAATACTTCAAAGAAGAAGAATGAGAAAGGAAATTTAAACCTGATAAGAAACTCGGTTGGAAGACAGATCTCTGAAAATAGAGGCACAACTTCCAAGGCCAGTACTTAGATGTCTTTTTTGCTTTCGCTGGACATTGCACTGACACTAATAAAATGCATACCACTAATATTGTTTGCAGCAGCCTGCGAAAGCTTTACCAGCTAGCCGCTATTCTTATTCTTGTCATGTACGATGTGTATTTGCAGACGTCTAGAGAAACCACACGATCAGCACCAGACTGACTTGCGTTTACAGGGTCCAAGGAGTCACGGCTACTTCTGACGTTCAAAGCCCACCGCCCACAACTGCTGCATTGCTCAGTCCATGCTCCTCTGCTTTTGAGCCTTCTTCCGCGGCTGATTTTATTCGGCAGCTCAACCCAGGTTGGAATTTGGGCAATACACTGGATGCCACTCCTGATGAGGGTTCTTGGAACAACAGACCTGTAACAGCATCAACATTTGATTCTGTGAAAGCTGCTGGTTTTCGAAGCGTTCGCATTCCAGGTTTGTTAAACAGTCTTTATAGTACACGCGATAGCATGCAAAACACAGAAGTCCGACTGATGCCGCACTCATTTTAGTCACCTACTCTGACCACTATGTTGGGGGGGCACCTCAATGGCCCATCAACTCAACATGGCTATCTCGCGTGTCTGATGTCATCGACATGGCGACATCTCGAGGTCTTTATGTTATCACCAACATGCACCATGGTATGAGGCAGCGTCAAAATCAACTTTACCTTTCATAGCGGGTTTGCTTGCAACATAATTTTGACATCTCAACCCCTTTTCAAAGATTCTTGGAAATGGGCCGACGTTACTCAGCCGCAGGCAAATTGGAGTATGATTCAAGAGAAGTTTTATGCTTCGTGGTTGCAAATTGGCAGAGTACTTGCGTGCAAGTCATCTTCGGTGGCTTTCGAGCCCATCAATGAACCACCAGTCAACACAGCGGAAGATGCGGCAAAAATCAACCAGCTTAACAGGCTGTTTATGAAGGCTCTTGATGAGTCTGGTGGTTACAACAAATATCGCGTTGTTACGCTCGTGGGTGGCGGCGAGGACAGTATCAAAACATCACAATGGTTCGAGCGTCCACCCAGTAACACCACCAATCCTTGGGCCATCCAGTTTCATTACTACAGTCCATGTAAGCCAATAAAGAACAAGGAAGAAAAGAAAACGGCTTCTGGAGGACATTGGCTGGATAGATGGAAACATGCTTAATTTGTTCTAACTCCCTAGACGCGTTTATCTTCAGCGCCTGGGGGAAGACCATCTGGGGCTCGAATGACGACAAAGCTGCTCTGATAGCCGACCTCACACACGTGCGCGACAACTTTAGCGATGTTCCCTTGGTCATTGGCGAGTACAGTGCAAGCCCTATTAACTGCGAAGCATCGGCCCGCTGGCGCTATACGGACTTCTTCGTGCGCACTGCCCAGAGTCTGAATATATCGACAATGTTGTGGGACAACGGCGACGACAATCTTGATCGCGATCGGCATATCTGGAGGGACCAAACAAGTGTGGACATCATCGTAACAATTGCAGTAAATAATAGCACGCAGACCACCAACAGCTTACCTGCGGGTACGACAGACGATGCGCTGGCCACTCAATCAAGCTCTGCTTACGTTTTTCATCGCGCTGGCCAGCCCGTGACGGACCAGGCTTTGCCATTTCTCATGAATGGTAATACGGTTGTGTCCCTTCGAGAAGAAATCGCGACAGCCGTGGGCAACAGCACCAGTGGCAACAGTAATACGCCACGCATTCTAGCCGCATCTCGCGACTACACCGTAGACAATTCCAGTATAGCATTCTCCCGTGACTACCTTTCCGCATTTTTTTCGGATGTGAGCACGACAAGCAGCAACCATATCACTGGCAGCAGGAAGAACATTAGCGTCCATTTTTCCTCTGGTGCGCCGAGCCGCATCGAGCTGGTTGAATGGGATACGCCCGTGCTTGCATCCGCCACATCCAAGGCTGTGGCCGGAGAAGATTTACACATTTCGGTATCATACCGGGGACTGCGTAAAGTTGCGGCTGTCCGTATGGTCAGCGATAATGGTACCATCTTATTTGACGATTGGACGCAGAATCTCGGTCCTCTGCAGCAGGGACGGGCAGTAAGTCTGGAGATAAACAAGAGGAAGGCGGGACAGGGGAGGGGGGGAAAGAAACGAAATGAATGAAACAGAATGCTAATACTTGTACAGACGTACAACAGTCAGTGGAACTTTGATGACAGCAGCATCATTGTTACAAAAGCCGCTGTGCAGCGCATCATCGCATCTGGTCGATCAGCCATACTCTTGTTTGAATTCTTTCCAAGGCTGCCGGAAAACGCAGTAAATTACACACTGACGGTGTGATTTAGATGTAAAGTCAATATGAAAGAAGTAAGAGAGTCATCAAACGACATTAGCAATTACTAGATCGGACCCCCCCTTTTGTACAGCAGCACGAAAGCCAGCGAAAGCATTGATGTAGTCAATGACTTTTGCCATAGCCTAATAGGGGCTTTGATTTTATTTGTTGACAACAATCGATCATGTATTCCATGTATGGCTTGCAATACTTTCGCGTAGCCTCAATCAGCATAAGATTCGTCTCGAACACCCAGGTTCTACTTCTTCTCCAGTGAATGCAATAAAACAACATGGCTTTCTGTAGCGAAACTGGCAAGCTGCCGAGATATGAGGCCATGTATTACAGAGTAATATGGATGAGTGTATGTGTGTAAAAACCGAATTAAACATCAACTTCTTGCCCTTTGACTTTCAGGCGACAATCCAGCGGGGGGTGCTATAAATACAGTTATTAAAACTATTTTAACCCACTGTAATACTCCGTATTGATGCGTTGTCCATACGTACCCGTGACACTTGGCCATGTCATGTGAGCTGACGTCAATTATCTGTTTCGTTACTAACTCTTCGCTGGCCCAGCACATGAACCGCTTTCTTTCCAGATCAATGACCCCGTCACCGATCCCGGTTAATTGATCCCAATGCTTCCAGATGGCATTAAACTGTCAGAGTCAAACGAAGCTTTGCATGCATCATGGCCTGCAGCTTCCAATGCCCTCGACCATGAGCCCGTTCGCACATCCGTGAAGGAGGGGCTGGCATATGATAGCACCACGGCTCAATCGCGCTTCACCTACCGCAACCTTGCAGATCTGGCGGCTTTTGTTCCTTCATGCCCTTTGCGTGTAATAGCGCACGTTGATCTCGATGCTTACTATGCGCAGTGTGAGATGCTACGTCTGGGCGTTAGCGAAGACACACCGCTCGTGGTCCAACAATGGTGAGTTGCCCCTTGAGACATGACCGTTTTCCCTCTGTCTAACCTCGACTTGTCTGCTGACGTTGGATGGTTGTGGGCGGGTGGCTGTGGCGGCACAGGCGAAATATAATTGCTGTCAACTATGCAGCTCGTCCGTATGGCATTGGACGCATGGTCAATGTGCGCGAAGCACAGCGCTTGTGCCCAGACCTTGTAGTCCAGCACGTCCCGACCTGGAAGGAAGGCGACAGTCAGTGGGCGTATCACCCCGATGCATACAAGTTCATGGACAAGCACAAAGTGTCCCTGGAACCCTACCGTATTCGTTCGCGCGAAATTCTGGCTACCATTAAGGAGAGCCTTCCTTCAACTTTGTGCAAGATTGAGAAGGCGGGAATCGATGAAGTATTCCTTGACCTATCATCGTATGTTCACAATCTGTTGGTGAATGAAAGGTACCCGCAGCTGTTGGCAGATTATCGCACAAGCCAGCACAGCAATCCGGCGAAGTTGTTGCCGCCGCCACCAGTGACAGCTTCAGATTTGGACTGGAAATCGACTGGCAGTGGTCTTGTGACTGATGGCGACCGAGAAGGAGAGAAGGCTAGCTTTGACGAGACTTGCAGCGATGTTGGCCTTGTTGACGGTATTGGCACGGTCAGAGGTACCACTGAAACAAACGCCGTCAAGCGAGTTGACTGGGATGATATCGCGCTGTATGAAGGTGCCCGCATTGTTTCATCTGTACGAAAGGCACTGTATGAAAAGCTGCGGTTTCGCTGCTCTGCCGGGATTGCGTCGAATAAGCTTCTGAGCAAACTAGGCTCAAGCCAGCACAAACCGAACAAGCAAACTGTGGTGAGGCCGGAAGATGTCGACTCTTTTCTTGCCGGCTTGTCGTCAGTGAAGAAGCTTCGCAGTCTTGGTGGGAAAATGGGGAGCGCACTAGTTGAAAAGTTTGACTCCAAGTCTGTGTCTGAGCTCCGATCTGTGTCTCTCGCTCAGCTGCAAGCCAAACTAGGCGAGGAGAGCGGGTATCACATCTACTGGATGTTGAGAGGAGTTGATCACAGCGAAGTGACAGCACGTACGGAAATCAAGTCTATCATCTCGGCCAAATCATTTTCGCCGCCGCTCGAGTCGATGGAGCAGGCTGTCCGTTGGCTACGCGTATTTGTATCCGAGATCAAGTGCAGATTACTTGACGAAAAGATCTCACAGGCTTTGCTGGCAGCCGCAACGGTCGTGCCAAGTACCGCTCCAATGCCGAGTTTGCCATCAGCCGATACGGACCAGGATCTCACGATGCCAGACGCTGCAAAGCTTCTTGGTTCTTACGAGGAAAATGCACGTCCCAGTTACGACGACATCGGCGCACAGAGAGGTGAACGCTTGCAGTCGTTGGGCAAGGGTCACCATGGCGGCTTGCGTTTGCCTCAGACCATCCGGCTGCACTTTAGCAGCCGCAATCGGGTTCACGGACGAACTCGTCAGACCAGGATACCCCGTGATGGCACACCGTTGGACGAGGAGAAACTGATGAGGTTGGGCACGCAACTTTTGGAGCAGGCCCAACGGGATGATTCGTTATGGCCATGCATTCATCTGGCCCTCAGTGTGGACGGATTCGAAGAAATGCCTCAAGCGGCAGGCAGCATTGAGGCCTTTTTTCGACCAAAAGAAGCTGATAATGGGCAGAGCGAAAACGTCCCGGGCCGCGGCCAGGGTCACGAGACCGGGGAAATCAAGGACAATTTGTCGCTTTTAAAGCGCAAGCGAAATACAGACGAAGCGGCGCATACCAGAGGTTTTGAGGGTAGGGAGCAGAAGGAACATATTACGAGGTTTCTTACGGGAAAGCAGAAAAGTACGAATGATTTTCGCTTTGAAGTCGGCTCCACGAGCTGGACCGAAGAGGAGCATGCGTTTCAATGCGACCGCTGTGGCGCAGTGTTTGACTCCGCTGTCTCTCTTCAAGAACACCAGGACTGGCATGTCGCGCGAGATGTGCAGGCACAAGAGAGGCTTGCTCCTCCCCCAAAACCACCATCGGTCGCTAATCCACCTGTCCTGAAAAGAAGAGGCGATCGCCGGGCTAGCTGTTTGCATGAAAGCCGCGCGCCGATCTCATCGTACTTTCAGGGTAGCTTGCCGACGAAAGGAAGAGTCTCAGACACAGTCCAATCTGCAGGCGATTCGAGTGGCGGCCACGGCGGTAGCCTCAAAAGCAACGTTAGGGAAGTCGTGTCTATGACGGACTCGTTTGCTTGTTCACGCTGCGAGGCTGTGTTCGACAACGCTGGTGACTTTCAAATTCACGGGGATTGGCATTTAGCGAGAGACCTTCAAGGACCACAAGATATCAATAGTGGATAGGTAATGAAAGAAGATTCACACCATAAAGAGAGTGAGTGTTCCTGAGAAGCGAGTATTACTCGTAGGCAGGTGGGGGAGACAACAGTCAATGGAGGAGCGCGCGAGAAAGAGATCTGCCGCAAAGCACTATCGAAACGCATCATATTCACTTAACAAGTAGAAGTAAGCTATCCTTTTATTTTCTATTCACGTACCATCGGCGAATGCGCTCTCACGAAGACTCTTAAAGCGTCGAGATAGCGCCGTGTTTTGCTTCGAACTTTCTGCTCCCTCTCCATTGAAGTTGACAGTGCGGAGCAAATAGTGCGCTGTTACATACAGTGAGAAGACTTTATGTATGGATTGTTATTTAATACTTCATAGTCTCGTACTCGTATGCGATGACCAAGAGCTAATCATACGGATTACTGTGTTTTGCTGTACTGCACACTGTACGAGTATAATTTGTCTCTTTTCGCGGTTGGGCGTGTTGATGCCCAACGCATGCAGCCTTGATGCCCAATGGACAGAAAAGTTTTTTGTCGGTAGACGAGTGGTGGGGGTTGATAGCATACCGGGGCCTGATTCGGTCGCCTGAAAAATATTTCACAGCCCAAAGGGCAAAAGCCAAGCAGTCAGGTTTAAGTACGAGTAAGCTAGGTCTTTATAAAGTAAAACGGTTCGTCGGACACTTGACGTTAGTGCAGTGTTATCCCGTCAAGTCAACCAGTGGCCACATGTCTCGTACCATAGTTTTTCGCCCCAAGCAAACAAAAACATTTCTGTCTTTTGTTCTCAATATTTACTTCGAACCAGAGCAACTGTGGCAGAATCATTTGACCCCGCCACCCCATATTTCGAACGAAAGCGAACTCGATGGACTTTTCTCTGGCTATCCATACAATGTAACGATGATTTTCTCTTCTTCCTCCATAAACCATTTCTGATTCTGCCGCAGCGCCTTGTCCTTGGAATAATTTAGAGCACCTTCCTTAATTGTGTATCGGTAAAAAAAAGGCACAGTACGAAAAGGCAGCCTTGCGCCTATTTTTGGTGGGTTCATGCCTAGGTATAAAAACGCCGTTCGCATTTTCACGAAGCTGAGCTGTCTCTCTCTTCATTCTTTTTCCTCCTTTTCTCTCTTTCTCTCATCTAGTACTCGCACATCGTATTTCGCCGTTTTATCCGACTTCTCAAGAAAGCAGACTCGTAATGTAAAATAATACTTGTACACTCGCACTCCGTTTTCTGTTTCCCAACAACTCGTAGTAGAAAAAGGGCAGCCCCATGAATTCCAAACTGTACCAGTACTCGTACCCACCATTAGCACCTGCCGCAGCCAACCACAGCCACCCACGCAGCTACTCATGCGACGCCTAATATTGGCCCCTGCGCTTTTTGGATGGGTCCTCTGACTGTTAAATACTTCTGCCGTTAGCCCAAATGCCATTTGATTCGTTCGAATATTTCCCCTCATGCAACCAACGGTGTGATGTCGGAACAACCCAACCAAACACAGACACACACACCAACCTGCATCATTGGGGGGGCTGCTTCGACTTTTTATGGATACAAGGAGGAGGGTACGGAGTACGATGTACTCCCATCTCCCGTCAGGCAATGTCATAGAATGATAACCCACGCAGTGCTGCCCAATCGTCTACGAGTAATGAGCGGTGACTGGCTGGCTCTGTTAGGTTTACGAGTACAATTAGCCACCCAGAAACAAGTCAGAAAACGAGAGGAGAGAGTGGCAGCCTAGCCCAACCACAGAATCGTAGTGGTCTAACACCCCTCTTTCGCGGCCAACCCTCTGTCCCTTTTCCTTCTCTTCAATCCCCCCCCCCCCCCTTTCCGAACTTGTTTTTCCTTCTCTTACCACCTACTTTTTCTGCTCTCTCAACATCAAGCCGCCTTTTCCCCTCTTCTGGTTTTATTTCTTATTTTTTTTTTCTTCTTTCTAGAAAGAGAGGGCTTCGTTTCGTGTGTGTATCTTTGTCGCGTATCTTGAACTCGCGCCGGTGCTCTTTCAGTCTACTTTTTTCGGTGCTTTTGCTGCTTTCTCTATCTCAATATACACAGCTCACAAAAATGTCTGGTCGGTCCAGAGGCGCCGGTGGTGCAAGCGCATCCGGAAGTGCTCGACAAAATGTCTACTTTGTTGAGCGCGACGGAATTGACCGTGAGGTTATCACGGCAGACATTTGTCGCTATTTGGGCAACGATGCTCTCGTCAGACCTGGCACACACGAGGATGTGAGTCTTTGTCTTTTTCAATGCTGCCAGCCTTGTAGATTGTGTTTGTGTGTATCTTGCTCTAATCAGGTCTTTTACAGGAAAATGGTCGTCCGATCCAAGGATACTTCATCACGGCATATCGTAACTTGACATCTGTAAGCTTTAACCCATGTTGTCGCGAGGGGTTTTGTTTGTTTTCGTTTACTGACATTATTGACACCGATAGGAAATGATCGCCGATTTGAAGAATGATTCTGCTCGTTGGGAAGCAGAGAGGCGGAAGTATCAGTCAGGTGCAGCTACAGCAGATATCTCCTTTCGGGACTGGTCTAACAACAACCACGCACGAGGATCTAACTCCAATTCAGCTCGTCTCCCAGATTCAAGAGAAAATTCGCATCGGAGCATGGCTGGCAGCAGCGGTAGTGGCAACTACAGTATTCAGCATGGCCCATACAACGTTTCTTCGAGAGACTTTGACAATGCCGGTCCTCGCTATCCTGGTAGCGACGCTCCTGGTTACAGTGGCTCTGAGCTTAGTTCCGGCTACGGCCCTCCGGGTGCTTCTGGCGGCTATAACACAAACCAGTTTACTTCGCAGTATACTCATCCTCAACAAATGATGAACTCGGATTCCAGATTTGGCGGCCCAACCGGTCCAACCGGTCCAACCGGCAGCCCGCTTGGCGGACATGGTTCGGGCAACAACGTGGCCTTCAGTTCCAGCCTAGCCCAAGAAGGCTACATGTCAGGTGCTAGTTACACTGTAGCACCTAGCCAAAACATGTATTCCGTCGACATGCCTATGAGCGATGCGCCAGTAGCGCCGAGACGGGCTTCGCCGCCTGGGGGTTCTGTGCCTTTCAATAACCCGAACAACAATGCTCACGGAACGTATGGCAATCCTTCCGGCCTTTCGAGCGGTGGCTTTCCTCGCTTTGGGCCAACGCCTACTTCTGGTGCCGGCCAAGTTTTTGCACAACCTGTGGACCACTATTACGGGCGAGGTTGGTTGAATTTGAATTGTTATCGTCTTTGGCTTATGATCGCCTCTGTCCACCCTATTCACTAACCCAAGTAGGACCCAAACCAACAAACGCAGGCTTTGGTTCAATTCATGACATGCCACAGCAAACCGCGCCAGTGCAACAGTATGAGGAACCTGCCTTCCCCCCCCCCTCCCCAAACGATGCTGGATCTGTGACAGTAAACGCAAAAGCTCAACTTCCCCCCAGTGGAGCATCTGCAGGATCACGCCATGATCGGGATCGACCCGTAAGTGACCGTATTGATCATACCCGGGACCGCGATCTTGATCGCGATCGTGCTGACCGCACGACCGACCGGAATCGGGACATTGATCGGGATGCAACACCGCCAAGCAGGAGTGGACTGTCCAGCCAGACTGGTAACTCTAACTCGCATCGCCACTACAATCGCCGATAGTGCAAACTCCATTGACTCATTAGGAGCGCCTCCCTCTGGAGCCTCAGCAGGCGATTACTCTTGCCATTGTTGTCTTGCATATTGGAGTGACTGGTAAAGCGTCTGGAACCCCCCCCCCTTTTCCTTTAAAAGAAAATGCGAACTGTTTGGGTATGATTTTCGTTTATTTTCTTCATGTGCTCATTTAAGGCGCATACGCGTGTCTTTCTTTTTTCGGCATCTTGATTTTTTCTTCTTAGATTGGTTTTTTTTTCTTTTTTTTTTTCTTTTTTTGGCGTTGCTTCTCTCGAGTCCCTGGCGTTTCTTTGGATGGCCCGATTTCTGAACTGTCCTCAACCCCTTGGCCTGGCTCTCTTTGCCTTACGAGATTGGCTGATCTTTATGTGGTATGCCACTCCGTGGTTTATCGATGCTCTTGGGAATGGTGTGCCAGTCTGTTCTCTTCCGTGAGTGTTCCATGTGCGGATCCTTTTTATTGGCCTCATTTTCCCCGTTTATCTCCCGGATATTATAATGGCCTTAAAAGTCACTACCTGAGATTATCTGTGGCCCTTGCAATCCCAGGTCCTGATTTGGAATGGACAAAATATGCCACCTTGCGACTATTGCAGGAGCTGTTGTCGGATCTTTTCCCCTGTTTCACAAACTCTCGCTCTATCCCTCAAAGGCTGCCAATCTCGTCTATCCTGGAGAGTTGTGAGCTTATTATAAGCTTGGTGGGATCTGGCCTTCTTTATCCAGAACCGACATGGTTTGGTCCTCTTTGAAATTTGATATTTTTGGAAATTTGCTTTGCAAATTCAACCCAAAAGATTAAATGGGCGACATTTATTGATTTATTGGAATTAAGTCTGGCCCTGCCGTGCCACTACCAAACTATGACTGCATGGCTTGTTTCTGGGTTGCGAAAGCTCAGATACCGGACAATGGAACCTATTTGGAACAGTTTGGTCGTTGGACTATTTACCTCGACAGTCATTTGGAGACTCATCAACGTACTGGCTTGTCTGTTGCAAGCCATGGAGTACAAACACGTTTCATTGATATTGGACATCCTCGATTTAGATTGTAAAAGGACAATGTCAAGTTGAGGCCCGATGCCCAATTGGATGGATGCAAAAGGGTTGCACGACTTCTTCCTAGCGTCTTCTGCTCTTCCTTTTTTTCTATCGGGATGGTACCATTATGGCACTTGACGTTTACTTCAGAATCATCGCGATCTCAGCCAGGAAATTATATCTGAACAAACTACTTAGCCAACGGGTTGTCAATTTATTCGAGAATTTTTGGGGGCGTTCTTAATGCGGATGTGCTGCCTTTTTGTTTGCTTATTTGCTGGGAGTTTGAGATATCTTTTCCTCAAAATCAGATCTCTGTCGGCGGTTTCATACAGGTAAATGTCGGGGCTCACTGGTGGAAGTTCAGATCCATTTTGTGGTCCTTCTGGTGCTTTTCCCTGAAGTTAGGCTACGGGCTTGGTTTGCAACTGTGCAGGTCCTGAATATGAGCCACAAGTTCCACCTTGTGGTTTGGGAGCTTCAAAACACATGTCCAAAGCTCCTGTTTTATAAAAATGCTGCCAGGTGTGGGCGTCGTTCGACCCTTTTGCCCACTTTGGTCTCTGCATATGAAACCCTTACTCTTTTGGTCAGTCTTCGGTTTCTGTTCTCTCTGTTCAACCTTCGATTTCTTTTCTCTTTGTTCAGCCTTGAGTTAGCTGAAGCAAAAGAGATGTTTTGTTCATTTGGCCTAAGCTCTGAACACCACTTCGTTGTTCGCTTTTAACGAAGTTGAACATGTACGTCTGACGGCATCGCTGACCTGTTTTGCAGTATGCTTTTAGTGGATTTTATGTGTTGGCGCATGTGTGTGTATTTCAGCTGCTATACATCTTACAATGCACTGGCGTTTACTTTTCCACGCTGTCCATCGCTTTGAATCGGTTGTTAGTGTTACGGCTGTATCGCAGTGTTATCCTTTGTCCAGACATATCATTCTGCTTCGGAGGGGTGTGCTATTTGGAGAGTCTACTTAGAACTGCGTGGGAAAAGAAGTGGTAATGCGAGGTAGAAGATTTGGGGGGGGGGGGGGGGGTGGAGGGTTCTTCTGTGCTACTTGGTTGGCGTTTGCTTGGTTCATATGATCGTCGTTGTTTCCTTGACCGTTCTGTAGCATTATCACGTCGGGTTTCTTAGTGAGTGCAAAAGATCGTTTTTTTCTTCTTATATTCTTATTGTAGAGGCGGTGTATTATTCTCAGAAGTCAGTCTCAAATGAGCGCGCAATGTGATCGCATGGGGACTCGAGACGGTGGTCAGATGACATTTATTGAAGAAAATTCAGGTCGTAATAATGCCCCAGACAAGGAGGCCAAGAATGCGAGGGAAAAGTCAACAAGTCTGCTGCTCTGTAAGGTCTTGGTCACCACACGGAAATCCTGGCCAGATTGTGTGTGAAAGTGTACGCTATACTTGTTTAAGTGGCATGGAGTTGACCCTTCGACAAACCTCTGGTCACTTCATGTGCCATATGTGCCGCAGTCAGTCTGCCTTCTCCCGTAGAAGCCCGTACCTCGGGCCAGAGTTGGTGTTGCAACTGACTGCCGTGCTTCTTACGAGTAAAGCAAGCATCTGTTCGCACAAACAGAGTAATACACTGCAGAGCATCTACGGCGTAATAGCACGACGTCGTATGCCTATACAGCTAAATATTAGTTGGGCAAAAGCATGAAATGAGTCGGTGCTGACAGATGGTCATGAACCCTGGGAAAAAGGCTGGCTCCGCAATGGGCATTTTTAGCCTCGATTCAAAAGGCGACCTGCACTTGCCAGCCAGCAGCTATGCTGTGCTATTACTCAGTATTGTGAACCGGAATGCTTTTTGGGGCGTTGTGCTCGTTTTTCTCATTTGAGTTGTTTTCTTTCTTTGGGGTTTTTGTTTTCCATTGAAGTGAAACCACATGATTGCATACAGAACATAACCCCCAGTACGAGTAGGGAGCATTATTCCGCCCATGTTGGTAGATGAGAATGGGAATAAAAAATGGGATCCGAAAAAAAGGAGGATGGCTCCTTAGGGTATGGGCAGTGCACTCTAGTTTAGGGGGCACCCGTTTCTGCTCCCTACTTCCCGGCGCACAGACGCTTCCCGTCAGGGTGACTCGCATGAGCTTTCGAGCATGTGACCTGGAGACTGGGGCAAGTGGTAACTTGCTTCATACAATACTCGTACACCGTACGAGATATTATTACAACCCAACGCCCCCTCTTACTTATCTCGTCTGGGAAATGCACACTTGACTCGATTCAGGCGTCAATAAGCGGTGAACGAGTTTAAAAGGGCGGTGAAAGAAGAAAGATAAAAAGCCCAGCACGTTACGAGTGCGAGGTAAATACTTGGAAATATAGTGTTTGCCTATTTTGCATTCTGTGCACATATTTTTATGCATTAATATCTCTGAAAAAATACATCATATGTGATTCCATATTGCGCCAATAAATACTTGGTAAGCTGATCATCCTGCGCAAAAATCAGGCGCTTTCATCTGCTAGAATAGGTCTCAATAAAGACCGGGGCACCTACATCGTAATATAGCGAAGTTGCCTGCTCGCAGCTTGACCCCAGTCGCATAGGAAGTCAAGAAAAGGTGGCGCTTTTAGAAAGACGACCCTATTGTGGGAGATATTCCAGGGTACGAAATACGAGTCGTCGTAAGCCTGTTATAAATGCACTTCGCACGTCTGTACCTCTATGCCGTGGCATGTTTGCTAGCTGTTCTGGTTAGACGGACGGTGTAAGGCGGCTATGAATTTGCATACACTGACTGTATTGCTTCGTATGATGTATTACAGCATATACGACGTACCATAGTGCCTGTGGCCCTGACCAAAACAAGCAAAGAACACATTTGGTGCGGTATACGAGTAATACAGAGTAGCAGACGATTGCGATGTGAATTACTAGATTAGAAGACCTGATACAATAACTGCGAATGTTCACGGAGCAGCCATAAGTTACGGTACAGTGGTAGGACCACTGTGAAATGGAACAGTATCACGGACAAGAATCTTCTCTCCCACACCTAAGGACCACTAGTTATATTGCTGTGCAAGATGCCCCCTCTCCTTTTAGGGGAAAGGGGGGGGGAAGGGGATGGATTTGACTTGCAAAGTGTTACACTGTACGCGTATTCGATAAAGTATCGTAAATGCGCCGTAATATCCATACTAACAAACCGCGTTTAAGGGATGATCTCTGCAAGCTTCGCTAATGCCAAAGAAGATACCTACGCTATAATACTTTCATACTGGAGACCGATTGTAGCAAAATTCAAACGGCTCTTAAAAGCATTCCCGCAATTTCATTCCACTGGCCGTGCCGAATACGAGTAGTCGCCGACCGGTATGCATCCATCGCGGTGCACGTAGTAATACAAAGTACATCGTACGACGTACGAGTATATACGGAGTGGCCCTCCGGGTCTATTACTTCGTACCGTACTGGGGTGGGTGCATCCTGTATTTCTATCATCTCGCCATGCCCTAGGACAAAGACAGTATTCCGAATTTAAAAACGCTATGGCAAGGTATGCGCCTTGAGTCAAGCCTGTCTTCTCCAAGTATTATCCTTCTAAGCCTGGCTTGACCTTTTTTTGTCTGTCCAAAGGCAACAAAGCACATGCTGACTTTTTGTCTGTGCTGCAAAACTTCGCTCGTGGCCAACTATTATAGGAGTAGGGAGTAGTGTGTGCAACGACGCCTGGGCAGAAATACGGAATACTCTGAAAACAACAATGTGCAGCACGTACGAGTAGCATGGGAGTTGTTTCTGTACGGAATACACGCAGCATGGGTGGTCTTTTTGTACGAAATACACGCACCTTTCCAAGTAAGCCTGTCCCTGCGAGTAGCATAGGATAGGCTAGGGCTGTGACATAACGACGCTTTGATGCCAACTTGCTTGCCGCCGTTCTCTGGTCGGGTAAGACTATGTGGATGGCGTTTGGTTTATGACCCGCACTAGACACTAGAGAAATGCGGTGTAGAGAACAAAGAAAACCCAAACGACTATGGAAAGGATGGCGGGCATAGCCATTGAAAAATAATACACCGTATGGATACATCGTCTACCGCGCTCGTACTCTCCTGGTTGGGACTACCTGAGCCCACGACTGGAAAAAAGTCTCGGAGTTGTATGAGTACTGCAGAAGAAATTGGACGGAGAGAGGTGTGACAACAATTGACAAGATACGCGTTGTGCCCCCATACTAGGGGATTCATCCTCAACTATCACATATATCTGCCGTGTTGTACGAGTATATATCGATAGAATTAAGTAGCATGAGGAGCACAAGTGGATTGAACATTTCAGCCAGCGTTTACTCGTAGGCACACATCGCAGGGAGTATGACATACAGTATACTCAATATCGTAAAGCATGTCGGGGTGTTTCTTATGCGGTCGTACCTCGTTCGAATCACTCCGTATCATACGACGTCCACTGGCACGCCTCTGCTCCGTCAAAGGATACCATCCCTGTCATCTCACTCTCGCTGCTAAAATGGAGAACGAAGCAGCAGCTTTCTGGCCTCGGATTGCCTCGACGGAGTACTCCGTAGGCCGACGTACCATTTCTTTTACGTTGCAGAGTACGATGTATTACTTCGTAGTACCGGGCGATTAAAAACAACCGAAACCTATTCCCCATCTTAGAGGCGCCGACAAATCAGCCGCGTGATTTCCCCCTTTTTTTCCCAACGACAGCACACCCAGGTCTATCCAACCATAAGAACGGCCCTAAGTCGAGTGACCAGTCCTTCATTTTTTTTAGCGGCACACCCGAAGAAAACGAAGAGCCCCGTCAGCTGGCACGGAAAGCCATCCCTGTGCCCTTTGGGTCTTGGACTTTTCCTTGCGCCAGAAAACCAGCTTGGGTGGCTGGCCAATAGAAATTCGCTGTTGGGCCCCCTTGGCTCACAGCAGGGAAACCCCGCCCGCTGAGTCCGGCATTGATGTCGACTGGGCCGAGTCCTTGGGGCTTGGCTCGGTGTCTTGGTTCTTTGCTACTACTCGTATTCTTCGTAGGGTGCAGTAGTACCAATACCCTACAAAGTACTAGCTTTCATTCACTAGGCAGTAAATCCTCCTCATACGTCGTACAGGCCGTTGTTCTCGCCCGAATTCCTGGGAATTTTGTGTTCGGAGCAAAAAGGAAATAAATTTGTGACACATGTCTTCCGACTTTTAACGTCCCGCGCTCCGTGTTGCGTATAGCATGAAAAGCGTTCTCGAGAAATTTTCGTAAATTCTCACTCCGCTTATTTTTTCATTACTATACTTCGTATGTTTTTGTACGGTGTATTACGTCACTCAACTATCTAAAATTCGCCTTTGCCCTTTGATTATTTTTCTTTCAAATGCCTCCCCCCCCCCTTACTAGCCAGAGTTTCGCCAAAATGACTCTTTCTACTTTTTGTTCTCATTCTTGCGCTATGTCTTTAGCGCTCTGTCTACTGCCGTGGTGACTTGCATGGCTTAGCAACCAACAGCGCCACTGGCGCCGCCGTATACACTTTTTTCGCCCCTTTGCCTCCATCTGCTGACCGTCTATTCTTTACTGCCCGCTGATGCCCGCTGTTAGGCGCTGGCGGGCAGTTTGCCCGCTGGCCCGCCCGTCTGCAGGTCGCCTCGCCCCTTGCCGAGCGTGGGCTTCAGAGGAACGTACTCGTACGTTGTACTCCGTACTGAATGAGACTACCATACGAGCCGGCTTGAATTCCCGTCGTCAATTAAACGTACGAGTATATACCACATCCTTCATACAAGAATTTGGACAGCACTAAAAGACGACGGCAGCGCAGCCAATGTTTGGGTAGCGACCTCACTGGGCTCCCTCTAAAGCCAATGTTTAACACTCTACACAACATGTGTGAAGCCAACCTTTGGTGGTCTATTTCCATGAAAGTGATCCGCTCGTAGGGAGCATTACTCTTTAACTCGATCTGTGTATCTGGTTCACAACCGGCTATAAATCGAAATCTTGCAAAAAAAGAATAAAAGGAAACAACCAAAACGCCAACTCCAGGCACAGAAACACACAAAGAGAAGCCCCAGTGTGCCGCTTTTCTTGCTTGCGCAAAAGTATATCATATCGCAAAACAGTTTTCCCTCCTCCATAAACATTAGCCTTAGTCCATACTGTTGCCATCATTCCGCCACATACAAGTGAGGGCTTTGTCCGATAGCTGTCACGAGAAAAAAGAAACATGGGGGAAAGCTTATTGAAAGAAAAACAAATCTTAACATAAGAAAACAAAAAAAAGCCTCTCCCCATGTTAAATCCAGAGACATATTGATATAATAATAAGGTGTTCGTATGCCGTGAGGCAAAATCCGTCTTTTTTTTCCAAGTTCACCAAACTGTGAAAATAGGTCCCCACCCCATGCCCACATGAAAGCCACAAAACGTAAAAAAAAAGGCAAATTGTAAGGCAACATGAAAGCATGTAAACCACAAGAAAACGAGGCAAAAAAGCATAACACGTAGTTTGAAAAAAAAAAAAAATTGACGAGAATAAAAAATTTTCAATCCATGACTCGATTTCCTTAACCCGTCGGAAAGAGACATGAAGAAAAACCCCATTGACCAGCGAATGAGGTCGAAAGAAGAATGGAATACGGTGAAAATAGCAAACTGAAGGCAGCGCACCAAAGGTCGGCGAGACGACTTAAAAGGCCCGTCGACGAAAAAAATTCAAGCCAGCGGACCACTGCACCGGTGTGCTTCTGGTTCTAAAAGGCCTACGCCACCCTGTCCTGGAAATGTTGAGAACGGTCCCGATCAACACGATAATCCACACGGGACTCTGACTTAGAACTGCCCAATCGACCTAGCATGCTTCGGTCAATGTCAGAACTGGACGAAGATTCGTTCTCTCTAGAAAAATACACCGGCTGGTGCAAATAGCGGTCCATGGTCAAGCGACTGCTCGCTTCTTCAATATCACCGCTAGGCGATCTCGTGACGTGCCTGTCTGTAGGCGAAGTGGCAGTCGTCCCGTTGGCACTGCCATTACTGTGGACGCTGGTACTGTTTAAATCTCGCTTGTTAGCCCCTGACACAAACATTTCGCACATTAACAATCGCAGAACGTCATGCGTACTCGGTACCCATGGTAGACATGGGCGGTGGCGGTGGCGGTGGAAGAGGCAAGACTGGAGGCGGAGCGCCATAACCGCGATAGCCATTGGAAGTGGGCGAAACAGCGGAGCCCGGAGCGGAGCTAGAGCCGCTTACCGAAGGTGGTGAGCGACGTGGACCGTCCGGGTGGCCACGATATTGTTCGTCGACATTAGAATAGTACCCATTATTGCTATTGTGAGTCATAAAGGCTGGTGGAGGAGGTGGTAGACGACTGGAGAACTCAATCTCTTCTTCACGTGATCGCTTATTGTTGTTTCGCCCCCGCAACCGATCATCATTAGGATATCCCGGAATCGGCGGTGCCTGAGCATGCGACAGCGGAGGTGGCTGTGGATGCGGGTAAGGCAATGGCAACTGGCGCGAGCCCATTGCGGAAGTGGGCTGAGCTTGAGATGAAGTCGAAGAAGGTGGAGGCGGCGGCGGCTGTTGCGGCTGTATGTGACCATTGTGATGCTCCAAGGGAGGAGGAAGAGGCTGGTAATAGCCTCCAGCAGTAGGTGAAGTTGGCCCATAACCAGGGGGAGGACCGCTAACTCCTGGGTGGCCGCCAGGGCCACTGTTGGCACCATTTGGTACACCTGTTGACGTTGGGTTCGTCGGACCTCGACCACCGTTTGGGCCCAAGGGCTGGCCAAAAGCGCCATACAAAGGGGTACCGGGAGGCACACCACCCTGAATAGCCGAAACAGGTACAAAAGCCGTCGACGTGGTAGACGACACAGGCTGGAAAACACAATCGTTCCCAGTCTTTTTGCAGTTGGTGCACTTGCCATCTGGAGTGTTCTGGTAACCACTGCAGCGGATCTAATGCTTGGTGTTAGAAGATATCAAGGGACAAGGTCGCGCGCGAGATACCCAAAGCGGTAGCACCGAAGAGAAGCAGCACCAAACAGTATCATACCTTGCGTTTCCGGCAATACTTGCAGGCAATGGAAGTTCTCTGGCGCGGAGCAGACTCGGGAGGTGCAGGCTGGTAATTGGGGGGCATTTGATGCTGTGGCCAGTAATGGGGAGGTGCACGATCAGGATAGGGGTTGTAGTGAGGGTAAGGATAGTATTCTTTGCTCTCACGGTAATTCGATTCCGCGTGTGGTTGAAGACGCTGGTAGTGGCTTTCTGGAGCGCCATTACCAGGACCCAGGGGTCCAAGTCTATTAGAACTGTTTGGAGAGTCGGGATACGGCCTTGTTCCTGATCGTCCGACAACATCAAAGGGTGGTTGGTGAGGGGCCGGGGGGGGTGCCGGAGCAGGGTACTGTGCCAGAGCCGGGCCGTATGCCTCCCGAAAGGACGGCAGCGTCACATTGTTGCTGTTTGATAATTGTAGAGGCTTCGGCCGGTGGCGGCGCTCATCGTCCTCTTCCTCCTGCTTTGGAACGGGAAGCGGTGTACCATCACGACCCTGCGGGATCTGTGCCAGTTTCGGTCTCGCCTCCTCAGCCATGATGACAGGGATATAAGGGTGCTGATGCATAAGACGCTGTTCTACGATGGGAGCCAGCTTGACCGGAATGATGCGATGCGAGGGATGTAAAGGTATCGATAAAAAGGCGAACAACGGAAATGCCGAAACGGCAGTGTAGTGTGAAAGCGACAAAGAGAAAAGATTAAGGACGCAGTTTGAATGAAAGCAAATGTAAGATAGCTAAACCCGCAAAAGAAAGAAAAAAAACATGGGATTTAAAGCGGATCTGGACCATAAGCAAGAGGTTCGTTTTGGCGAGGCCGTAAGGGCTTGAGAGTGAGAATGAGTGCTTTTTTCTTCGTTATGGGTTAGGGAGAGCCCAAGAAGTGTGTTTAGCTGCTGCGACACGACAAATGCAACTGAGCCGGACACAAGCAGAACAAACAAGATAAACCGAAGTGAAACCAAAGGAAATGAGGAAACCAAAATATGGGAAAGCCTTAGATGGAGAATGGGAGCAAAAAAGGGGGACAGGATAGAGGGAAAAGGAAGAACAAAGTAAAAAAAGGGAAAGGGAAAAGGAAAAAGGGAAAGGGGAAAAAAAGACAGAGAGTACAGGTCTATTGGGGGTCGGCAGGCGACTTTGCCGGCCGACGGAAGATTTTGCTATACTCTCTCCCCAAACGACGCGAAAATGGAAGTCGCAGACGAGAGAAAGTGCTCTCTTGTGAAGTTGGGAGAAAGAAAAGGGAGGGGGGGGGAGAGGGGAGGGAATAAAAAGGGAAGGAAGGGAAGCAGAGATGGGGGAGATCCACACTAATATAGAGAAGACTCTTTCCAAAGGAAGGAGAGGGGGGGGAAGGGATGCCTGCAAGGAGGACAAGGTATTAAAGGGTATTAAGCACCTTTGCCCAGCGTTCTAGGACTGAGGGGAGAAATATTAAATAATGGTTGGAGACCAGCTTTAGCGTTGGTGGCATTGCAGCAGTGGTGGTAGCCGTGCTGGCGGACAGTGGCAGAACAAAAGAACATTATAGCGTCATGGTACAGGGGAGGGAGGCGTGTGCGGAAGGAGTAAACCGACAGGTGAGATAACAGCGGCTCGTAGCGGAAGGCACAGGTAGAGCGACCCCACAGCTCCTTCCTACTGTACTCCGTACAAATACTCAGTAACAATACTTCGTACTTTTGAGCGCACAAGCGTTAGTGGGCGAGAGTATGGAGTACTCCGTAGTCGAACTGCACGGCGGGGCCCTAGCCGAGGACGGAAAGAAAATGGGAAGGGCGGACGGGTATGTAATGGTGAGATGTGCTTGAGGCCGTTCACAATCGTGGCGCTTGCCTTTGTCTCTCCCCACTTGGGTTGCTGACTATTTCCATCGGCAGCTCAGGCGAAAGTTTTTTGACTGTTCTTTGTTCTTCCTTGTTGAGCTTTGGCAGGGAGAGGCGAAGTACGAAATAGTATCATGCGCCTTCCTTTTGTTTGCCTCTTACATCTCTTGTTAAAGAGGTGACCGAATTTTTTTTTTTTTTTTTTTTAAAAAAAAAACAAATTCCTTTAATAGCATTTGTCAGACACATTAAGGTATCGATCACAAATGAGCAAACATAATAAGTCGAGAAGTCCATTAAGGGCGTGCGTCCGGTTCTGGCCAGACAGCCCAGCACGTCCACAAGAAGTGAGCTGACTCTCGTTCGTCTTGTACAAGAGCAATGCGGGCAGAAGGTCGCGGTTCAGGGAGGAGGAGGAGGTGACGACTGGGTTCGGTGACATCGGCATGGTAAAAGGACTACGTTGTATATGTTATGGAACCACAAACTGCGGCCGTGGATGGGATGGCAATGCTTCCAAACTTTCGAAAAAAAAATGCGTGCCTCGCATTAGCACCTACCAATTTAGCTGTTAACGAGCCCGAATGATTGACGTGAGCAGACAAAAAAGGCGACGAGAGTTTTGCACTCTCACAGCAATATGCATACATATTATACGAGTATACATACATACTCGTATATTTTTACCTATTTACGAGTTCTGCTTTTGCTTGTGTTGCATACGCTGTAAGAACGTGGCGAGTTATAGTGGGTATTACAGAAGGACTTAAGGGTGAGAGCAAAGGTGTCAGGGAGATTGTCGATAAATGACTGGGAATCCACCAGTGGCCTTGATGAAGCAGCAGGAAACCCATTAAAGTACGACGTACACGTGGAGAAGAGGGCCTGTGAGCTGAATAGACAAAAGAGGCAGTTTTACTGGTACAAACTTGCCATCAAAGAAGAGAAAAATCAATTAGAAAAGTTGAAGGAAGATGTAAAAGACACACAGGCTTAGGTTGCATACTGCGAGTAGGCAGTTCGCTCAACCATCTCACGCAAGTCGCCCCTCGCTAAACTGATGGTGTCCTACGGCACGCGGTAAATTAAGCTCCAAACCACAACATGTTTACACACCACAAAGTATTACCTCGCACGTACTCCGTACAAGCAGTCTTCTTTTAGCTTCTCTTCAGGGATGCCGTACAACCATATCGCGCTTTGGTTTCTGGAAAGCTGGCCACATCGTCTGACAGAAAATCACATCCTTGAAGCCCGACAAATTAGCGCTTGCGCTCGCTGTGCCCCTTTGAGCAACCTTTTTACCTAACCTGCTTAAGATAGTCCTGGTCCATCACACACTCCCCTGCTCTACTACGGGCGTCGTTCCTCGTAATATACTCCGTACGCCATACGAGTATTATCACTTGCGGTTGCATCCTTTTCGAGAATCGACAAAAAAGCGGGCGCTCTAGGTGACTAGGGAAAGAGGTTTCGTTTGGGGGAGGGTGGCAGTTTTGAAGGGAAGCTCACTTACAGGCTGTGGTTGGTTAGGGCATTTATCCTCAACGCCCGGGGAGTGCATGTATAAGGATGGTGTGCAAAAAATCAGCGTCCAATTAATTTTTTTGTAGGATGACAGCTTTCAACAGTCCCTGCGACGTGTATTACAAGGTCAAACCTCAGGAAAAGTGCGCGACTGTACGACGTAAGAAGGTCTTCCAGTTCGCTCTGCTACATGACTTGGCATTTCGTTGTGATCATGTCCCAGCGGACATAGCATGTATGCACGTGGCTCCCAGTTCTCCTTTTAATTCTTTCGAGATGGTCCAACAACAATAGCGAGCAGTAGTCTGGCTTGGTAACTTGCATGCCTTTTGTATTGGCTCGTTGCATTTGCTCGTACGCGCACATTATTGCGAGGTGATAGGGAATTCTACGGGGTCATACGGAGTACGAGAACTTCAACCACGAGTCAGATTGTCTGGGGCAAGCATCCCGCCCTGTCAGACAGACCCATGGCAGTTTGGGGTGCTCTACTCCTTACGCCTTAAGAGTACACCGTCTGTGGCGGACAACCCATGTTGTCCGTCTTTTGGTTTGGCACACGGCGACGGCATCTTCCAGGGGGTGTGTGTAGGGGTGTCAGCTGGTGTTTGCTTCCATCCCTGCCGTTGACACAAAAGGCTGGTAATACCAAGCCGGCCCGTCCTGTTTTCGTGCAATGTAATATTTCTTAGAAAAGTTGCTCGAGAAAAATACTTCGTACAGTGGCATGCCTGTATTACTCGTTACATATACATACGTACTCGTAATACGTCGTAAAAGGATACATTTTCCATTACTCCGTGGCCCCTTCTCATTCCCATGCTTACGAGTATTTTTGTGTTCTGTTCACTATGCGCTATTTCTGCTACCACCCACTCTCCATCCCACCGTTGTGGCACCCAAGCGGCCGCTGGATGGGCCGCAGAATGGGCCGCAGCACATTTCACGTCGGCACGATATGGTTTTACCCAAGTTCGGCTTAGTCGTTACGCGTAGTTATACGAGTACGAACACCAATCAACACCAACAAGCCCATTCTAGCACTAACCGGGCTCGCAGCGATCATCGGGTCTCTGCCGCAGGATGGTCAGTCAAAAAATACGGAGCAGAGTAATACGGGAGTAATACAGCAGGACGAGTAGTTTATCCTGGTAGACGCATTGAGAATGTTTATGAGTATTTAGTGATGTTGTTTTTAAAAGGACCAATTTGCCAGTACGTGTGGTAATATTAGGAGTTGTTTATTATTTTCTAAGGGCCACATGAAAAATGGCATTATGTATACGTCGTACCAGTTCTGTATTACGTCGTCATACGAGTATAGATAATACAGCGCACGCTGGATGTGCATGGCCCACAACGATTCGGTTTTATACTGCTGTGGGGAGAAAAGCGAGATGCCTTTTATACCCAAATGCTCGTGCTGCTTGCAGGGCGATAATTGGGTTAAAGTCACTATCCATACTAAAGCACAGAATTCGAGAATTTGCCGAGTAGTGGTTCTGCCGCTACGACTGTCCGGAAACAACAATCGTTTCTATCCAATTCGCAAAAGGCCCTGTGCACTCATTTAATATCGGATATGACTGCTTAATATCTAAGCATACGGCATGTTAATGGGGCCCTTGCTTGTGTGTTGAGTACTCGTATGGGAACCGACGCATTTCTGTCTCGCATGGCAAGCGGTCTGCTAGTTGTGTTGCTGTACGTTTCGGCCGTTTGCATGGTCTTCTGTCTTTTCATGGTTCATTGTCATGGCGTGCTTTTGAGGCCGGCCCAAGGGCTGTCCTCCTCGTATGCATTTTCCCCTTTCGCGTTTTTAACGCCAGTGCGATAGAGTTGTCCTGTCAATAACAGAATGCACTCCCATGGATGTTCAAACGGGACCGGCATCAGTGCCACGGGCGGCTCGACACGAAAGATGGGCAAGCGGCCTGGTGCAGACGAAAATCACGAGCCGTTAACATCAGATCAAATCAAACCGCCAATGACGTTACTTTCAGTAATATGGATAAGGTGTAATACTCCGTGGCTACCGTTTTATCACTAAAGTCTGCTTTTCTAGCTCAAACCCATGACAGAAGTTATATCCCATAGAGACTTCTAGTTTCCACCCGTATTGCGTCGTACGTGCGCTTCTTTTCCTGGCTCAATTTCCGCCTTTTCGGGAATTTGAAGCAGATTCCTTGCATCTATGAGTGACTTTCTGGGAACATGCTGGAACTACCACGGGTTCGAGAGCGAAGTCAAACGGCGCACAAAGAAGTATCTTTTTGTTACGAAGAAATACCTTAGGGATAACTACTCGTACTACGTACTGCGGAGCCCCAAGGGGCAGGCGATCGAGCGCAGGACCCTAATACGGCACATCTGTTATGGGAAGGGCCCCGGCTTGGCCCACAAGGAGAAAGGGGGGTGGCATGAATATCCATACAGAGGCATGTGGAAAGGAAGGTACGGAGTACAAGGAACGTTCCGCCCCTGCCTGCGGGAAGTGGCCCCGCCCGAATATTGAGGGTTTTAACCGAAGTCTGGGTCGCTGCAACACACTGCTTATGGAGTGCTCTTTTCAAGTATTAATACAAGTGTGTCGTATCCTTACGCGCACGAGTACGGAGTACGTAGTCTTACACCGTGTTTTACTCCGTACAAGTACCTCCTTCGTTCGGTGAACAATGTATAATAACTCGTAAGATTTGGGGCTAAGATTTGTGCTTCGCAGAACATATCCATACTCCGTACTCGTAACATCGAGTATCATCACAACCCTGACCTCTCTACGATGTATTATTACTCGTTACGAGTACTCCGTACACGTCACTCTTAGCTCTTGCTTGGTTTTTATTTTCTTTTTGCGTTGGTCCTTTTTCATGTCTAACAAGAGCACCATAATTCTCTCATGCTTAGCCCCGTACTATTCTGCCTCCACTAACTGGGGCATGATCATGCTTTTGGGTTTAAACCCCGTCATCGCGCTCAGCTGAACCTCACTCCTTTGGCCACTCCGCGACTAGAGATCCAATTAGACACGGCTGCCATCCTAGTTCGCCAAAGCGCCATCTCACCAGCAAGCCTCTTTCAGCCCATGCTTTAAGCTTTAAAAGATCAGCGGAAAAGGCAGCGGTTTAAACACGTTCTGTGTTTGTTGAGAGTATCACTGGCACAGAACTTACGTTGGAGCCGGGAAAAAAGCCGAGGAAAGACCTTACCACTCCTTTTAATATACGAGTATGAGTATTACGACGTAAAATTTTTTCCCGCAATTTTTAATACTGTTACTCGTAAACGAGGAGGTATGAGTATGAAACGCATGCGTGCAAAAAAGAGAGAGGGAAAAAAAAGCTCATTTTAGGTATGTAGGTATGCTACCATCTCCTTCGACAAGGCCGCCCGCTGAGAGGTATTACTGCGAGTTTGCATCTCGCGTTCTTGGTCTGTCGATGGCTGTGTTGCCTGATTCGGGCGCCATCTCGTTCGCCCGTCAAATTATTTTTGTACGGAGTAAGGATACATGCGTGGTTTTCAAGGTCAAATACCAAATACGGAGCACTAGTATACTGTACGAAGTAACCAAGCATGCCTCAAAGCAGACTGGGAGGAGCAGTAACACACTGGCCAAAAAAAAACAAAAAAAACGCGTGTTTCGTGTTCAAAAGTTCAAAGGGAGACAAGCCGTAAACAAGCTTCTTGTGACTGAAAAAATGTATTTCAGAGATATGGCAGGTTGAGTCAATAGGATTGCTTGCGCTCTTCGTGCCAAAAAAAATTATGCTTGTGTGATGGGGCCTTTTTCTGTCTTAAGCCTGTTATGCACCTGGCGCTCCATTTGCACAATAGATGATCCACATGCACGGAGTATGGAGTAATTGGTCCTTGTCTCTGCCAGCATAAAATGTACAGCGAATATATACGACGCATATCCTTACTCGTACGAATAGTCGTACATATTCAACCCTAATCAACCACGGCCGAAATCTTGAGGAGGCCACAGTTGTTGGCTGTCAACAAGCAGAGCAGTGTATTGCGGAGTGCGGAGTACTCCGTACGTCGTAAAGTCATACCACTCAGTAACGCTCTGTCTTGCCGCTTTGTTATCCATGCTCCGTGCGACATGCGAATGCAATGTTCCTACCGATGTGATGAGACTTTGACTTCCCTTGTTGCTGACCGCTCTTTCTCCTAGACTAGAAATGGGATCGGCATCCTTTTCACCAACCATCCTCGGGCCGCCATGTCAAACTAGTTAGGAATATTATGTGGGAGCAGAGGTGGGGCAGGGGATCAGATGTGTGTGTGAGAAAGCTGGCTGGCTGCCCTGATTGGCAGAGGTTGTTTACCACGAGACAGCAGAATCAAACGCCACAGTTTGCGGAAGAGTGAACAAATGAGGAGCCAGAAACAAGAACACAGGACCCAGAGCCCAGAACCAAGGCTAAAAAAGCCGGGCCAATCTCCAGCGAAAGATGTTGGGTACACGTAGGCGCATTCTTTAGTGTTTGTCTTCCGTAGTACCTTCAAGTAATTACAGCGCATTCCCAGAAATGCTCTGTAATATACCGTTATTGATCTGCCTATGTCGGACGTGATCGTAATACGGCATGATCTTACTCGTTCTTGGTGGGTACGGAATACAAAGGGGGGAGATATTTTGAAGGCCACAACTCTTACGCCACCGTAGTATCTTTCTCGTATATGGATACTGGTTTGGTCAGCGTATTTGTAGACTATCACTTGCCGTACTCGGCCGCCTTGACAGAATGTGTGGGAGCCGTGGACTGACCGTTATCACCCAGTAGTCATGCTGACATTTGATGCGTGTGACCTGTTTGGTTTTGAGCATTTCTCTGTTTAACATGTATTTTACGTCGGGAAAAGAAACGGCTAGAAAAACAGGCCAAAATTAGCTGCCATATGGGCTCCAACGGTGTTGCAGGCTGGCAGAATTTAAGAAGAGATTTCAGCCTAAACAGCCCCGAATGTTTCTACAAGCTAGCAGCATTACTCCGTAGTACAGGAAATTCGTTGCAAAGTGTTACGACGTACGATGTCAATGTTGCGATATTGTGGTTGGTATGCAAAGAACCTCCGTTCGCATACAGCGTCAAAAGTCGACGGAGTGGCCGCTGGCGGCTAGGGCAGCATGATACTAGCAGCACGTGAGTTGTTTTTCAAGCCCGCCAACCGAGCCAAGACCGCGCCAACCCATATCATTTTAGGTTCCTCCCGCTACGCGCTCCGCTATTTGCGGTGAACTCTGGCCACAACGCTAGGGAAGAGCGCTGCTGTCCAGTCCCGACAAATACCGGTCGAGGTTGAGAGGAAGCGAGGGAGCGACCGAGAAACCAGCCCAAGCAAGGGCGACTAGCTGGTTAGGCCTTTAGCGCGCTAAGATAACTAGCTACCCTGTAATACGGAGCAGGAGTATTACGTCGTATCCATACTCGTACGACGCATGGTTGAAGATATGGAATAACACAGAGTACGACGTATTATAAAAAATATGCAGCCAGCGGTGACATTAACGGAGAAAGTTATGAACTTTGCAGATTGACGCAGGAATATCCATACTTTGTAATACGGGGTACAGCCACCTCCTCCCCTGTTTAAGTCGCTCCCCTGTTCTTGTCGCCTACACCGTATTGAGATGAATGTATTTTCCGTACGAAAGTATATACCTGTATTACTCCGTACAATTTGTACTAGTACATGTGGAAATGTTTTCCCACCAGTCTCAAGGTTGCGAGCAGCGGTGAATGGAGCACGAGGCGTAAATGTTCGTCTCACTCATAGTAAGGAGTGTTGCGATACGTCGTATGTTGCACTCTGCATGCGACTGAAGGCGGACACATTCAACCGTAATACACGGAGTTTAGGTACCTGCCAGATCCTCTGCTGTGTTGCACTAACTCAGAAAGCCACATTGTCACCGCTGTGTATGTTTTATAAACACGAAGTCCACAAGGGCTCTCTGGCTCTGCCCTCTAGTTTGTCTCGCCTCGTCAGTCGGTAACTTCTTCCTTTTTGAGAGGAAAGTAATAGCATCCCATATTTCGCACCCCAGCCATAAGACTGTTAGGTGGGAGTGTGATTTTTCGTCGTACAAGGTGTTTGTCATCTCAATATTTTTACGCGCCGAATGCCTCCTCTAAAACAAAATTGCCGCACTGTTGGTGGGCGGTGTGGTGCGGATTATGAGGTCTGCGGCGGGAGAGGTCTTTGTCCTAAGGCGTTCAATTTCACCTCACGGGAGAGTTTAGTACTCCGTACTCCGCACACACTGAAATACAGTGTACTAAAGTTAGCACAGCGCTCTTTTATTTTGTTCTCAGCACTGCCTCATGATGTGCGGAGTATTACGAGTGGTTTTATATTTCTCCACATTCGTGCTTCGCAATACGTCGCAATTCACCAGCAGAGACACATTCCACATTAAGATAACTCGGACATGACGTATAAAACATCAGAGGCTCCAACGTATGCGCAAATGTATCAGCTTAAAAGAACGTATCTCATGTGATCCGGTCTACAATTCCGCTTGCTGCAACTTGCACAGAGATTCATTTGTTTGCAAAGTATTAAGTAGAGAATACGTCGTATAACTCCGTACATGTCGTGTTATCCGCATTCGTTTTCTGGGCTTTCTGCTAAGCACACAAATTGACAGGCATGAGCCAAAGCTTGCCGCCATAGGGAAGTGAGAGGACGTCGTATCACTACAACGTACTCGTACGTCGTAATAATACCCTGTCTCTGTCACACCGCCAGGTTGAACTTGTACGCGTACGTCGTAGACGCATTAGTAGTAGGAGCGGGGAGGGGTGTCTTATACTCCGTAATGTGGAGGGGGTGCGCAAGGACACCAATTGCACGACCCAGAAACAAAACAGGCCAAGCACTTTGTGAGCACATGAGCGTCCTTGCTGGGTGTAAAACAGGGATGTTGCTCCTCTATTTTACCATAATCTGTATGATGGATAATGAACCTCTGCGAAGTCGGATGGTTGGTATCAAGAAGCCTTCTGCAAAAGAGTAACTGCCCAGTTACAAAGGAAGCAGTTTACAGAGTACTCCGTACAAAACGCACGTCTTGCTTTATCGTAGTCTGGTTTTGCTTGAAAAATAAAAAAAGCTCCCCAAGAGGAGGGTAGAGTTGGTGAGGCACTTTTCGAGTAGTTCGCACAACGAATGCACTTCGAAAACAAATGAAACACGCACCTTGATTCTAGAAGGATTGAAGGCAACCGACATGAGTTGAACAAATCGAGAACAATTGTTTTGGAGTACGAAGTACGGAGTAGTATTGCGTCGCAAAAGTTTCACGCTGGGAAACAAAGTCATGGGCACATTAAACACAGACACTAAGACCATACTCGTCTGTATGAGTAAGGTATTATGGTATAGCGCCAGCAATGAGCCACGGAGTGCTCACAGTTAACTGGTGCGGGGGGGGCCCACTGAGCTACGTGGCCAAACGAGCAGCGTTATATCCATATATGGGCTTACGGAGTATAATACAGAGTGAGAATATATTTTGAAAAAATAAGGAAAATAAAAGATAATGCAAGAACGAGGGGGGGGGGGGGGGACATGGGCGAAGGAGTTAAAAAATGGCAAGCAAAAAAGGTGAGAATGAAGAACTGGACAAAATGAAGAGAACTGGGGAATGCCGCCAGGCTCTCTAGGTTGTATTGTGGAGAGGAGGCATGAAGCGTGTAACGGAGTATTAACTCGTGTCCATAATCAACCAAAAAAAAAGGACAGCTTCAAGAACCGGAACTCGGCATGTTACTCCGTACTGTACTCGTACTTCGTTCATTGTATGTGGAGTGCAGAAAACGAATTGGGCTCACTACGAGTAATATTACAACGAGAGACAGCATAATTACCGTATGGGAGACGAGAAACTTTGGGTGAGCGGGGCCGCCATATCGCCGCGCATGACGACGTATGGATACTCCGTACTCGTGCTGGATGTACCATCGTAGCACTGTGCACACGGCAGTCTTTGCTACCTGATTATGAGTACGAGGCGCTCTTGTTCGCGTAACGTATGAGCGGCTTTGCGCGTCGTATTCGTAGAGTTTTCATGCCGTCTGGCGAACACTCTAAGGCGCCGTATGGAGCATGGGTAATAGGGACACTCTGTATCCATACTCCGTACGGAGTACATCTACATTGTATTCGTAACGATTGCGCTGGAGCATCAAATTCCCCTGCAATGACGATAAAAGGCGCTAATTGGGTCCATATCCACCTAACAAACGTGCAAAAAGGGAAAGGCACCCGCTCAAACGCCAACCAACTCTAAACGGGGCAACGAAGCGGGAAGGAGGGTGGGGTGCAGCGCCTGAGACTCACGTGATGTATGTTGTGCTCGTTGAGGTTGATACCTTGTATTAGGCGGGATCAAGAGCAAGGGTATGGTATTCCGTATCACTTCGTATGGCCATGGACACAAGTTGACAGCTCAAACGGTATTACGTCGTGCAACACAATACGATATTCTAATTCCCTTGTTGTTCGTTGCCTTTCTGACTCCCATCCCCTGGTTAATTTCATTACCATTTTCCGGAAATTAAAAGAGCAGAGCACCTCATTATTTGTGGGTTGCAGGTGGTATTGGCCGTCTTTTCTGTCATGATGGATCGCAATAGACATTATGGCCGACGAGAAAAGCACAATTCTACTCCGCAGAGGCAGCTGATCAAACATAAATATGTAATGAGCGATGGCAGAGAATGGATATTCAGTCTTGGTCTGAACGATACTCAAAGGGTAAATCGCAGGCTTCCGTTTTGGAAACTCACGGTCTGGTTCTTGCCAGCCAGCATGCCAGCCGGGCGTGAATCGCTGTAACTTTATGTTGTGAATATTTACTAAGAGTGACTGGTACAGCGGTAAGCCTAGCCCTATTTTTATTGCGCGGCTATTTATTTCGTCTGCTGTATTTAAATAATGTTTGCATCTCACATCGGCGCGGTCGGACCAGCGCGTGCTGCTTGCTGCCGCCGAGTGTTGACGTTTGAAGCTGGTTAATGCAAGCCCGGTAAGCATAAGAATCCTCATCCTGCATCCTGTCACTTGCAGCTAGCATTCAGCAGTCAGCTTTCCTGTACCCTAGTACAAACTTTTCATTGCTTTTCGCCCTCTCTTCCTGTTTATGTTTTTTTTTATGCTTCCGCGCTCACTGCACTCTCTTACTGAATTGAAAAATCGAGAGCGATGTGGTCCGTTATTTGGCCATTTGGCATGCCTTGTATAATACTGGCCGCCAAAAGATACTGGCAGGGCCTAATGGACATGAGATAACTGATCCAGTTCGGACAGACCCCCGCGTGCTTGGATCAATCAAACGTGCACTGTAATAATACCTCTGAAAAACTTGGCCTCCAGCCAACCCGCATGAACTGATTGTCAACGAGCTTTCACAAAGAGATTGTTAAGTAGAATATGGCGTAACCATTAACTGCTTGCCTGCGCGACCCTGGAATGCAAGGATTACTCGAGACAATTGTCACCATCGTCGTATTGTTTATGAACATGTCTATAGCATACGGTACGGGACATGCAACAAGCAGCGCAGAGCAGAGCGGTGCAAAGCTGTATATGCTGCAGCACATGCTCTGCACTGTTGCACTGTATCTCAACTAATACTCCTTTAAAAGGAGTGATGCGGTGGGCGTTGCGGTGAGTAAAGAGTGAGCAAAAAGTCCTTCTCAGCTTTATTCTTTGCTTCCAAGTTACCTGCTGCCTACCAGCCTGCTTTTTTGGTGTGCGTTTCTACTTTTTCTTGTCAATCTCTCTCTTTTTTTTATTTTTATTTTTATTTTTTTTAATTCGTTGGCGCAGAGCGCGGAAAGTTTGAAATAAAAGAGGTTTTTCTGGCCTCGCCTTTTTTTTCCCTTTTAACTAGCGTCAGTTTCCCCCCCTTTCCTTATTTTAGTGCACGTAAACGTGGATTTCTTCCCAGTCCAGGTCTAGGTTCTCCCACTCACCGTCTTTTCTCTGGCAATTATATCCGCTTTAAACAGAAGAAAATGCGCTCAAATCACAAGGCGACAAACAATATCAAAGGCCCTAGGCAGAGGTGAGAAATGGAGCAATTTCTCCGCCGGTTATAGATGACAGCCCGCATATCTTATCTCTCTCTTCATGGCCTAAGACTGGTGTCCAACGAGATGCTCTTGTACGAGTACAGAGAGTATGTAAGGCGGTCAAGCGTGTTCCAGCACACTAAAACAAAGCATTAAATGCTGCGGCATATTAATCCTTCTCAGGTAGATACCACTACAGTAGTATTACTGCTTTGTAGGCCCAGTATGACTCGGCATGTCATGCCCCAGAACACTTCAGATTTAACGGATCGACGCGACAAACCGCTTCCACTCAGACAATTACCACGCAAGAACTCCGGCGACTACTGACAACATCTTCTCCAGCCATTTGCTCAGTAGCACATCGTACAAACTTCGTGTAGGGCCCATACGAGAGCCGATAGACATCTGTGTTGTCTTTTCGCGCCACACTTATGTAACAGCATGTGTCAACCGTTATGACTTGGCTAGATCGTTTTCCGCATGCTGGTATATACTTTTGTTCCACAAGATGCAGAGCCAGCGCCCAATGTTCCCGCAGCGTCCCACACTACCTGCAACCATGCACACACATTGGATACATAGCATATGCATATGTCGCAAAATCTTACCTTTTTCGATTCCATCTTCTCTGCTGGTACTCGTTTTTCGTTGCAAAATAGAACAAGCACTACCAAAACCGAACAAGAAACCATGTGAATATTTGTATGCATTTATGCCTAGAAAGTATGTGTTGTATCTAGTGGTCGATTGAAGTAGTATCTTGCGACGTGCATGCCCGGTTTGGCACATGACCCAACTGCCGGGTCTGTTTACGTCGTACGAGCAGTTACAACGTGTTGACTCGGGAGCCCAAACCACTCGCGTTTATCATCTAAGGGACATAAATCAAGTATTTCATTACTCTTATATAATATGTGTGCAAGACTGGCTTTGCGTTTTTTTTTTTTAGCCCGTAATAATATGTAGGTTTCCTGAAAACTCTGGGTTTTTATTCGTACTCCGTATACTCCATGCCTAGGATCTCCATTATTGGTGGGAACAACAAACCGTCCAAAAGGGGTCGAAGCAGTAACACCATCCTTGCATCCCATCCCATAACTGCCATTTACCCACCGAAGGAGAGGGAGATATCAACATGTATCTCGAGGCGTTACCCATGGGGTAGAATCCGTTCGACACAGCACGTTGATGTTCTGGGTGAGGGGGTTGAATTTTACAGAACCTGTTTCAAACATTATATCAGACTGAAATAAGGTAATGGGCCTGTTGCTCCGAACTCAGTAAAATTATGAAATATATAAAACACGATGCAGTGCAAAAACAACACGTTACGCTATAGTCTGTGAGCAAAAAGCCCATCTACCACCGAAGTCCATATCAGGCCTTGAGCAGTCTGATGCAATACTTTGAAAACGCCAATTTATCAGTATATTTTACCTCAAATATCTAGACAATAAGACGTGCAAATCTTTGAACTGCACCACTCGTACACTGTCCCGTAAAACCCCGGTATCGTGCCATTACTCAAAAGCTGGCATTGTTTCAGTATCGAGTGTGGGTTTTGCCGGCTGTGGACTTCAAACAACGCACCGTCTATACTCTAAAGCAACAGAAAGATGGTCAATCGTAAAAGGGATGAGAATATCCTATCAGATATCATGATCGTAGACAAAATCGTGGGAAAATCAAATGCCGGTGCAAAGAGCTCCAGTACCCATAACCACTAACGCGACGGTTGCGAGTCAACCACAAAAGCGCCCCCAAGCAGAATAGCCGGTTCCTCAATACAGTTGTGTTCATAACTAAAACAGCAAGCCGAATTTTATGTCAGAGTTCATATGCCCACATTGTCATTGCAGATACAGACATGGAATGGCAAAAGACGAGGCGGAAAGAGGGTCAAGACTCAAATCCTTATATTTTGCCTAACCCAACTCACCTTAGGGTACCAACACTCCCAGCTTCCAACAGAAAAGTTGGGCCATCCTGCAAAGCCGCGCCAACCCATCTCATGGCTAAGGCACGCAAGATATGGCCATGGGCAACAATAAGAATGTCTCCAGGAAATTCAGGTGCCTCTTTCTTTGATATAGAATCAAAGGCTGGTTCGTGATAGAGGCGCCGAATCTCAGATATCAAACGATCCAAGCGAGCTGTAATATCTACTGGCGACTCTCCGCCGGGACATCCGTCTTTCCAAATATCCCACCGGCCCGGTATACCTTTGGCCTCCCTGTCGGCTCTAATCTGCTCTGAAGTAATACCTTCATAGTCGCCATAGTCCCATTCTCGGACTGCCTGTGTAACTTCAATGCGAGCACTGCAAGCTCGGTCATTTGCTTGAGCGTTGGTAATGCAGTCACCTACAGATCCGTGTTGCTTCCAGGGTAGCGGTTCGCTTATGTCAAGATCTAGCAGCTCGAAGGTACGCTGAGCTCGCTTGCGGGGAGAGACATATCTAGCCCAGACGTTAAGAAAAACTCTATATCGGCACAATTGCAGCCAAAAAAAAAAAGAAAAAAAGCAGATAGCATTACATATGAGCCAATTTCCGTGGAACAATCAGCCGATCGTTACCCACTAGGGCCAAGCCCGTAGCACGAACTCGCTTCTCGCCGTTTGCCGTCAAAGGAATATCAGTGACGCCAGTATGGCGGCCATTAAGTGACCACTCAGTTTCGCCGTGGCGGACAATGAAAACACGAGGTGTAGCCATTGAGTAAAGGAGCCGGGTAACCAGAGTTAAAACAAAAGGGCATGAGAAGGAGATGCCGATAACCAAAGTTGAATTCACGACGGAGAATCAGATGATGTTGTCACAAACTGCATATTGCTGACTGAGCCTCTTACTGAGCATCTCCATCTCAATGTTATTACTGGGCGAGGGTAAGATGCGCCCCACCTCGAGTATGTTCGCTGGTCCAAATACGTTAAATTTCGCGGTTACTGATTTATGTTCACGTGATCGCCACCCGCATACAAAGGTGCCCACGAAATTCAAACGTAGTAAAATAACATTCAAAGAAAACACACAACACTGTCAATTGCCATATAAAAGCTTGCCGCTACACCGTGTCCTCCTCCATGCCCTTTTTATTTAGCCCTATATACACCGACCTGTGGGCCCTCTGGGCCTCCCGCCTCCGGGCCTCCGTCAACGCCGTTACTTACGAGTAAGCCTCTACTCGGGCATTAAACGCCATCTATCAGTTAATATAGGCCATAACTTCCTCCATGAGTTGGTGTCCGCGTTATGTCAGCGATGCTGCCGGTGGTGCTGTTAACTGAGTTACCGTTCGGTCACGTGAACATTAATCAGCATACCCGCGAGTCGGTTGCGGGAAAGGTGGATCTCGGTCCCACATGCGTTTAGCTCCATCTCGCCCAAACGTTGTAATAATACGGAGTACTCCCCGAATGTTGCGCTGCTACGAGTAAACCTGCAATCCATTACTTCATCCTCAGAAAGCCAAGACTCAAGCACTCTTCATACTCGTATTTGCGTTGTCTTTGAAAGTATTCGATTCTATTTTCTGTCTTCTTCTTCCCTCAGTTGCCAGAAGCCAATTTCGCTTTTCGAATTAATGTTTTATTTTCTTGTTTCACCCTCCCTTGGTTCTCTTACCTTGTTCTGTTCTACACCAGTCCTCTATCATTGAGATCGCTTCTAAAACCTCAAATGTCTGTTGCTGTTTTGTAGGCGTTTCTTTTCAAGTCTGCATATCGAGGCCTTTTGTCATTATTGGATATCTTTTGAGATGATCTCTATTTCATGTGCGGCTTTGGTTCCCGCTTTTTTCTGGTTGACATGCCCTTTTTCCAATGTGCAGCCTTCAACGCCATCCCAACAATAATTAACTATCACTTTTTATGACGCTGTCATCCTTTATGATCATAATGCCGCCAACAACGTACGAAGAACACGGGCCAGCGGTTCACAGTGTGAACCAAGCGATGCGTGTGGTAGCCATCCTGATACCTTTTTTTTTATGCTTGGTTGTAGCCTTCATTCTTTATGACATTGTCGATTACATTATTCGTCAGTCTCCCAAACTCTTGATATTTCAGAAATCCCCTTTCCCAGCGAGGGGTGGCTTAGTTCTGCTAACCGGCTTCGCATGTGACTTTTACCGCAGTGGGTCAATTCATGCATCAATACCATCTAAATCGCCCTGGCATAGGTCTTCTTGTTTCTTACATCGTCGTCTCAGTTTTGATGGTTCTGAGCTACCTACGCATTCTGTTTACAATTCGTTATCACCCTGGTGTTATTCCCTTAGGTCCCGCCCACGTGCGTGGCTACCAGGGCAAGAACCTCTCTCCTTATCAAGTCCAAAATCTGCAAACTTATCGTGGCCATGAAAATTTCGCAGCTCCCTTAAACGAAGGTTCACCAGATCTTGAGTCCGGCATTGCAGCCCATCAAAGTCAAGTTGCAAACAACGCTGTGGGGACAGCCGCCGTCCCTGTCAGAGCCGAGTTGTTGAATAGCGAACCAACCGAACCGCATCTCGAGTTTGACATTTTAGGCCTAGAAGACTTTTACTTCAAGGACGTATTCGAGTGCACGCCCGACGGTCGCCCCATATGGTGTGGTGAATGTGGAACATGGAAGCCGGACCGCACCCATCATTCATCAGAAATCAATCGCTGCGTTCGCAAGATGGAACACTTCTGTCCCTGGGTGGGCGGCATTATTTCAGAGACCAGTGAGTTGGCTTAAAAATGGAATTGGGCGTATAGCTGCCAGCTGCATTTTATATAACGACAGGAGCAAGAAACCATCACTGTTGACATCACGTTAGGTTTTAAGTTTTTCGTCCAGTTCAACTTTTACGCCGCCATCCTATGCGGCTTCACCATTGGAATTGGAGGCTATGCGCAGTCAAAGAGACACGCACTTGGTTATGGGGCTGATGGGCGTATCATCGCTGCGCTGGCCCTTGCCGGATGCCTTGGTTTTTTTGCACTTTCAATGGCCTGCACATGCATATATTTTGTCTTCACCAATCTTACATCTGTGGAAAGTCATCAGCTTAAAAATAGAACAAGGATGCTGGCCGTGCGCATCCAATGCAACTCACCACCGGTGGAGGGCCAGTACAGCGTCATCAACTATCCGCTTGCTTCAATTCAGCAACCGAGGGCGTGCGGGACAACGGAAGATGCTGCTAGTGGCATGGAAAGTTTGCGAGGTGGCATGCAACATAGTTGCAAAGTCGAACCGGAGCAGGATGCACGGGTTGGGATGGGTGTTCAAAGTTCCCTTGACCAACAGAAGAAGTCATGGCAGAACTTCGAGACAGATCTTGGAAAAGGACAGGAGGCAGAACTACAACAAGCGCGGCAACATGACGGCAATGAAACATACCCATTCGATAGAAATGGAAAGGCCCGAACGGCTCGGCGGACGGCTCGCGACCCATCAGATTACCGAACGTTTGCTATTATTAAAATTGATCGAGGCGTCAATATTTGGGATCTAGGTTGGCGCCAAAACTGGATCAGTGTTATGGGATCCAACCCAATAGAGTGGTTTCTGCCACTTTACAGCTCACCATGCAGTCGACATGAGACAAGTCATGGCTTCTACGCTCTTGGGCCGTCGTTCAGGCAGATCTGCCGCCAACTCAACCTCCCCCCTTGTACAGAGACCAAGGAACTACCTCTCTGGTGAAGTGACGAGTTTTAGTTACCACTACGGGAGTGTCTGTCCTATGCATCAAATGGGAAAAAACAAGGGGCACAAATGTTTTTTGTGTTACTTGGGTTGTATTAAGTCAGAGTCACCAAAGCTGCTATGTGTGTCTGTTACGCTGAGGGTAATAACGTTTTATATTTCAGGCTCCATCACCGCCCGTGTCAGAATAGAAGAGCTTTATTATATAAGATATGAATTTATATGTATTTGTAGTAAAGGAGGAGGTAAAGATTTTAATTTGAAAAAAAAAAGGATTCTAGAAATCTCCTGTAAAATGCTAAACCTCAGATGCCCTCCCCAGTCCCCCCAATTATGACCTACGAGACACCTTGTAAATTAGAAAATTCGCTACATGCTTTACAATTGTACGTCGTACATCATCTTCAACTTTATTTTGTCATTCACGTTTATGTTATTAACTGAAGGAGACCAAGAACACAGGCACTTAGCGTCCCATAAATAATCGAGCTCGTAATAATATCCATACTTAATTCTTTAAATCACGTGGTCATACTTAAAGAGGGGATTCCCTTAAAGAGTATCATCCATACTCACTTAAACGTCAGATGGCACAAGTGGGGCTGCAGGCAGCTGTTGACACAACCCCGCCATGTGATATAAAATGAGGCCAGCTGCCTATCCGCTACTTCATTTACTCTTATCAATCCAACCCACCGTCTCGAGCACACTTTGTGCACCGCCTGCTGAACAAAATCATGTTTTGTTCAGTCCCATGAAAGGAGAAAAGCTCGCTTCTTGTAACCGTTCTACAAAATAACCGCCTTCGTTCTTATGACATTTCAAGGTCCCGTTCTTCACGAAAAAAACCTTCAATATGAACTTGTTATATTCAACCGTCAACACCCTGCGCGATCGCTATACGCCTGCCAACCATACGTCGACGTTTCGCAAAACTGGGAAAATCACGCCTGAGGAGTTTGTAGCGGCAGGCGACTACTTGGTCTATAAATTTCCCACGTGGTCTTGGGCAGATGCCGAACCAACAAGCAGACGATCCCCAAATCTGCCTCCTGGCAAGCAGTTTTTAGTTACGCGGAATGTGCCGTGCCGGCACCGATTAGACGACTCTTTCGTGGGCCAGGATGGTGGGTACGGGGGAGAAGAAGTTGTTGAACGGGGCACAGGAGGCGGCGCTGGCAGTGATGATGAAGACGGTTGGCTGCGGACAGGCGGGATGCAAATCAAAAGCGGGAGCGTGTCCACATCTGCAGATCCCATTTTTGGACAAACGCCGGGGGGCAAAACGGAGCCACAAGAGCAGGACCGAAATTTGAGAGGAAATGAAACGGGGCACACAGCCGACCACGATGAGAACGATGGCGAAGACGATGACATACCAGACATGGAGGAGGAAGTTGATGAAGAAGCTATCATCCCTGAAACTAGCAAAGATAACAAAAGGTACGGCATTCAACACTTTCTATCCCAGGCAAAACGCAAAAGCAAGAATACTAACTTAAGATTAGCGGGTATCGTTCGTACACCATGTATATCATGTACTCTCCTTACTACTCCACCCCTCGACTGTATCTATCAGGATATCTCCCGAACCGACAGCCTTTGCCTCCGCATCTCATGATGGATGATATTGTTGGCGATTATAAAGATAAAACTGTTACTTTAGAGGATTTTCCTTTTTTCGCCCATAGCACCAAGATGGCCAGTGTGCACCCTTGCAAGCATGCTGCTGTCATGAAAGTTCTACTCGACAGAGCAGACGCTGCGCTGAAGCGTCGGCGGGAGAAGATGATAAAGGCCAGTGCCGGCTCGCCGTCCTCTGCCGCGGGCATCGCTCCTACGGGTATGGAAGGACTAATAGACGACACCCAGCGCTTGGCCTTGCGGCAACCGAGTCCATCCAGCGAAGCTGGGGGCCCTGCAATGTCATCCGATGACTGGGAAGACGTGCAGGCCGACATTGATGACAGCGAGGTGGCTATTCGGGTGGACCAATACCTCGTTGTCTTTCTCAAGGTACATTCCCTCGTTGTCCCCGATGGTATCACTTCTAGCTAACCTGTTTAGTTTATTGCTAGTGTCACGCCGGGCATCGAGCATGATTTCACCATGAGTGTTTGAATCTCGTCGTACCGTGGCTTTTTTTTCTGGTGTACGGGGAAAGACAATGTGAAGTATGCCGGTGGCGATAGTGGCAGCTTTTCTTGAATGCTGCTGCCGAAATGCCCCTGCCAGTTTGCTTTGTGTTGCTGTTTTCAAGCGGTATGGCTTTGTACGTTTCTGTCCCTGCTGTCACAAACAGACAGATAAACACACGGCAAAACAACCGAAAACCTCGACCAATGTGCGGTCACGTTTACCACGTGGTTTAAATACGTTCCTAGCATAAAGTGGCGAAGGTTTGCAAGCCCTAGATACAAACAATGATGAGCCGCCGGCATGTGGTCATAACCCGAGTTTATGTATTACTTTTGTCAGTAAATTTATTGCCAAATGCTTCTCTGGCGGCTTTCATCAGTGATAATAGTGCTCCCTTTGTTGAACTCGTCGTTTGTAAGTTCGAGAGCACCGCAATTCATATATAGCCAATGTCGGCCACAACTCAACAAGTGTCGCAATACGGATAGAAGCTGTGAGAAATACTATCGAGGTGGACAATGAAATAGTCAACCTTTAGTCTGAGATCAAAACAAGATTGCCTACAGAATAAAACGTAGCTATTATATTTATCTCTCTTTTCTCATCCTCTCTTGTGTGTGTACGTGTGCACGTAAGCGGAATCATTAAAAAGTACTTTGCGCGGGCCTTTACACCTTCTCCAAAACAGATTTAAAATAAATGTAAACTGGGATTCGCCGGACTTCTCATTCAAGTTTTACAAGCCCTTTTAACAGAATAATGTTACACATAAATCCAAATATCATCTCCGACAGGTACCATCTTACTCAGGCGACTTGTCCGCCGAACCTTTGGTGGCTTCATTGCCCTCGCTGGCTGGTCGCGGACGGCTTTGTTCTTTTTCGCGTTCACCCTCAATGCTCTGGGCCACACTCTTAGGCAGGGGGTCGTCAGCAACTGCCTTCTGCCTCGTCGATTGATCAACGCCATCGACATCAGGGTGCGGCGGGGCTACGGGTCGTTGCTGATCCTCGTTGACACCAGCATATATTTCGTTGCCTTCGGGGTCGACCACACGGGTTCGCGTCTCGTACCGCGTTTTGAATTCGACCTTTCCACGCAATGCCTCAACCTGCTCTTCGTTCAAAATGTTGCCGTCTTGGTCACGATATTCAACGCGCTCTTCACGCGACAAAATGCGTTGACCCGGTTGTAGCGGTTGACCAGAAACCACTGGAGCCGGCGCCTCTGTGTTGACATCCTGCTCTCCTTGTGGAGCTCCTTCAGCTGCGATAGGATTTTGGCCGGCTTCGCCACCGCCGGCTGGGATGCCCACAGGTGGCGCCATCCCTGCTTGGTTGCCGAAAGGCGCCTTAACAGCTGCCGCGGTCGTGGGAGCTGCAGCGGATGACGTTTGCAAATTGTTGTATGCCGCGTACTAGAAAGTGTTGGGTTAGCTATTTTACTCAACCGTGATTCGTCTAGCATTTGGGGTGGTTAATCGAGGAAATCGAAGCCCACTCACCGAATCAAGGAATGTGTTGCAGTCCCAGTCCCAGGTATCAAACAGTTTAACACGCTGGCACGCGGCTTTGGTCCATGGGTTGCCATAAGCAAGCGGGGCAAACAGCGAAAACACGACAGCTGAAACAACCAGCACCGTCAAAGCACCCATTTTGCCAACAATTGGGTGCTCGTTAAGGTGAACAACTTGAAAACGTGCCGTAACGAAATCGTAAATCTGGCAAAACGCCATGATGCCAAAGTACAGCGCTGGGAAGTAGTGGTGCAAAAAAAGCTGTCGCTGCATCAGGTAAAATGGGAAAAAGTGAAAAGCCCAGGCCAATACGGATGTTCCGATCTCGTAGTCAAATCGCTTAAACGTGGGGTTCTTGTAATCGTGATAGCTGCGCTGCCAACGTAGTACAGCGATGCCTTTGAAGATGGCGTACATGGCAACGGCTGCAGTAGCGCTCCACCAAACAAATGGGTTACCAATCAAGTAGATCTGGCGGTGGTCCTGACCCCAGAAATTGATGCCACGCCGCAAGATAGGCCAGGCGCTTGGACGGGAGTCATAGGCATGCGATTCAACCAGGCCAGCGTTCGTCTTCCACATGACCTCATGTAGCTCAAGAAATTTTGAGAAGAAGCCGGGGCGTCGGTAATTCGCTTTCTCGGCATCTGGGCCCAGAAGAGCATGCTCATTCGACTCGATGTACCACAGGCTGTTAGGCAAACTTCCACCGCGGGCGCAAACAACTTCCTGCTGCTCTGAAGCCCAGTCGGGCAATTTGACTTTGTGGGAAAAGAGTACGCAGCCAGTCATAACATGGACCAGGCGGAACTTGGTCTCGATCGTACGGAGGCGAGTCTTCGCCACCTCTCCGTGAGACTTTTTCTTCACAATCTCGACGCGAAAAAAATCGTTGGCATCGCCGTCAAATCCTTCATAGCCGTATGCCGATACTTCATTCTGCCAGTCAGCCTCCGTGACAGGTGGACGCACATCGTGCGAGTGCAGGCGACGGTGTGTAGCCGGGTGGTAGAGACGTAAAACGGCCCCATCGTAGATGTACGGCAATTCCTTGCCTTCCACAAGGGTGTTCCAAGCATCGGTGCCATTGATGGGCTCGCCAGCAGCGTTGAGCGGTTGAGTTTGATTCTCGAGAATCCACAGATTGTTCATGTCCTTGTGCGGATACAGAGTCACTTGTTGTTGCTTGCTGCCTGTAGGGTACATGAGCGGATGCGAATGCAAATATCCACCTTGGGTGTTGACATGGCGGATTGTGACGCTGCTACCAAGCAGCACGTCAACTGGCGTGTCTTGCATGCCCTTGTTGTTGAGCGTAGCCTGGAATTCGGAACTCATGAAGCCGTCACCATCACCCGGATTCACCAAGCACATGAAATGGATACCGAACATGGCCATATAGAAGGTGACTGGAACGACAACCAAACAAAAGAAGCGGGCCATAAAATGCTTCGCAAACAAGCGAAGAGAGACCGTATTGGTATCTCCGAGCAGCACCCATAGTTGAATCAAAGTAATGGAACCGACCCAAGCAATAGTGAATAGACCGACCCACTTGATGCTGGCAGTGATGCCCAAACCCAGGCCGGTCAAGAAAAGCCAGAACCACCAGCTCGGCGTAAAAGCCTTGGACGGACCCTGCTCATGTTGATTGGAGAAGGCCGTGAAGGCGAGGCCAGTGAAAGCAGTGCCAATCATCAGCGGCGAATCGAGAAGAATGAGACGGGCTTGTGTAAGAAGGCCGTTTTCTGTGCCGAACAAAATCAAAACACATTAGCATATCACGACATTTAGGTATCAGGTTAACAAAACAACTCCTCACCAAAAATGACCATGCCGGCGCCCATGACAGCTGTACTTGTGCGGCAGCCAGACGATTTGAGTGTCAAAAACATTGTTGGGGCCAATAAAATGCCACAGACCGCTGGAAATAGACGCATGGCAACATAAGGCACACCGGGCTCAAGATAGTCCTTGCCGATCTCTTTGAAATCAAATTCGCCATCGAAACCAGCGAGCCAGCCAGCAAGCGTAATGAGAAGCTTCGCTAAAGGTGGGTGGACGTCCATAAAGAACTTCCCTTTGATGTATTTCGAAGCAAAGCCGCCGAAGCTGCAACAGAGAAAAACAAGTCAGCGTAAGACTAGTTGTGATAGAAAGACCATTTCAACGAACACGGAAAATGCATACTGGACTTCATCAAAGACGACGCTTGATGGTTGATAAATGCGAAAAAGACGGACAACGGCGGCAAGAATGGTGATAGCTATCAGAATCCGAAAGTCTTTGCCCGGCAAAAGGAAAATATCGTTGTCCTCGACGCCTTCCGACGAGTAGTCTTTCGGTCGAGAAGTAGATATCGCAGACTTGGACTTCGTTTTTGGAGAGTTGCTAGCTGTCACTCGCGACGGTGACGGCCGCGCCGCGCTAACTTGGCGAGCCATGTCGTCAAATGCCTTGAGAATCTGACAAAAAAATCAAGATGAATCGAGATCAAAGTTGGCGATGGCAACAATCTGTACGGCTACTTCGTCGGCCCGATGCCTCGTCCCCGACAGATGTCAAAGAAAGCCAAAGGTGCTTGGTTTCTTCAAAATATCCTCATGGAGACTGGGTAAGATGAAGAAGCGACGGTTCTACTGCTTGGCGTTACCTTCTCATAAACTCGCCTTGAGAGTAGCATAAGACATGCAGCAAAAAAAGAAGGTGTGAAATCTCGAGCAGAGTCGTAGTCCAGGCAAAGCACTTTCCCTTGATATTTAGAAAAATGGCAATAACGGGGAAATGAAAAAAAGGGGAAAGACAGAAAGAAAGAAAAAGGAAGGTAGAAGAAAGGTCGAAGATGTTAGTTAAAATAGATCTAACATCTAAATCTTCTTCTGGTTAAAGAGAAGAAGAGTCTGCTGTCGAAATGGGGGCTTGCTTCCCATATAAGGAGTGTCAAGGGATGTGAAGCTGTTTTCTGCTGGCACAAAGCCTGGAATTGCTGAAGTGGCCTTTCACGAAAAGGAATGGACCGCGAACTCCTAGCGCGGCTCGATGATTGGATCTACGATATAGCGGGTCCAATCCCCCCTTTGCTGCGCTGCCCCCAAAACCTACGAGTACGAGTACGGAGTAATACGATGTGTTAATACGGATCGGACTATTATTACAACGGACTGCTATTACTACTCGTACTTCGAAATAAATACGAGACAATGCTCGCACACTCCGGGAGCTCCACGACGTATTAATACGACGTACTACGACGTACGGAGTACTCGAAAGCAATACGAGTAATACGTCGTATAATACGGGTCAAGCTTGTTGTCGATTTTTCTCTCTGGCAGTATCCTTTACTCGTAAGATCGCTGCCTTAACCATCAACGTCTCCCCTCCAAAAAGCCATTTCGCCAAAGAAACCAGCGATTATTTCAATGTAAAACGCACAATTTCTCTTCTACTACTATCCGCCGTACAATTACAGTGTGAGACAGCCTTCCGAGTAAGGAGTATTAGTGCGCCAGCCGACAACAAATGAGCTGTTTTAAAAGCCGGCCCTTTCTGTGAACTCTTGAAAGGCGGTACGTAATCGCGTGTCGTGTCATTCTTAGAAGAAAAGGAGTGGTTCAAGAGATGGCAAAAGCCAAATCAAGCCAAGCTCATCGGCGCGGTCTATTACACCTTCAAAAGATTCGTTAGGCAATACGTAACAGCTGTTTTCAGTGCAGCAAAAACAACATTGAGTAGAGCCTCTACGTCATACCCAAGGAAAGGCGTCACCATAACGCATCACAATGGCAGATGAATCGGCACTGTCGGCCCAAACAAACCTCCCAAGAACTCAAACGCCATTTAATACCCCTCTAAAATAAAAATGCGAGCTTCCCGGCTGCTGGGCACCCTTTATAAATGGTGTATAGACAACTAAATAACGGAGAAGCTAGATAGCACGCCGGCTCTCCCATCAACGCCATGAAATATGCAGAGATAACCAAGGGAATAGAGACCATTTTCATACCCGTAGCCACTGTTGAAGTTCATGTAGCTATCGAGAGAAGAATTTCGTAAACAAACCGCAATCGTGAATACGACAGGCGTAAATAAGCGGCTCGCGCAAGTATTCGGAATACAAAAAACCAGAATGTTTCCTGTTCCGCATGAGTCCAAGTTGGCCAAGCCGGTCACACCTCTTAAACTATTCGCCCAATATGCGATTTTGGTGGGAGGTGGTCGTGGCAATAGATTTTCTGGCTAGAAAAGTTGCCGGTACTGCGCTTTGAAGCATCAATCATCCGCATGCCTCCGGTAGTGGCTGTCTGCACCGTTGGGTCGTCATAACTTTCCTGTTGACAGCATTCCACATTTCGCATCCAGCGCAAATTGGCGACTTGGTCGATAGTAACACGCCTCTGCGGATCTGGATTGAGCATTTGAAGTAATATGCGACGTAGCACGGGAGGGTTGACATAAGCATCCATTGCCATCATCGAAGGGTATGGCCCCTCAACAATACTGTTGGGGTTGCCATCCGTCAGCGGAGCGGCCGTGACAGTCTCTGAAGGACTTTGCGTGGCATGAGTGTGTTTCGCCTGAATAGCTGCTGAAGTTGTGTGGGCCGGTGCTGGAGATATTGTCCCACAACCTGCAGAAGCACCCGCTGCTCCCGTCTTCGAAACATCGCCGTCGTGGGACAGAGCACCCGAATTACTCTTATCAGCTTCAAGCCTTTCAGCTTCCTGCTTTTCGGCGTGCTCCTTCTCGGCTTTCTGTTTCTCGGCTAGATGGGAGGCATTCCATTTCTCCCAGCCACGTAGCAGCGCAGCATACTGAGGATTTGGCAGCCCTTGTCTGATGCGTGCTTCGGACCAAAGAGGACCGCCAAAGATAAGATGCAACATAACAACGGCCGCTGCCCAAACATCCAACTTGCGCGGGTCGTAGGGTTTCTTGGCCTCCAGGACTTCGGGTGATATATATGGCAAGCTGCCACAAATGCCTGGGCGACACAAACGCACCGAATTGTCAATGTGACAACCACACTGACCACCAGCCTCACGCAGACCAGGGTGAATGCCTGAGAAAACATCAGAGGCACCGAAGTCTGTGATTTTCAGCTTGCTGTTACTTGTGATTAAGAGGTTTTCGAGTTTGATATCGCGATGGGCAATGCCATGCGAATGCAGATAATTCAGGCCCTGAACCAGCTGTTTAAACAAACACTGGCGGTCTTTCTCGCGGTCGGCGCTGATGAGGTACTTTTTTTCAACCAAGCTGTATAAGTCGCCCTCTTGACAGTACTCCATCACATGATTCCAGCGACCACGGTCGGCACAAAGTCGAATAGTTTCCACGATGTTTGGATGGTGTAGGCTTTTTGCAATGCTGTACTCGCTCTTGACCTTTTTCTCGTATTCTTCCCGGGTCTCGCTGGATGACTTGCCTCGAAATTCCTTCACGGCGTACAACTCATCGGGAAATCCTTTGCGAAACATCAAAGTCACTTTAGACGTCGCGCCCTTGCCTAGATGACGGCGATGTCTTCCAAGAACATGGAGATAATCAAACTCGGAGTGAAGGTCGGCAACGTCCACAGTAAAGTCATCAGGTAGACTAAGGCTCATGCGACGTGCCTTTAGGCCCGTACCCGCTTCGGCGGGTAACGCCCAGGGTTCACCACCAACCTCGACAGGGGGGTTGCGGCTGCCGTGGTCAAAGCTGCTAGCTCGACGTTTGAAATTGATGCCAGGCTTGTTTTTGTTTTTGCTGCGACGACTACCAGGTCCGCCAGATGATCCCGTGACTGTATGAATAGCGTTATAAAAGCTCAGACCAGTAGTAGCTCGCTGTCGGTGTTTCTTGTTGTCATTTTGCAGGAAGTCGTCTTGTGTCGGCATAGTCGTGCTCTGGAGAAAAGCGCTAGCCCCTCTGGACATATCAGCGCGGTTCCCGCTTCCGCTGACAGGCGCTTCGCCTCTGAAGGAAAGTGTGCCGCCAACAGCAGAACTAGCACCAGATTGAGCAACGTCTCTACGGATGTCATTATTTTTTTGTGAGACTGTATCGTAAGCCATTTCCAGTGGTGGGGTGCCAGGAGATGATGGCGAAACTGACTGAGGCGTCGCAAGCGAGCGATGCATTGACCATCGGCGGCTTGGTGTCTTACGGTGATTGGACATAGTGCCATTGGTTCCGTTGTTCGTCAAGTCGGCTAAGTTGGTGTCAGAGGCCACGGTTCCATATTCAGTAACAGCAAAGGCTACTTTGTCGTTCTGCGAGTTGCTGCGTCGAAAAAGATTCGACATGGTACGTTTGAAACCCGTGGTAGACGAACTCCCACGAGGTCGGCGAGCCAGCGTAGGACTTGACGGCTGATCCATGGACGAGGCCATATTTGCCGATCCTAGAGTGGTGCGGGTTGCAATGCGAGAGCTGGCAGTAATGCCACCGGCATCCGCGGTTTCGGTAACGGAGACGGATAGCTGTTCGACAACGAAGGAGCCCGCGACGGCGGTTGTAGGCCTCGTTGTTGGCGTCTCTGGACGTACAATGGCGCTCGCCTCAGGTGCCACTGTCATCGACTCGTCTTCGCGAAGGTCGGTGTCAATATAAAAAACACCGTTTGATTCACCGCTAATGGACGCATTCGGGTCGCTAGGAATTCGCCGATGGCGCGAATTATGATGATTGTGGTCATTCCCGTGTTGCTTATGTCCATGATGATGCTGGTGGCGATTATGATGTGAAGAGTGCGAGGAAACTGTGTTGCCCAAAATAGGAATAGGCATGGAGGTCGCAGCGGAGCTGTTGATGTTCCCACGCGGAAATTGCCGTTCGGAACTTGAGTCTGGGACGGTAGGGTGAAATCCATCCGGAGACTGACGGTCGCTTCCAGGTGTCACAGGTTCATTGGCCATGTCGCAATCGGTCTCGTCGCTTTCCTCGGGGATAGTGGCATCAACTTCGACTTCGCTTGCAAGAAATTGCCGAGGCGGCGATATTGGAGAGTTAGAAAGAGAGGAATATAAGGAGGATGACGAGTGAGAGGTCACCGGAAGAGACGAAGTTGGAACGCCTTTTTCCTCTGGGTTCGTATCTTGCTGCGGTGCTGAATGATCCTTTGCCGAGTTGCTTGCTAGTTGGTCATGCGATTGGCCACTTTTTGCAGATGTCAATTGTCTGGAATTCTGGGGTTCGAAAGGAACGTCTTCGTGCGGCGGTTCGCTTTCCGCGTCATCTCCTTCTGCAGTTGCCAAAATGTGAGCCAGTCAATCTTAAAATAGATATATAAACAAAGACAGGTTAAGCGAGAATGGTAAGACAAGCAAATAAGGAGTAGTCAGTACGGTACAAAGATGTGAAGGAACTATACCTAATGGTGATGATTGCCCGGCCGTAGATGACAAAGAAGCCATGGTCTTCTTTTAAGCCGAAAATGGTTTCCCGGTCGGTGCAAAGTAATTACCAGGTGTTTGGAAAGGCAGGTTGCCGTTCAGACACAAGACAGAATGTCCGCTGCGTTTTGAAAAAAAAAAAATTTAGGTCAATAATGAAATCCTGGGAAAGCCAGGCCTTGGTGCATCTGCGAGAAGTTAAGTGGTGGCAGGACCGGGCAGTCCTCAAAACTTAAAACATATACTGCTGAGTCCTCCTCGGTGACTTCGTGACGGTGGGAGCTGTTTTTTTTGGAGAGAGAGATTGTGGCCGGAAATCTAGTTTGCGGAACTGTGTCAACACCGGTGAAAAATCGAAGCTGGAACTGTTAGCCAGCCACAGTAAGTGAAAATCTTCAATGGCAAAAAGCAAATGGAGGGAAAAAGAAGATGCGAGCTGCAAGCAGAAAACAAGATGCGGGGTGGGATATGGCGGGCGATAAATAACATTCTTCCCTAGGCTGGAACCTAAAAGTGTGGCAGATGACAAACTGGCAGGGGGACAGTAGAGATAACAAAACGCGGCGCTGCCACGAGAAACGCTGTTGAACCAGTCGAAGACTTGGCTGTTACTGAGAAAAGACTCGTACTTACCAAAACAGACTTGAAATGCGTAAAGCAGAACCAGATAGCAATGAAGGCGGACAATCAGGAGCTGGTAAAAACGAGTCGAGTCGAGCTTCAATCAGCCAGTTGCAGATTTGAAAATCGTAGCGGCAATACTCGCAGTGGGAAGACGGGGAAATAAGAAGAGTGAAAGGCAGAGAAAATAAGAATTGAAAACATGAAAGAATTATTTTAATACGAAAGATAATTTCGTTTAGAGGACTAGGTCGTTACGTCAGGTAAGTTATTTGGTGGAAAACAAGAGAAAGTCAGTGTCGACTGAGTGATTTAAAAGCAGAACAGATTTTTTTGTGTATGTTTGTTTTTTTCCCTTTTTGACGTAACAGGCGCTGGACAGTGTGGTGAGATGCATTCGTACTGAGTGCGTCTTATTTCGGTGCATCAATTTGTACCATGATGGGTGCCGCGGGGTATATCCTTATTCCACAGAAAAAGGATGCGGCCAAAATATAGAGTATTCAATCCTCAGATGAGGTTTTGAGTACGATACTCGTCGACGTAATACTCCGTATCCATACAAGGTCCCCTGTATATGTTACAAGTGATACCAAAAGCAAGATGAAAACTGGCTGAATTCTAAGCGATTATCCACTAAATATTAGCGGCCAAGACTCTAATAACTCCTCGGGAAAGGATTACTCGTAGATAGCGACAGTACGGGTATTACAACCTACTCGTACCCTTCGTACGTTATGAGGGATATATATACATCACACATACAGGAGCACGGAGAAACGAAGCATCAACAGCCAATAGAACTGCGTACTCGTAGTAGGATTACTTTATATTTAAAACTTGCCCAGCAATGTTATAAAATTGCGATACACCATACTTTACGACGGATTACGACGTGTTCTTCAGCAAGCCAAGGTTGGTGAATTACAGAGTTTTACTTCTGATGAGGATTGATGAGCGCCATATCCTGTCACTTCTACGAGTAATATGGAGTTGACTGGAGCCCACCTGTGGAGTGGTAATTTCACTCATTCCGAACTGGTCCAATCAATGCGTACGACGCATTATTAGTTAGTGCACGTACAAATCCGCAGCACTGGTGTTGATGATTGACGACCAAGCTTAGCTTTGTATCAGGATATATCGTACTCATAACTTATAAAGTACGTGGTAATAATGCTCGTAGGACGTACTCGTAGTTTAGTTGACATTGCGCCGAGTCGAATTCTTGGCACAACGCCTACGAGTATGTTCAGTTCGTTGAATTACGCCGTACGTATGTAGTATATTACTCCGCATCTAGAAGTACGGAGTACATATCCATATAATGAATTATCCTCACACGTCCTCTTGCCTCGGACACTGTGGGACGACTCCGTACATCGTTCTCCGCATAAAGCTTGTCGCCGTACGCACTATCGTTCTTATAAAGTACATTTCGTGTAATATGGATACGAAGTACATTTGCTGTGAGTTGATGTACATCGTACCTCGCGCAGAGGTGAGGACAGACTATACGGAGTAATATCTCGTAGTAAGTTGTTGGATATAATACTTCGTACGGAGTACAGTGTACGAAGAACTTTCACTTGAAGCGTCGTAAAGATAACGAGCCTACTGAGCAATAGACATTTAACACGCAATTCCCATTGGTCGAACACGGGAAACCGGCATTGGTTTGTTTCGTGGGTTTCTCAATATCTCCACTTCTTTACTGGCGCTTGGGCTTGCCTGGCAACTTATGACGTGCTTTTTGGTGGGTGCTCCGTCAAAACTGCAATCCTGCTCAGTGCAATACTCCGTACTCCGTACTCCGTACTCGTACTCCGCACTCCGTATTACGGAGTAGCCATACGATATGCATGGATAGCTTTGGCCAAACCAGTAATACTCGTACGTCGCAGAAGGCTTGTAAGCACGGGAGAAGTGCATGCTTTATGTCCCTGAGGCGAAGTAAAGAGATAATAATATATCGCATTACTTGTCAAAATTCTCAGCTTGATTATATCGCTGTCTGGAAAAAGCTGGTGCTAACTCATACTCCGTGCTATGACCCTTTTGTTTTGGACTCGTACTTCGTTTTATTGCAGACGGCATTGCCCATCGTGGTGGATGCTAACATCGCAAAGATTTTCCGTACTGGCACAGAATGCCTCGCCGTGGGTTGTCGCTTTAACAAAAAGTATGGTTTACCCTTCCGGGTCTTTCCGTCGTGGGGGCAAAAGCTGGACGACAACCCACGCTGAAAAAGGAGGGGACTCGGTCGTGCTTGAGAAATATCCATAGCATTTCAACATTTACGTCGTATTATTAGTTGAAATTCTTACCCATGCCCCTACCGCTCACCTTTACTTTTTGAAGCCATTCGCGAGACAAAGTGTATTATCGTGGCATACGGCGTATGATGTACAGAGAGTACCGTACTCCTCGACAATAAAACCAGTACTCATTGTGTCGTGGATACGCAAGATCCCAAAGTTATTCGTAACTTGAAGTCATCCATAACGCGGAGCATGCCTATTAGCCGTTTACCGGTTGAAAGATGCTCTACCAGGCCTGCAAGGGCAAATAACCATACTCGTAAATCAAACCAAGAACTTTCCATCACGACGCTTTTGTCTTGCCCAGCAATTGTGATACTCAATGCTAAGAATAATTTTATGAGTAAGGTTAACGAATGTTCTATAACAGTTTGATAGGGATATTTCTAAGCTTCCTCCTAAAAGGATAGAAAAGAGAAGGCACGGCAACGGGAACGGGAACGTCGAACGCGAGGCGATGTTAATCGATGTATTTAAAATGGCCAGATGAGAATTATGTTAAAAGCAATATAGTACTTCTCGACTTTTAAACTTACGATGTGTTTATATGGATATAAGTAGGACGTGCATCTGCTCTATGCATTGTTTCATCTCACTACTCGTATGCCTCCCTCTTTTATGTTAGTACGAGTATAAAAGCTCGTAGTATAGCGTAAGAAACCTGTACGGGTATGGAGTAGGCTAATATTATTACCCCGTAAAACCATTTCGAATAGTACTCGTAAATAGCTCTGCGGGAAAACCTGGAGAAGGCGAGCCGCGGCCTATTATCACTGCACGGAGAGGGTGTTAATTTCCGTGAGTTATTGTATTTACAGTTAAACAAAGCACAACAGTTAAAATGTATTTTCGCACACGAAAGATGTGGGGTACGCGATATGAGGTCAGTTGTTATGATAATATTCTTATTTTCAAGCGAATGCAAGAGTAGTATGCAGATTGTTTCTGATCAGCAATTACGAGTAAGTTTTAAACCAGGCTGTCATTGTGGCTGAAACTGATTTATTACTTCGTACACCCGGAATACGTCTGTGTTCCCACAGGACAAGAATGAGGCATTCCCGACAAGACTGCCTGGCCTGGCCTTGTTTGTTGATTAATCGTGCCTCGGTAGTAGGCAGCTGAGAAGGCTGTATGGATATTAACACGAGTATGTTTGCGGCTCTTTACGGCGCCCCAGTGCAATCCTTTTATTTCACACTACCGGGCTTGAGCCCAACACTGTCGGGATGTCGAGTACTCGTATGTCAATCGTCACCATCCCAAATAAGCCCATTCCCAAGAGTCCAGTTTAGCACGTCAGGCAAGGAACCGTCTCTGTAATTATTACTTACCGCAGATTCGGCCGAGTCAGTAACTCTCATCTGATTTATTAGCCCTGTGAAATTTTTGGACGGCGGATTTTTGGATGAGCCTTATTCTTTATCAAATCTGCACATTCTTCACGGCGCTTGCGCGGTTTTTTTTTTCAATAGAAATTGCCTCATATGACCTGATATTTAAGGGCTATAAGGCGCAAATAGGTTTAACATCTACGATGAGTCAAGACTTTCAATCTGCATTGCCATCTGCGTATATCTGCATGGGGCTGTCGCCAGAGCCACTGGGCTTAACCCAATTATGCCTTCACGTGATGCGCAGCGGGCTTGGTTGTTGCGCCTCTTTTCACCGCTGACCGCTCCTTTGTTCGCCCCTTTTCAAACTTCTTTTCATTTCAAATTCTCGTGATGAGCTAGTCTATGCCCAGTTTGTTGAGGCTTCATAGCTCCATATCAGCCGATATGTCATTCTGTAACAGCGGCTTTATGTTGAAGAATCAAACTTGCCTTTCCTCTGTTGTGTCTGCCTCTAGAAGAACCTCTTGCATCGTCGAGGCAACTTGCTGAAAAAAAAATACATTCTGGGAAATGCTTGTTAAGTCATATTGCTCTTTCTGATCGACTCGGCATTTCCAGCGTGCTTTTTTAAAGCCCGATTCTGGACGCACTGGCAATCAAAGCACCCGATCCAATGGCAGACGATAGTTTACATAGGACATCATAGCCAGCTTCCAGAGAGGCTTGGAGATTGAGCTGTGCTGTTTAAGGGGGCTTCACTCTATCGCCCATGGCCAATCCAGTGCCCTCTGACCGTTCTTCCTCTATTTGATGCTTTTGTCTGAGCCCTCTGCATTAAGGCAGACATCAAGAGGGATGAGACAAGAATATGGGCAGCAGTGAAAAAGGAAAGGCGAACCCGCATACTTGGACAGCCGGAAATGCAAAGTCTGGAATAGACTCAGCAGCAACGTCCACCGCCTAGTATGCAAAACACTTTTAAAACAGGGCAAGGCTCGGGGAGGCTCAGATTTCTTGCCTTTTTGAGGGCATTACCAGGCGGTGAATGATGTCAACCGGGCCATATAGACTTATGAGGCTTACTTGTGATAAATTGAAGATGAAATATTTATGAGATAAACACGAAAAGCCTCTTTTGATGTTTATATATAAAAGCCGCAGGCCTCGCATGTAATCATGTTGAACCAGCATCTGTATCGAACTCCATCCCTCAGGGTTTCAACCTCCTTTTAAGGACTTTCCTGTCTGAACATCAAATTCTAGTACTGAAAATTGTACACATATATTTGATAAGATTTCGCTTTTCTCGTCTTGAGTTATCATGGTAGGTGGGAATGCTGTACTACTTCAACCCTCTCGTCTTCCCGTAAGTCGGCAAGAAAAAGTAAGCAGAGCATTAACCACTGACATAGGAGAACATGAACCCGAATCCAAAGGACGTCAAACCAGCGCCTGAAATAGATATGGGCGATCAGAATCCCTCCGCCGCCAATTGAAGTACAAACACTGCGGCTCGGCACGATGGATTCTAGCTCAGGCCTGTGATGTGACCAGAAATGCGATGACATGGGGCGAAGATGATGGAACCTTCAATTATTTCGTGATTAGTGTGCACTTGTTTTTGTTGTTTTTTTGTTTCCTTTTTCTTAAAACAGTTTGTATCGATAGTGGGCGAAGATGATGGAACTTTTAATTATTTCTAGTGTGCGCTTGTTTTTGTTTTTGTTTTTGTTTTTGTTTCCTTTTTCTTAAGATAGTTTGTATCGATAGTTGCTGCCATGAAATTCTTTTAATTTTGGCCTCTGATATCGTCTTGCGCTGTGTTTCTACAACAACAAGTAATGCGTCCGAAAAGCCCCCAAACTGTTCTTTATAAAATTTTATTATCTAATGTGACTAGCAGCCATCCGAAGTGTCCAGCAAAGCACCCGTTACCAGACCACGACGCTCTACCACCTAGCCCAACATGGCAAGTAACTCATCCAAGAGAGCCTCCGTTTCTGTTGGATTAGCCACCCAGGCCGTTGTTGCCGACCGCCGAGCTCGGAAATCGTTCGCGCCTGCGCTCAAGAACTGGTCGCCAACATGCAATGTCGTGTCGGGCCGGGCAGCTTTTGGAGAGGTTAGGCTCGGCGCGGAGCTCGACGTTCCCAGGAATTGCAATGCATGCTGACATATTTGCACACCCCAACTCTTGTCCCCAATGTCCACGAAGACATCACGTCCACCGTTGAATGCACAAAAGGGAACGAGGCCAGCCTGTCCAGCGGCACTAACTTCAAGTCGTTTTTGCACAGTCAATACAACCTCCTCGAGACTCTCGCGAGCAATCTGCACAGCTGCGTGCCCCTTCGTCAGCGGTATCATGCCCACGGCCCGCGCTTTGCGAATTACTTGCGCAGGAAGTTGCATGCGCTCAACACAGGTCCGTAGTGTTTCCTCGGCTAGATCTAGCAGCTCATTCATGTCTCGTGCAGGCCACTCCTTCATAGCGTCAGGCATCCAAGTCGCCGGTGCTACTGGTTCTAAAAGAGCCGCAGCTGTGGGACAGTATGAAAACACAAAACTAGCTTCGCCTCCAACAACAATTAAACTGCGCCTCTGCGCTTCAGACAGGTCCTCCGACGTATGCACGGCCTGGAGCAGTCCATGAAGGCGCTCATAGTACCTCTTCGCAGCATCATACCCAGCAGCAGTGACAATACCGACTTTGATATCGCGCATAAGGAGACCTACCACCATGTCCCCCAATCAGCATCTCCGCTTAGAACTTGTCATTTAATGTCGTTACTGGTTTCTTTCCACGGCCTCCATTTACGTTACCTAAGATTCGAGGAATGAGAGGGCTGCTAGGCTCTAGATTTTGGCCGTCTTCGTAAAGGGTCAGGTCGCCATCAAATGTTACAAGCTGTAGCGCACATTTTGTTTGAAGGTCGATTTGATGCGGCGTCCTTGCAGTAAAGCCCCTTTTCTCTGGGCTATCGGGTTTTCCGGTGAGAGCCATCATTTGTGCAGTGTTGAGAGTTAATCGGATGTCGTTAAAAGACGGGGCCACCATTCGACGTGCTGAAATGTGCCTCTTTCTGTCCTGGAAAAGAAACGCGTCTTCCAATGGCAAGGATGTAAAAAAAGGTCCTACAGTTGGAACCAGCATTTTGAGCCTGGAAGGTCGTTGGTTCTTCAATTCCTGCATGGCTCGGTGCTCTGCTACCATAGTTTCGATATCACGCATAATCTCGGCATAGCGCCGGCGCACCTCCGTGGCGTTGGCAACGAAAACATCCTCAATGCCTTCGAAGTCACCTGCCGGCTGGGAAAAAAGTACAAAGGGACTGATGAGAAGGCCTTTGATCCATTCTTGATTATGTCGTTAGTTGAGAGAAAACAATTGGAGACTCAAATGAGGCCGGAAAATAGCAGAAGCATACCAATAAATTGGTCTCGTCTGTGGGACTTGAGTGCATCTTTAGGAGCATTAGAAGCGACTAATGTCAGTCGTGTATCAGAAGAGACGCGATCGTGTTAAAAAAATATTCTTACACTCAACCCGGTATTTCGTCGTCATTGTTTCGAGGAATTTAAGAGGCACCTGGAAGCCAGAAAGGCGATGGATTTAAGAAAAGTGACAGCCTGATTAATGGCGCTTGAATTGTCGACCTGTAGTCAGGCAGGAGGTGATAACACACCAGATTGGTTACTCGCGCGCTGGCAATAGGAGAAGAGCGGTCTGTGACGATGTGGTGCGGGGTAGAAGTTGCATCTAGGAGATACAAGCAGCAACGACGTTGCAAGAACAGGAAGGCACGTAGAGAGCCTCACAGCAGCAGTCTGTCGATGGACGAGTTTTGATTACCATTTCGATATTAATGCTGCCTTCTCTAAGAACATATCTTTTTAATAAACCTTGATTAACTTCGTTCAAGTTGGTGTTTTTGTTACATCTAGATGTGGAAGCAAAAGTTGGTCAAAAATGGCAAAGGTGAAAATTGAAGATGCGGCAAGCAAGCAGCAAAAAGACAAAAGAAAGAGCATGAAGAGAACATATAATACATCATACAGCTTCTGTGTTGCCTGCCAGCATGCCACTTGTGTTTGGTTTAGCTGACCTTTTTATTACTGTTTTGTTGTTTGTCTATAATTGCATTTTCTACGGACCTGCGTAATTTCCAATCTTTCAGCTGTCTGAATCGTAGTCTAAGTCCTCGACTACGAGACTAGCTGAAGGTCCTAAAGCTTCCGCCAGCGTTTTTGTCTCTGACGGTTCATGTATGACCCTTGGCATGACTGTCGCAACTCGAAATCCGTATTCATGCTTATACTCTTCTGGCATCACAATCTTCTCACCCGTACTTATAGCGTCAGCTTCGATGTCGCAACACTCAATAAAAGCATACAGATCCTCAACCGTGGAAGTACTGCTAAAGGTGCGGCGAACACGCAGCCCTCCACGAGAGTCAGGAAGCTTTATAGCCACGCGCACAACATCTGATCGACCACCTGTCGGCTCAGGATCCATTTGAGAGCGTCGCCAAAGCCGCCATTGATTTCTCAGCTCTCTTTGGTAGGCCTCTGCAGCCTCTTTCTCCTTAGCTCGACGTTCTGCTTCAACTGCCGTCGCCTCTGCTTCTAAACGCTCACGAGCACGCTCACGGTCTCGAGCTAACGACCGTTCATAGGCATCATCCTGTTGAGCGCGAATGGCACGACTTGATTCGTTTTGGATCCGCACTGCACGAACAGCAGCAAGATCATCGTCGTACTTGAGCTTCGCAGAACGAATCGCAGCTGCGAAAAGTTGAGGAGGGGTTGGTCCTGCCATACGTCGAATCGTTCCCATACGTGTATTGCCACCTTCTTTAGGGGTCACGCATATCAAAGCAGAAAAGGGCAGTTTCGTACACTGGAGATCTTGAGCCACCTGAAAAGCCTCAGCGTCGCGCATGTTGCCACCCCAGACGATGATGTCATTTGCTGGGTCGTTCAACAAATCCAAAACCTCTGGGGACAATAAAGTGTCGCGCACCCACTGGTGTGTATCTTCATGCTCCAGAGAGATCAGTATGACAAGAAGATACTTGGGCTCCTGTTTGGCTCTGTCGTAGGCGTGAGCATAGCTGTCTTCTACGAACGGCAATGAGTTGCTTCCGAAAGTCTCTTCAAATTCACGCTTAAATCGTGCCGCAGCATCACGCGGGCTAAGTTGCCGTCGGCGCTGGCTGCCGTTGACGACTCCTGTTCGCAACCCCAAACGCTGGGAGGCGAGAAGGCTCGCATATGACAAACCACGCCACAACCCAGCCAAAACGCGGTGGCATATGTAGAATGGCAAAAGAAGAAAGACAACAATCCTAGGTGGGCGCCAAATCGACGCTTGTGGTGGTGGGACAATTCGTCGGGCAGGCTCTGTTCGTTCGTTCGGAAGTGCTCTCCGGTTAATTTCACGTGCCATCGTCGCTGCCTGGAACAAAGGAGAAGATGACACCGGATTCAAAGGGTGACCGGTGGTTCTGTTTGCTGGCAGTAAGTCATGGTCGATCGGCGGATTTCCTGGCGGTAGGTGGCCGTTGCCCAATTCGGGTTCATTTATCACGTCTTCACCGTCATATAATTTAGCAATTGCAACCTAGTATCAAAAACATCAGCCAATGCCGCAGTAAGACTGCAAAGCATCAATGCAACTAGTCTAAGCCCCAAGAAAATTTATCGTACCGGAACACTCCAGTGTGACCGCCGGAGGATAGCAATGGAGTCGCTTTCATTCTGATTAGTGACAGCCATAAACTGACCCAGAGCTTCTTCCTGGGTGGAAGACAGCTGCTGGGCCCCGATATCTTCTCTGGCTTCCATGAGAGGCGAATGTTCGTGACCGATAAGACAAGAGAAGTGAACTAGAACCAATAATTCTGCGAAAACCCGAAGCGTAAAAATATAGACAAACAAAAAGGCTAGCAATGAGGAAGCAGGAACAGAAAAGTAGATAAAGGAGAGAAAATATGAGAGAAAGCCAAGCCTGACGTATCGTATGAATCGTTAGGCAAAAGTAAATGAGGGCAGCCAGTAAACCGGTGCTGAAGAACAAACAGAAGAGAAAACAGAAACAAACGCTCGCTCCTCTGAACTGTACGAGTATGCTGTCTGCTCAATGTGGGAGACTGTGATCCGTGGTTCCAAAGGCAGATGCTAAGGCAAAGTGGATACGTATACTTTTATTACTAAGCATTAAGCTTTCGGAAGGTTGGCAGATCGCGTAAAGGGAATACAGAGCGTACTGTGATCACGTGTGAGCTCTTGCCACAACATGGATGAAAGCTTGATTATTAAGGAGACCAACAAGTGGGGTCTACGAGTATCCATACTCCGTACTCGTGTGGATGCTCGTGAGATCAGGGAGACGGAACGCGAAACCTACGTTACTCGTAAGGTGTTACTCGTAGGCTCCGCCAACAAGCGAGGCTCTCAAAAGATTCGCCCTCTCATTATTATTATGGATACGGAGTACTCCGTAAATATCCCATATCCTTACAAAATATTCAATACACGTGATTAATCTCAAGAGAACAATAAATAAAATAAATAAGTAAAAAAAACCCATACCTATGTCCTCATTTATTTTATAAATTATACTACCTATTTAACTTTACTTCCAGCCTACCGGAAGGCCGGGCAGACTTGGTGTTTGTTGGTGGAAGAGGGGCTGAGAGAAGGGGGAGGAAAGAGGGACAGGAAGACATGCTGCCCCACATAATACTCGTGTTGTTAGTATCCATACTCCGTACTGAATGACCTCCTAAATTTCAGAGCTTTGGGGCGGTGTGCACGTGCACCGAATAATACCATCCAAGTTCTATTGCGCCCCAACAAGTGCTCTCAGCGTACTTAGTAATATGGATATTATTCCGTGCCTTGTATTAACACTCGCTGGCTGTATGTACTCGTAGTCTCTTCCAGGTCGCTTCTAACAGAAAACACATGATTGTTCAAGTGATTCTACGAGTAATACTCTTTTCAATTTGGACACAGCAGCCTTACATCGTACTGTCATCATTAGCGCATATCTTTTCAAAGTACGATGTATCCATAATACTGTCAATCTTTGTTATCGATCGTCTCTCAAGCTATCAGCATTATTTATTCATTTACGGCATTCCAGCAGTGACCCCAAGCTGCCGCTCTCAGCCATATATTATATATGTCTGTTTGAATCTTGCTGTTTCGGGGTGGTTTTTTGTCTAGACCGTATTTGACGCGTCTTCCTTACTATTTTGGCTATCACAGAAAGTACCGGTGTCAGCATTTACGTCAAATATCACGGTGTCAGAATCCCAACTTCGACCAGCTGTGATTTTATGACAGTTCTGAACTCGTTGTGACGCGACTCGAACCGGCACGCAATGGATATCAGGGTTAGGAACTACCGAAGGTGTCTTTAACCTTTCGAAGTCTACTTCGTGTCAGCTTGCCAACCAGCCTTTACTTCTTCTCGTTTTGTCAGCCAATTTGTGTCGTCTTTGCTTCTGCGCTCTGCCGTGCGCTGGTGACGTATTGCTTTGTTGCTTCGAATTGCGAGAACAGAACCCATAGCGTGGGACGTCGGTTTCGTCAACGCAATCCAACGATAACCCGCACAATTAGAGAGGTTCATGAGTTTGGCCAATGGCAATTCGTACGTCTCTTTCTTATTTAGTAAAATTGGCTCAAGGATCTTTCTTGCCACACCCCTTTTGTCAGGCATGCTTTTTTTGTAATGTTTGTCTTTCGCATACTGACCTGGATCTGATCACATCCTGTTAGATTGCAAGCTAAAGTCAACAGCGTACAATACCATGAAATAGATGCACCGACATAATGGCATCAAAAGACTCGTACGTCTGACATTTTTGAGAGCATACTTCTGTTATTTGTGGATGTCCATAAAAGCTAACTACTGTATTAGATATAAGAATAAGTCTCTCAACGGAGACTCTCCCGTTTTCACCCCCGGTACCAGACAGTCGCCTCTAAAAAAATCATCTACGCTCCCGCTTCAAGCGGCCAATGCAATCCCGTTTACACCTCGAGTCACTAGCTGTAGGTGTCAAGTTACTCGTTTTTTGATCATTCTCGAAATCGATTGCATGGTCTAACGGTATCTGTGTCTTTGTTAGCAATTTCCAATAGTAATGCTTCATCATCTGTATCGCCACTCGAACAATTGCGAGAAGTTGTATCCGGCAAAGAACCCAGTCAAGCAGCACCCCGTTTAGATATGCCGTCTTTCAACATGGCTTCGGTTCGTGAATTTATTCCTCGAGCCAACGAGCAAACCACGTCTACGGCAACTTATGACGTGTCCTCGGCCAAAGAGTTTCAACCTCGAAGCGATGGGTCGCCTTTTAACGTTGCTAGAGCTGTCGAGTTTCGACCCCAATCTCAGACGACTCTTCCACCTGTAGTAACGCCTGCTTCAACGTCTTCTTTGCCCAGCCAAAAGCAGTCGTCACCACAAGTAACTCAACAATCTCTTCACCTTCAGCAAGCGCCACAACCTCATCAGGCTCCGCAAAGTCAGCAGAGTCACATAGCTTCCCAACTGCAGCTGTTGGGCTCGGCGCAGCCTACGAATATTCACATACCTATGGGACCTGCTCACGGCCAACATATAGCTATACCAAGCGGACCATCCCGTGGTAACAGCCACGTGGCTAACAGTATAGACCACATCAGCAATAGGGTTAACACTGCGTCTAGCATCGCTACCATGCCGGGTATAGATATGGCCAGCATAGGTGGACTAGCCTATGGGATTTCTCCGAGCAGTGATCCCCAGCTGAGTCAAGTCGGTAGCCTTTATGAACCGTATAGTTCTACTGCTACTGGGGCTCCCCCTGCATCAATAACAACATCCCCATACAATCCCTATGCCAATACAAACTCGGTGGGCAGCCGTGAAGGAGCTGCTTACTTTCAAGGGCAACCTTCTTTTGCGACCCAGCACCAGGTTGTAAGTTAATAGCTTTCTGCCACATGTTCGGGGTCCAACTATTCGTTTTGCATCTTTGTCGATGCCATGATGATACAATCAACAAAGCACGTCTAACGGCGACTAGCTTAGCGAGCATCTTTACTTCCCTCAGGGCCCGCACCGCCAAGACCTTCTTCCTCGCCAGCGTACGATCCATGATTTTTTCTTGCCTGAAAAGATGCGTCAGGAGATACATATGAAGTCTAAAACGGGAAATCAAGGAGGTCTTACATGTATGCATAGACCCCGCTTTCTGAACTCTTTATTAGGTTTGCTACTGATCTATTCGCAACTTAGTGTCGGTCAATGTCGAAAGTTACCACTCCCTCACGCCACTTGATACAAACAGCCACAAGGTCGCTGGTTCTTTCGGTCGCATTACCTGGCTATATAAGGCTGTCGCTAGCAAAAACGGCAAGCACTACTGTCTGCGGCGCGTGGAGAATTTTCGCATCAACAATGAGAATGCTTTGCGTGCGGTGCGAGACTGGCGCCGTGTCACTAGTGGAAGTGTTGTTACCATTCATGAAGCATTCACAACGCGAGCTTTTGGCGACAGCTCTGTTGTATTCGCGATGGACTACTTTCCACTGTCCGTAACCCTAATGCAATACCATTTCCCGACTTATAGCCAGAACAGATCACGCAACAACATCACCATCCAGGAAACTATATTATGGGGTTATTTTGTACAAATTGCCAATGCTTTGCGTGCTATCCATTCTGCCGGCCTCGCTGCAAGATGCATCAATCTCAGCAAAATCATTCGGACAGGAAAGAACCGAATTAGACTTAGCGGCTGCGCCGTTCAAGATGTCATCAGTTACGATCCATCGCGACGCGTTCTTGACTTACAGCAGGATGATTTTATACAGTTCGGAGAGGTTATGCTGTCACTAGCTACTTACACCCCTCCGAGTGACTTAAAGCCTCCTTATGCACCAATGGAGCAGATACCGGATATCTACTCGCATGAGCTGAAAACTGCTATTACCTGGCTTTTGTCTTCCCCACCGGCAGATTCCAATCCCAGTGCGAAGAACATTGAAACCTTGATAAACGGCGTTTCTATGCAGATGGCCCGCTTCTTTGATATGTCGTTGCAGGAAAATGACGGCCTTACATCTCTAGTGTTTCGTGAGGTAGAAAACGGCCGTGTTGCCCGAATGCTGTTGAAGTTGGGGACCATCAATGAACGTGAAAGCTACCAACGCGACGCGTCATGGTCGGAGCATGGCCCTCGATATCCTCTTAAGCTGTTTCGTGACTACGTTTTTCACCAGGTTGATGAAGCGGGTCGACCAGTGATTGATGTTTGGCACATGTTATCATGCCTGAACAAGCTGGATGCCGGTTCAAATGATGTTGTACGGCTATCAAGCCGTGACGGCCGCACTAATTTGTTCATCACGTACAAGGAGCTGAACAAAATGGTACAACGTTCGTTCAATGATTTGATACGGTCAAGCCGACGTCACAGTTAGTACTGTTGTTTCAATAAATTTGCTGTCACGCAATCTGTTTCTTTTTGTCATTCTATTGCTTTTGTTTCATATCACCAGTGAGATTGTTTTCCAGTCGGATGTAGGAAAAAATTCGGTGCTATCAGCTTGTTCTTTGACTGGAGCAGCTTTCGTCAGTCAAGTCCAAGAATGTTTGTGACGTTAAGTGGCCATGGAACTGGGTTTTAGTATCGGTAAACAATTATGTCTCGCCGCTAGATAGTACCTTGGAGTGCCTCGTTGACGGAAGATTGTGCAAGACACATAACTCTCATATAGAATTACAAGAGTATTAAATTATTAGAATACTTTAACGTACAAGAGACGGTTTTTAAGAAAAACAGCGTCGTTGCTGCATGTATTTGTACATAATACCATAAAACCGAAAAGCGACCCGGATCATATGACGTAACAAGCATGATGCACAAGGAGGTCTTCATGTCCATTCCATATAGGTATAGACATTCACGGGCGTTGCAGGTTTCTTTTACACTTTCAACAAAGAGGCCTATCAAGAAAAAACGACAAGTCTAAAGCAAGCCTTTCGCAAGACACACAGTTACTTTTCTATTTCCCGTCAGTTGACTCCCTCCTGCTTGAAATCCTTTCTTTTCCATACTTCTGTTTAACTGTACGGCTTTTTTCATGCAGGATTTTTAAAGCTTTCCAAATCTACGTTCGCCAAAGTGTGGCTAGTAGCTCGTGCAGCTTTCTTGATCCTTTCAGCCCATAATCCTCTAACGCGGCTTCGAAACACAATCGCTATGCAGGCAGAGCGCTACTACTTTCGCCGTTCACCGTCTCTGCTGCTGCCAGATATGGGTTTGCTATGCTCTCACTGCCATCAACGGGATGCAATGTTGTTATGTGTGTGCCACGGATGACAGCCAGGCCAAGGGACCGGGTTTTAACTTCACCCTCCTCGTCTGCCTTTTAGTTAGTAAAGTGTGGGGGGGTAGTATTTGGTCCGCATGGAATGCAAGAACATACTGCGCATTTTCTCCTGAGCATCGTCAATGACCATGTTGAGTAAAGGATCAAACCCTTTCAAAATGCCAGAAACTGTCGGGTCAGCAAAGAGTAAGAAAATAAGAAGGCATGGGTTAACGGGTAAGGAATGGGTCAATATCTACCTTCTCTGCCACCGTTAAATTTCACATAAATTTCCCGGTTCATATATTGACTGAGATCCAATATGCTCTCCTTTTTAGTTGTCTCCCTTTCTTGCCCACCGTTACGAGAAGCTCCGTAACCACCGCCGCGGGCAGGCCCATCTCCTCTGCCGTCACCACGGGCACGTGAGAATGAACTACCTCCAGTACGTTGGCCATCTGGACCACTTCCCCGGCCGCCTCCCCGCGCGTAGTAACCCCGACCACGTCCACCACGGTCAGAACCACGATCTGTGCCACGGTCTGCACCACGGCCGCCACCACTGCCGCCGGCTCTAGAGGCGGTGTTGTATCGGCCACGGAACGGCGCCGACATTGTTTCGAAAAAGAGATATCGCTACCTTGTAAACCGCTGTGTAATAATGAAGAAAAGAAAGCCACAGGAAGATCTAGATCAATCGGCTTATCCTTAGTTAGCCAAGATTGTGAAAGCTCTTTCACAACAAAATATGTTTTCGTAGAGTCTTGGTCTCTATCTTGATGGCGCTTTGCCGAGTCGTGTGAGCTGTTTGTTGACTATTACTGCTTTTCAATGGACGATGTTGGGCGTACTGACGGATTATTAAATTTGATGCGGGGCTTGCAAGCAAAGTAACTTGGTCCACTTTTTGGGAGCTAGTGAAACAGCTGTGTTATTGGTAGATTTAACGCTTACGAGTAAAGCCCTGCTCCCACTGTTGTTGCAAACAGAGCGCGATCTCAAGCTCTGTAATACTCGTACTACGATTAAATCCAAGTAATATCCTTACAAAATGTGGCTGGCCATGCTTCATTTACATAATTGTCACCTTGAGCAAGCAGTATTATTTAACGCCAGGTTATTTCAAAACTGCACAGCCTCAGTGAGGTAAATCAAGCATCGTTGATCCAGTATTCACATGGCCATGGCAATTGGAAGAATCAGATCTCGACTCGATATAGAACAAAATTAATGCTCCTCACCATTGGTGTGGAAAGCTTTTGCGGCGCTCACAAGCATGTTTCACCCATAATCTCACTGGCCCTGGCTCTATCACGGCCGAACTACGTTCATCTTAGAAGAAGCGCGTTTTGTTATAGCAGCGTGGCGGATATCTCCCTGAGTTTACGGAGTGGAGGACACGAGCCCGTCTTGTCATTGTCCAGATTTGCCATATTTCTCGGCGCCTCATACGCCTTTCACAACGGAGTCTCAGCTCTGGAGATTATAGTCTCATTTTTAGCTAATGGGTGGCTTTCAGAAGTCAAACTGAACTGTTCATATCGCATATGTTTACGTTGGTTCCTTTGAGCTACTCGTAGATTCAGCCGATTTGGTTTTACGATAAAGTTCGTACGAGCCAAGTCTTTCTCCAGCACGGCATACGACTGTTCAATATGCCCAGGGTACGAAGAGAACAATGCCATCATGACCGCTTTTGGTCTTTGAATCAGCTCCTCGATAATTGTCAAAAGCTCCGCATTTTCAGGCTTCTTTTCATGTCGATCCCGAGACATCATTCTGATGCCTTCAATAAATATTCCTGAATGAACTTGCGTCTTGTAATCAAAGTGGCGTTTATTTTTATTTCGAAAATTGTTTAATGTTACCACAGGCATTAAACTCTCGTCTACGACTAGTGTACTTTTCCCTTCGTTGCATTATTGGGAGTGCCAAGTTTGACATACGGATCATCAAACCCGTGTACGATGTTGTTTTTGGGACCTTCCATGGCAGCTATAGCCGTATGAAAAACGCTATGCTGTTACACTTTTTAGGGGGGGGGGCTTGGGGGGTGGCTTGGTGGAAGTATCATCAATGTCTAGGTTGGGAGTCTGCTGGTTTGAAAGCCGTGCGTATAAAAGACAGTTTTAGATTGTTGGCAAATGATGATAGCCCCGGAAGGTCGTAGTTCAGCATATTAAACATTCGATACTTGTGCAGTAACATGAACGGCACCGGCCTAGATTCCGACATTTAGACCATTGGGTTTCGTTGCCTTGCCAAATGGCAACTGCAATGGATGAAAGCAGAACTGCTCTACGACTCAAATTGACTGGAAGCATAGAGAATATAATACAATGTGATAATCTGCTAAATGCACCTGACGAGATAAAGAATAAAGAACTAACTAAGGCGTCAAGGCAAGCACTCTGTAATCAACATTGATATACGGAGAGCTGATTAAAGAACGGAGAGTTGAACGGAGACTCAATAATATCCCAACATGTCATACCCAAGTCGACATCTAGCGACTATTACCCGGCTGTTCTCTACCATTCCGAAAGCTTCAAATCTCGTTCTTTATGCTGTCCTTTTCTCCGCCATGCCACATATCAGAACTTGATTGCTGCACGGGCGACAGATTGTAAGCTTTTATTGCTGTATCACGAGTTTACCCAAATGCTTCTTCTCCAGCAAGACTCAAGAATGCAGATGATGTTACCAACCAATACGGTGGCCATGATCAGCAGACGCAAGCTTTGCAGTCTGATATATATACACGTTGGCCTCGTTTTTAATAAACTATCACAGAACCAAATCACGCTGTGACATGACAACAAGGTGGCCAATTTCTTCATCAGTAATATTATCCCACACGCGTCAGCCCATATTTTACAACCTACGAACCAAAAAAGGGCAAAAAGAAAAGCAAAAGAAAGCAACGATTTGGCAACGCTGGAACGGTCAGACGAAGTTTGGTAGACCAGGCCTTTTCTCGACATGATGGACATGGCATAATCGTTAAGATGGTGTGTAGGTTTGTCGGAACTGCACACGACAGGATTATAAAAATGTAATCATCGCACTCCGAAACCCGAGCTGAACTAGGTATAATTATGTGAAATTTTGTTGCCTCGTTGTTTGCAACCGCGTAAGTCATGAAGCAACGCAATCAGTAAACCGGCACCGTGGGTTACGAGTTAGTATTCTTCCTCCCTTAGCAGGCCTCTCTTCATATAGGTCTCACCCTAGCCAACTCTTGTGCCCCTTCCCCCACCCATTTTCCTTACGCCTTTTGAAATCGCACACCAACTTTGCACACCAGATAAAAAGGGAATACTGTTCGGTATTCATCACTGGACCTGAACCCTCTTCACATCAGCACAAACCTTGAAATATATCCTACCCTTTTTTCAACCCAAACCCTGGATCATCTGTTTACCTTTCACAGCTCCCTTTAACAAGCTGGCCGCTTCCCCCCTTTGGACGCTCATGACCAGAAGCACTAGGTCCCCACCTCCCTTAGCAAGTGTTTTGACATACGAGGATTACACTACGTCGTTTAAGTACTCGTATTGTTACTTTCTTACTCGTGTATTCAAAATTTGCTCCTTATTCGTGTCAAGCCACACCTACTTTCGTCAAATCAAGCCACACAAGTCGGCACTGGCGTTGTCTTTGTCGTTATTATTGACGCGACACGGGTCGGTTTCTGCTCTCCCCAATCTATTACCTTACTCCCTCCCACTTTCGTTCATTATTTATTTTTTTGGCCGAACTGCGATCGGGGCCTGTTTACATTTTATTTCGCGTATTTCCCATGAGTTTTGTCTTTTCGACCTTCCTACCCAGCAACATTGGGGCTATTTTTTCCATGTATGTTCTGCTCTTTCTGTTATGTTTTCTCTGTGTATGCGATTTTCGCGTACTTTCAAGCCATCGTGATCCCTTATGCACCACAAGACCGGTACGACAGGATACATGCTTGGTTTCAACGCGTTGTTTTGTTGCAACGGAAGTTGGGGGAGCAGGCAGTGCAAAATGAAACTAAAAACCACCTGAGCTGAGACGCGAGGATAGAAGGCTGCTCTTGCTCTACCTAATAGTACCCCAGAACCAAGCGAGGACATTCTCACCAAGCAGCCATTACATTACATTTTCTCTCCCAGCGAAACCAAGTGGCATGACCCAGCACCAGTGCAGGATATTGTTTCAACCTCTTAAAGAATCACGTCCCTTTTTTCTCTTTCGTTTTCTCTTCCCCCCTCTTCCTTTTTTTTTGGCTCACCTTATACATGTACTTACGCGTCAAACAGGCCTCCAACAGGCATGCCTTCCGTCAAGGAGGAGAGTCCTGCCGAGACGGGCATATCGGACGTTCCAGTGTTCACAGCCCCCCGCGAGTCAGTCACTTCAACGCCGGCGTCCACATTCACCAATGGCTCAAATTGGCCGAAGCGAGAAGTTGACGAGTCTTTTGTCCCCCCCTCGGCTGCTGCCGCCACAAGTGCGTCAGCTGCTCTCTTCTCTGATGTCATACCGGCAACTCCTCGCTCTCTGTCGGAAGGTCCCGCTGCACTTCTAGAGCTATCCGACATTTCCGCGTCTGAGCAGACAGTCCAAAATTATACGGATCCCAGAACTTCAGCTACCACAGCCAATCAAGCGATTGGGCCCTTTGAAAAGCGACTCGCTGAGAATGGTGATCGTTTGGCTGCTGCAGTTGTCGTTTCTTCACCACTATCGCCCGTTTTGCAAGAGTTCGCAGGTGACATATCTGCTGGGGATCGCTGTACATCTCTGGAACTCTCTACAGACTTGCCAGACAGCACTTGCGGAACCACCACCAGTACAGCAGTTTGCCATGAAGCAGCCAAGTCGAAAGAAACAACGTCAGAGGTCATTTCGCCTAAGAATCGGGCAGAGACTGAAAATAAAAAAACCAGAGTGACGCGTGCCACCGCCCGTAGTATGACAGCACAAAATAACAGTTCTCCAGGCGGCAAAGTTTCTCTGACACGCGATCATGCGTCACCCACGGCCGATTGTCCTGATACTCAAGCACCAGTGCTTACAACGAAGTCCGGGTCTCGGCCACGACGGTCATCACGGCCGACCGGAATGGCAGCAAATGCAAGGGAGAACAAAGAGGTGGTTTTACCAGAAACGAAGTCGACGATGAGACAGGCACAAAAAAAGGATCCAAAGCTTAGAACTCTTGCTGAAAAGCGAGTCACCCGTCGGTCCGCACTAGGGCTCGCCATCGAAAACTCGCCAGTTCTCACGCAACCCGCGACAACAAAGCGTTCCAGACGAGACTTCGAAAAGCCAGTACATTCACTTCCTCGGGAGCTCCAACGTCTTAAAGATACCAAGGAGTTTGCGCACATCGATGATGAGCCTGTTGTGTACACGGTTTGGAGCAACGGCAAGTATGTCCCAGCGAACGCCGCTGGCGAGCCAATTCATAAGAAGAGAGTCAGTGCGAAGGTTTCCGAAGCAAAGAAAGCAACCAGCGGACGACTCGCCAAGGCAGACGATGATCAGCCTCCACGCAAAAAGGCCAAATTATCCAACGGACCGTCCGCTGTGAAAGATGTCGTGGGGAACAACCAGTTGGCCGAGCAAAGCCCTGTCCGAAAACGAGTGAAGAAGTGGCTCAACAAAGGACTCTATGCTGGCCAACCCACGCCCAGTAATCCAGCAATCGGACTCACCAGTGCTGAAAGAAAGGCGCTATCCAAGTTACCAGGGTTCACCAAAAAGACTCCTCCAAACTCAACTTTGCCTACGCCCATTTTCAACGGATTGCGTATATTAATTCAGGGCCGTGACTTCAAACTACCGTACGATGTTTTTAATCCGCTGCCACCAGGTCAACCAAAACCTATCAAGTACGGCAAATTCAGCAAAAGTGAGTCCAATTTACTCTTTAACATGTATACCAGTCATTCATGTATTAGACCAACCCATTAACAACAATATCTTTCGGCTCAGATCGCTTTGTTGGCGAGGCACAAGCAATTTGGCGAAAAAACCCCCACTATGACGTTTTCCAATCCAAGTGCGTCTGCAAACCAGAGACAGGCTGTGACGAGGATTGTCAAAATCGCATAATGCTTTATGAATGCAATGACATGAACTGCAATGTGGGTGGTGAAAAATGCAACAATCGCGAGTTCCAACGCTTGGCAGAACGCACTGCTTCAAAGAGCCCTTACCACATTGGAGTGGAGGTCTACAAAACTCGTGACAGGGGACATGGCATCCGTGCCAGCCGAAGTTTTGAACCGGGCCAAATTATCATGGAGTACATCGGAGAGATAATTACCGAAGAAGAATCGGATCGGCGAATGAACGAGCTGTACAAGGACAATGAGGTAAGACCCTTTGCTGGTCGGATATTGGTTAAAGCTTACCTTGCGACTAATGGAATCTGTCTCGGCAGTGCTACTATCTTATGTCCTTTGACCAATCCCTTATAATTGACGGCACCAGTGGTAGCATTGCTCGCTTTGTCAATCATTCGTGCTCACCTAACTGCCGTATGATCAAGTGGATAGTTTCTGGACAGCCTCGAATTGCTTTATTCGCTGGAGATCGGCCTATTATGACTGGAGAGGAGCTAACCTACGACTACAACTTTGACCCGTACTCGTCCAAAAATGTGCAAAGATGTTTATGTGGAAGCGAAAATTGTCGTGGAGTACTCGGACCTCGGAAGAGTGAGAAGGCTTTGTCAAAGTCGGCCACTGAGCGGGCCAAAACAGATGCATTAAAAGGCAAACGTCTAAAAATGGCAACAGCCAGTTCCGGAGCTCGACCAAAGGGGACCTTAGGAAAGCGAAAACACGATGCTATTGAGGCTGATGAGACCGACACGGGCACTGGGAATCATATCGCAAAAAAGAGCCGTGTCGGCCACTCGACGACAAATGGTTCAGGCAGACCGCGAAATAAGAAGTCTCAAACAGTCAAGGGTAAATTGTCTGTCGCGAAAGTGACGACGACTAAGGCAGCATTAGCTGTTTTGGCGGCGAAAGCAGCCCAGCGATTGAAAGCGTCAAAGAAAGCAACAAGGGACTCAAAGACAGAACCGCCAAAATCTGCAAAATCCGGAAAACTCGCTAGGCTCAATGGTGCCCCCAAGGCCACCAGCTCCACCAAGGTCGCCAGACCCCCCAAAAGTTCCAAGACTTCCACCAATGTTAAAGCAACTGCGGTGTCAAGGAAAAGAGACGCGGGTAAGGTCTTAACGGCAAGCCGCTCGAAGGACTCTGCAAAAGGGAAGTCTGTCAAAACCACACATGTCGCTAGGACTGTCAAGAGCTCAAAGGTCACGGTAGCAAAGACTGCAACGGCCCTAAAAAGGAAGGTGGAGCGAAATGTGAAGCGCACAGAATCCATGAAGACTGCTATTAAGTCAACTGAATCGACGACGAAAGCAGGAGGCCGCTTGAGCGAGAGCCTTGTTAAAGACGCTGCCAAGGTGGGCAAGGCACAAAAAGCACAAGCACATAGGAAAAAAGCAGTGGAAGACAGCAAAGACGGCGCTATATCCCTCAATCGACTTTCAGGCACTGGAATGCCGCAGGCGACGCCCATGGCCAAAGCCATTGCAAAAGCGACCAAGGCGGCCAAGGCAGCTGCTATAGCAGCTGGAACTTCAATGGACCCAACAACAAATCAAACCGGCACACCTTTGAAAAAAGTAAAAGCTGTAGGAGGAAAACGGACTGCGGACGTGAATGGTACAGGGACCAAGGGGACAAAAAAGTCCCCGGCGGGAAAAAATACGAAAAGCGAGCTCAAAAAAAGAGCCACAAAGAAAGTGACAAACGCCACGAACAAAGTTACGAAGACTGCTGCCAGAACGAATCGGAAAATACGAGCGCCTGTTGATCAGCCAACCGCATTTGACAAGATGGTGGACTACAAGACTTACAAGGTAAACCCGACAACGCGCAAAATTAGGGGTGAAACAGATAGTTCGTCGTCAAGATTGGTACAGCAAAAGCTGGTCCTCCCCACAGCTGAACCAGTTCGCCGAAAACCAGGACGGCCTCCTATCAAGCCCGCACAATCTGGCAGGACTGGAAATAGTAAGGCAAAAGATGCTCCGAATGAAACGTCAGAGGGTCTGGCGGCGACTACCGTGGGGTTCGCTGAGGTGTCTGATGTTACTAGCAGAGCAGAGTCCTCCAGCGACCTGGCAATAACACACATGTTTAACAAAGGGACGCGTCTAGATGCGTCTAGACCACATCGGCATGGGAGCGATAATGCTGTTGTCGATTCGGAATCTGCCGAGGAAGTGATTCACGTGGCTCCTAGTTCGCTCACTGCCGACTGAGGATTGCCGACTGAGGATTGCTTGGGATGGCAGGCACAAGCGAATCAGACATAAGGGCGTGATGTACTTGTATTATAAATGTGCGTTTATTTGTATTTGTTGTTATTTTGGTTCAAGGTCTGATGAGAATTTCTTTTGCGTCTATGTAGCAACGCCCTTTATTTTCAAGCATTGCGTGTTTATTTGTAATCTAGTTATTCAACATCTCCTTTGATTTGAGTGGTGGTTTAATCGTTGGGGTTCAACCAGACTGTCCCGATGATTTGTGAAGGATGACGTCCGGTGGTGTATTGGAAGGCTGTCTAGACTGGTCATATAACACCGCAGCATGATTGGCGGCTTATGAACTAAATATGCACTCATTTTCTTCACCAGGTTGCTCGAGCTATCCACCATTTGCGAGCTTGCTTGTGAGTAAGAGGGACCAGGGACCAGGAGCCAGGCTAATGATTCATACATGTACATATATATATATGTATTTCTCATGACAAAGGAAAAGGCGAGGGTTGTCTGTCACACAGTACATTTTGAAGTACAAAATGTCAAGCTCTTGAAAAGGAATCTCGGGAACAGTCGGCAGGAGATGAGCGTCGTTAAGTATTGCACTGGTCTACGAGTGTCATTTAAGCATCTTCGCAACTGGTCCCACAATAGCAATGCAACGCCAGCCTTGTAAATGGTGATGTCACAAAAGTATGCTGTTAGTTGTCAATGTGAGCATGAACGTTTCAGTAGAGGTTGTTATCTAGTCAATGTAAATAACAATGTGCCGAGTCAGGGACGAATTTAATTTCTTAATTGCAAATGTTCACGATTAGAATCTTGCATGGTCGATTTATATGACCAGACAAGCCAAAGATGTTCGAGCAAAGCCTCGTGTGCTCCGTACAAAACCATACAAAGACGACGCGAGACACCGGACCTCTTTTGATTGGCCATAAATTAGCCAACTAGGAGAGAGATTGCATTATAACGCCAAGGTTTGCCCTGATCGCCAATTGTTTGAAGGAAGGCACCTCCTTGTATCGTTCCTATAGACAAGGAATGAAGTGAGAGCAGTTGCTAGTCAAACGCTGGCCGTGCCTCTCAGCCTTTCCTGGTGTCCGAACTAGACAAGCGATCTTGTATCTGAGCCCTTGAAAAACGCGGCATTGCCAGAGCCAGCACCGCAAGCGTCGATACCAGGCCCGCGACATCGTCTTGAGATATGGAACTGCTTGCAGTCCCCCCCACCCTGGCCCCAGCCCTTCACCCTCGGTAACCCGGCGTGTCAAAAGGAAATGCCTCTTCGATCATGCGATTTGCCGCAATCGACATCTTGCTCTTCTCCTCAAGCGACGCGTATTGAAGATCGTTGAGTGAAGTTGGTGGAGGCAGTGCCGCGGTGTCGTCTGCTTCACTAAAAACGATTGTCTCCAGAACGGCAAAATTGGTCCAATCGATCCGTGCCAGCTCTTCCCTTTCTAGATCTCGTTCATGCTCTTCCTTAGTGCGCTGCGCTTCCTCCCATTCACTATAGGCAATACGTTGCTTTGCACGGAGTAAGATTGCAAATCGGTCGTCAACATTCTGTTTAAGGGCCAAGGTCCGGTTCACAGAAGAATCGCTGCTTTTAGACAAAAGCTCAATATCTTTGTTGATGGCAGTGTACTGGTCAACCATTCGCTGGAAGTAGTTGTGCAGCGAATGGTTTGGCATCAGAAACTGAAATTGTGCATTCTTCACTTCACGCTGGACCAAGCTTGTCAAGAATCTCCGTCCGTGGACGGCAGCGAAAGACGCCGTCAGCCTTAAAATGTCAAGATCTTTGGCGTTCATAACAGGTAGACGTGCGGAAAACTCGTAATCTGGAGGTTTTTCAGGACCTTTCGAAACATCAGCAGTTTTTGTTGATCCTCCAGCCGCTTCACCAACCCGGCCTGCTGCCACCGCCGTTACCCTCCCCGCTCGGTATTCGTCTTTTCGCCATTCGTAAAAGGCATGGTAGGGATCGTCTGGGTTCGTTACAAAGCTGAATTTGGGGTTGTTACTGTGATGCTCACGCAGTCGCGCCTCTATGCCAGCACCGCCACGAACAGCATAACCAGCTGTCTTCTCAATCACTTCGCGCATTTCTCCCGGGGGAGGCATAATCACTCCGGGTGGAGGCCTGATCCGATCTAAAGCTTCCGCTGCCCCTGCGGCCGCTTCCGGCGCCTTCGCCACAGAGTCGTGTGCTTGAGCAGCGGCCATGTTCAACTTTTGTAATCTAGGCTTTTCATGCAAAGAGACGGGCAAAATAAAAGAAGCGCGAAAAAGAAGAGCACGCTAAAACCTCACTGCACGGTTCATCTACCAAGAACCACAGTCCCCCTGTGCAGATTAAACCAAAACGTACACCGTGGGTAAACCAGTATTTTACTTTTTTGGAGGTGAAGTCGGTAACGTGAATTCTCTGCAGCCCAGGACAGTTAACTAAAGAGAGAAATATGGGATAGCCATATAGATATGATAGTGAATGGGTCAGGTCACGTGGATCTAACCGCATATATGGATAGTAATATGTAGTGGGGAGCACATGACAGTTGGGGGACCTCACTCTTTAGCTTGTTTCTTCCTAGTACTCGTATGGATATTATGGGATAAGAGCGTGCCCCACTTTTCTCCATCTTTGGAGAAGTTACGAGTAATACTCCGTATTGCTGTACAGAAATGCCCAGATACTTCGGGCAAGATCATGAGGTGGGGGCAGGAGGTAAGCCTTTTTTATCTTCATGTGTGCCAACTCTTTACCCCCTCTTCCCCAGTGGATTCGAAACCAAAGAGGCCATAGAGCGTGAGATAACCGAAGTACTGGCAGAATCTGTTCTTTAAAAAGCTTAAAGCGTCAAAAACGATTTGCGCTTGGGGCTGACGCAAATGTTTCATGAAGCGTTCTGATCGAGCATTTGACGATTTATTTTACCTGAGCTGATCACCCAAAACGGCGTCACCAGTGCAGGAAGTCACCCGCCACGCCAGCACCGGCATGGCCTCTGGCGTCCCTGGAACAAACGACACCGGCTCAAATAGCAGCAGTATTGACAAAGGCACCGGTGGGCCGGCGTCGCCCTCCCCGCCTCGATCGCCGACATCGCCTTCAAGCAACACCGCTGCTTCTGCTGTTGGACGTCTTCACCGGCCCATCATGCAGACACTCCCCGAGAGCCGGCCTCAGTCGTTTGACGAGATCTACGGCCCACCGGAAAACTTTTTAGAGATTGAGGTCCGCAACCCGCGTACGCACGGAGTCGGTCGGAGAATGTACACGGACTACGAAATTGTTTGCCGTACCAATATTCCTGCCTTCAAAGTGCGACAAAGTATTGTGCGTCGACGCTACAGCGACTTTGAATATTTCCGCGATATTCTTGAGCGTGAGAGCGCGCGCGTGACGATTCCTCCGTTGCCAGGCAAGGTGTTTACAAATCGGTTCAGTGACGACGTAATTGAAGCACGACGTGCTGGGTTGGAAAAATTTCTTAAGATTGTTGTCGGACACCCACTGCTCCAGACGGGTAGCAAGGTGATGGCAGCTTTCGTTCAAGGTTCGCCAACAAGTTTTCTTTTCTTTATCCCCTTTTTTTTGTTTTCCCTGCTTGATAGTACTGTTTTTCTTTTCGTTTTATTGCAGTGCCTAATATTTTCCAATTTAGACCCGAACTGGGATCGCAGCGCCTGGTAAAACTACGGCGATTTGATTCATAGGAGCTTCTCTCTCGCCCTTGCTTTAACTTCTTCATTTTTTTATCTTTACCAAGCGTCGGTGTGTGTTCTGTGGCATATATATGTTCCTTTGGATAGCGAGACATCTGTCTGGCGAAGCCTCTGTTAGCTCGTAGTGGTTAATACTCCTTCAATTGTCTATCTTAATTATGTGTCTCTGATAAGACATGATTTGATATAATATTGCAAGTGATGAGTGCGGAGGTAGGTGAAAGGTCTACTGAGGCCATCACCACCGACTGATGTTTGTGATGTAACTACGATAGGAGAGATGGTGTTTTCTATCAAGCAGCTGACAGAGTGTTTTCGTTCGGGTGTTTTCCTTCCCTGTTGTGGATTGTGGGGTGCACTACAGAGTCATATTATGACGTAGCTTTAAAATGGGTACTGCGAGTAATACTCGTACTCCGTTGGTTTTATATCAACTGCTTCTGAGGCGACTTGCCCAACGCACGCTTTGTTTCCTTTTCTGCGTTTGCATTCTGTCCGCCCTAAACATATCGTAAATAAAAACCGGCAGCCTCGTGACCTAACAACGGCAAAGCTGAAGGTCCAGATGTTTGCTGAGACGTGAGGTAATAAAAGCCGATAATAATACAGCGTTGGAATAGTTTCGTTAGAGCCGGATTGGGCGCGCAACATCAACTGTAATACTTAGTTCAGTCCTGTATATGTGTGTCTTATTCTACTTTTAAGATACCGCGTTATTAACGACTCCCGGGTAAGCAGCACACTTCACGTAGAGCTTAATGGTAACATGGGGAGTAATGTTACGAGTACGAGTGCGTCGTAATACAGCCCACACATCTTTCCCTGTTCCATGTGCTGAAGCAGCCACTAATTTCCCCCAAAAAGGACTGGAAATATGTACCAACAACTACCACATAGGTATCCATATATAATTCCGCTTTGGTTACTCCGTACGAGTACACATACGCCGTATTAATATTCTATATCACTATACCACAGGCCATTTCAGGCATTGAGATGGACACCTAAAACACACTTACTCGTAGTTCTATCGTTACCAGTGAGTGATCCCATGTACTCCGTACTATTTAAAAAACAAAAAGTACACACACCCGTCTCAAATGCCAACATTTCATTATGCCAACTTGTGCATCACTTCATCATCAAAGTCGGTTTAATTGACATCTTCTTGACATTCTTTGAGATTTGGGGTACAGCGCCATCAATTGTCATAGCCCGTTTGCACTATATCTTTGATGGCTACGCTTGCAAAACATGGCTCGCTTGGTAACTTCTTGAATATCAGCCAGAGGAGCGGAGCTTTTTGAAACCCGTTGAGAGCATATCGACATATCCCCTCAATACGGCTGTCATTACTGGGTTTCGATTTCGTGATATATAACATTTATTTTCTGCTTCCTCTTTTGCTCTGCCATCACTACACTTTAATTTGCTATGACTGCTTGGCTCACTTTCCTAGCGGTCTACCTCTTTGGGGGCTTGACATTTTTTCCACTGCTATTTCTTTTGGCCGTGTATGTCTGGACTCAAGAGACGCCACCGTCTTCTGCTACTTCTTGGAAGGCTTCTCCAAATGGCCGCCGGCTGCCCGACGATAATGACCACAGCAATGAGATTGCCCTGCCAGGGGACGATCTCGCAGTGGTAGAAAGGTTTCGTCGGGAACATTTGCTAGAGAGAGAAAGAAGAACCAAAGGAAGCAGCCAGAAGCAAGTTGATGGGACGCACCGTTCCGAATCAAGCGACAATTACGCCACGGCTGGTTACTTTGCTGTCTTTCGGAAGTATGTTTCTATGGGCGTTAACTCAAAACCTGTGGAGCCGGCCACAGTCGGCGCGGCCACTGTGGTACCACCAAGTCCCAGTGTCTACCAGGCGTTCTTCCGCAACGTACTCAACAAGAAACAAGAACCTGAATCGGTAGAGATTAGCAATGCGGCCAGTCCGCGTCCCAAGAATGCACGAAACATGTTCTATGTTGTTTTGCGGCACGGCCACTTGATCCTTTTTGACGACGATCAGCAAGTTGATGTTCGCCATGTCATAAGGCTAGCTGATTATGACGTGGGCGTTTATTCAGGTGGCGATGCAATACCGGAAGGCGAAATGTTCATCAAACGCAATGCACTCTGGTTGTCTCCGCGGAATCTCGAGCGGGCAAAATCTCTTAACACCCCCACGCCACAGCCATGGTTTTTATTCTGTGAGAACTGTTCCGACAAGGAGGACTTCTACATGGCTCTTCTGCATAGCCAAGAGCAACCACCGGTTCCTTACAAGATCGATGTAAGGCATCTTACCGGTTTGATGGAACGTCTGCACGCGTCAGATGAAGCAGCCGAAATGCGTTGGCTCAACGCTTTATTCGGTCGCCTTTTTCTGGGAATTTACAAAACTCCCGACCTGCTCGCCTTTGTACAGTCAAAAATCGTGACGAAATTGGCTCGGACACCACGCCCAGGCTTCTTCTCTAGTCTTGGGGTGCAACGCATTGATATCGGTGAAGCAATTCCTCAGATAACATCACCTCGTCTAAAAAGCTTGACAGCTGAAGGAGAGTGTGTTGTTGAGGCCGATGTCCTATATACTGGTCGCTTCGAGGTTGACCTAGCAGCTACCATTCGAGTAAACACTCCAATAGGGACCCAGGAGGTCAAAACATCATTAGCGGTGGTGTTAACGCGCCTTGAGGGCCACGTGCTTTTTCGCATCAAGGCACCACCCAGTAACCGTATTTGGTTCTCATTTCGGCATATGCCCAAGATCGAGATGGCAATTCGGCCTATTATCTTAACTCGCCAACTGACTTGGCCTCTTCTTCTTCAGTTGATTGAAGGCAAGATCAAGGAGGCTATTGGTGAGAGCGTCGTACTTCCATTTTGGGACGACATACCTTTTTTTCAAACGTTCGGCAAAAAATGGAGAGGGGGGTTGTGGGAGGACTGCAATGAAGATGATATGCCTGAGAAGACATCAGAAGCCTTGGCCAAATCTGCAAACGATAGGCCTGCTGGCTATGAGACGGAGAGAGTCGCAACTGCAGTTTCCACGTCCTCGGTTGCTTCAGGTCGTGGTGATGATGAAAACGTATCACCCGCAGTGTTGCGGCTACGGAGACTGAGCAAAACGTACGGGCCTACTTCAACGTCACCGGCACTACCCTTGCCGCCTTCAACTAAGAGCAATGTGGCTGCGGAACCGACAGTCGACTCTAGTGGCACCAGCAAGGCCCGAAAAGGCACCAAGCAGGAGCCACTTGATAACGACCTGGATAACACAGAGCTTGTTGGAGGCGCTTCTGCACGGCACACGCTTCGTCAGGCACAGCAGGGTTCTTCTTCCATCACGTCAGGTGTGGATGCTTTCGAGGGAAGCGAAGGACCTGCTGAGTTATCCACGGCCCTTTCATCACAGCAAGGAGATGTTGACCAGGTTCTATCGGAAAGGGCTTCTGTGCCATCCACCAGTAATCGAATAATCAAATCTGACAGCTTGTGCTCAGTCTCTCAGCCAAACCTCATTTCTCCAGATTGCGGAGACTTTGGAGACAACGGAGCTACCGATGAGAGCGCCAACCTCAGAGGCAGAAAGAGGCCAGGTGAGCGCCTTGTCCCGTCAAGTGACATCTCGGGGAAAAGTAGCGAGCCAGACTTGTTATCGCTTTCAATGGAGCAGGTAGGGGATAGCGGTCGTACCAGATCAACCACGGCGTCATTAGAACGAAGTTCATTAGCAGTGTCAGAAGCCACAAGTACCTTACGAGACGACAAAACTGAAGTTGGCGCTGACCCAGCGAAGATGCCATTGCCAACAGCAGTATCGTCGGGTTCAGATACTCCTACACTTTCAAAACGCAGTGTTGTCTTATCAGCAGCTATGAGTGGCGCTGCGGCAACAGCTAAACGCTGGGGCATCAACGCCCTTCAACGTCGTACAACAGCTACCGAGGCTAAACCACAGACAGGAGCTAGACGTCGGTCTGGCAACGGGGAACCACTGGACTTAAGCAAACCTATAGGTGGAGGACATCCCTTGCCGCCTCCCGGTGAGCCTTTGCCCACACCTGGAGAGATTTTGCTTGATGGGAAAGCGCCTATGAAGGTGATATCGTCCGATCACAAAAGAAATTGGAAACGGCTGTCACTTGAAGGCCAAGACCAAGCGGATGGACGCGACAGCACTCAGCCACACGGCAACATTCATGATCCGACTGCTCAAAATGGCGGAAAAGGGGAACAAGAGAGGCGCAACAAAAGCAAAATCACAAGTGGCCATCTTCACGACGACATCAAAGGGAAGCGGCATTTACATACATATACATCGGCGGCACCTCAGCAAGATTTATTGGTGGTTGAGGCACCCGTTGATGTGGATTCGGATGATGGCGATGAGCAAGCCGAGTCGTTGGCGCTGAACATCGAAGACACGGAAGGCGTTCACGCCAGAAGTGAGCGTTTTGAATGAAAAGTCAACCGTGCACTCGAGACTACGGTATATGGAGCAGAAGTGAAAATAGTACGCTATTGACTGTGGTTTAGGCCGGTCAAGAGGTTGGGCTATACGGCACTCCCAATAGTCGCAGAGCCAGAGACGAAATTTTGTGATATGTTGTTGCTTTGTCTTCACAAGAGGAGGAGCGCATTGCACACCCCAGAAGCAGCAAAACAAACACCAAGATCGGCCGCACTCATACTCCTACGACGCTGCAATCCGGACATGATGTGTAGGACATAACTCACGAACAAGGGGTAACAACAACGGCGTCCGATGTGGAATGGAAGTCCTTTTTTTGGTTGCGTCCGGTTTTGCGAACATCGAAAAAAACGTCAAAGTTGGGACCTTTAGAAAGAGAGGAAAACGCAGACATTCATGGAACTTTCCTGCATTGCACCATTTCTTACGGATTTGTTCCTTTATGGCATATGCCACTCAACGCAGATTGATATTTTCAGGAAGACATCCATCCCAGATGTCCGCCAAAAAAATTGAACCCCTCCCCCTTTGAATAGTGAGATGCTGCTCGCAATCATCGTGCAATCATCATATATATAGTGTGTTCTAGGCTGTGATCCTTTCCTGTTCGCTTCTACCGCCATCCTTTTCTGTAGACGACGCGTTCCAGTTTCCTAAGCGCTTTCGGTCCGCCTGCTCCCATGCCACTTTACCTTCCTCACCCGTGCAATAACTGTTTCGAATAAATGAATGGCAGCATGCATATCCCCAACGAAAATTATTCCACCAGCTTCCCCAGACAGAAGTATGATTTAGCGGAAACACGTCCTCTGCATACTTGGATTTGTCCGACTGCTTCCCCTGCAGCTTCTCTTTAACATGACCGGACTCATCATATTCCAAGAACTGCTCTGACGCTGCCACAGTCGTCGCTAATCTCGCAGCCACAGACTGAGGCTGTTTATTGACATCGCCGGGTTCGACTTTTTGGCTTGGGCTGACACCGTACTTTGCTTGTAATAACGCATCCAGCTCCCTTTGCTTCTTTTCCATCTCCTCTTCATCTAAGCGGCGTCTATGTGCTGCCGCTGTTGGGTTCGCCTGTAGATGCAAGCTAGCATCGCCTGTTTGATCATGCACTTCCCATGCATAACGCTCTGCTTTTTCGAAAGCGGCTGCCTCGCCTGAGGCTTTTGCAAAATTTTGCTCCGCGAATAGCCGTGCAGATTCATCAAGATAAGCGCCGCCAGAAACGATTTTTCTCCGCTTTGGGTCGTACTGAGCCGAGTCAACATCAAGATTGATGAGATATCGCGCAGTGTCTTCTCGCATACGCAGATCAGCAGCGCCATTCGTTCTCGAGACGCCCATGTCAGCATCCTCGGCATATCTCGTATCTTCATCACCATCGGCCTTGTCACTGGTACCAGCAGATGTCGCTTTCTTTCCTGTTGCCTTTTCTTGCAATATCCGCCTAGCTTCGTTCATCTTCTCGCGTCGAGCTACAATGGTAGCATAGTCGCGGGAGTCAAACCCTAGCCACCGGTCTCGTTTCGCATCCCAGCTAAGCTTTACGTCTTGCACAATATCGTCCGCCTGGATATCCTCCCCGGTATGCTTGGCCAGCTTTGCTCGGGGCCGGCTGAGGCAATCTCGCATCTTATGTCCCATAGACCCGCAGTTTTCGCATGCTCCTTTTCTGTACTTAGTAGCCGCCGGCCCTGCCTTTTTTCCACGCTGATACCATTTTGTCTCTTCTTCTGCCTTGCGCAAGCGTTGATGTTCAAGGTAGTCGCGTGTGCTGCCCTTGCTAACAGAGGTATTGCCCCCAGCACTATCTCCGGCAGGGCCTGTCTCGTCAGACTCATCAATGGCGTAAAACGGACGCTTCGTAATGAACTGGGGAATATAAATGTTTTCTTCTTTGGACGAGGGGCCGGTTGCCATTCGAGAGCCACCCAAGCGCTCATCGCGCTCGTCGGGCGATTCGCGTCCAAGAAGAGACATTTGGGTTGAAGTAAAAGGAAGAAATCTGAAAGTCTGACGTGGCTCAATTCGCCGCTTCTCTCTTGAAGAGAAAAAAAGATAAGTCGATGTCGAATGATCTCGGCGAATTACACGAAGCACCAAACGTGAATTTGCTGCAAATATTCGTCTCCTCGATTGTCCAAGTTTATTGTGGCTACTTCATGCCTTCGACTTGTATGGCTAAAAGTAATGTTTTGGCAATATTTAGATTCACTTGGTGCGTTCAGTTCCGACACGTATGACTACTTTGCACATCTCAAGGGTTAAATTTTCTCGATTCGTCTGGTAACAGAGCACATCGTAATCGTGGAACATTGTCGTAATTATGACACCGTACGTGGTAATACTTTGTTCGTTAATATGGATACTCCATACTCGTATCTTTATTTCGTTTTCCTAGATGTCTAGTCACGTGAATATGACGCATACGCTATGTGCTGCTTATCTTATCGCTTTGTGTCTGTTTGAAAAAAAAAAAAAAAAAAAACCCAAGAGATTTCCAGGTAGAAACCGAAAGACAAGACAGCCTCCCAAGTGTTGCTGGTGCACACAGGCACAATGTCAGAACGCTCTACGGACCGATTGAAACACTTACAAGTTACTCCGTCTTTAAGCAATGCCTCTTCGAACCGTTCAAACCTAGTCCAGCCAAATGCCTCTCAAGGCGGCACCACTATTGGTACAGTCCGGCATGAGAGATCATGGTCTCACATGGTTGCAGGAGCGTATGCAGGATATTTTTGTTATTTCTCACAAGCATACATTAAGATGTCTTTTCCGCTAATGGTTTTATTTGGGACAGAGTTGGCAGCTTGGCCGCTGCAACTGCCACCGCTCCTTTCGATGTCATTCGTACGCGATTGCAGTCGGACTTCTATCAGCAACAACTACGCCAATCTCAGTCAGCTCAAATCTCCCTGGCCAAACCCCTGAAAGCGGTGTCAACGCACCTTGGAGAAACCTTACAGCTTTTCATGTCTGTCAAACGCACGGAGGGTTGGCGGGCACTTTTCAAAGGTCTTGGCCCAACACTGGTCGGTACGGTACCTGCTAAATCAATCAACTTTTTTACGTATGGAAACGGCAAACGGCTTATTGCTGAATATGCACACGTGGATCTGAATACTCCATGGGTTCAGCTGGTTGCCGGTGTTGCAGCCGGCCTAGTCACTTCGACGGCGACAAATCCTATCTGGTTGATCAAAACACGTATGCAGCTCGACAAAAATAATGCAACAATAGGCCACGGTAGCGCCGTTCGCCAATACAGAAACAGCTTGGATTGCGTCCGCCAGGTGGTCCGCAGTGAGGGCATACGAGGACTTTATAAGGGTATGACTGCTAGCTATCTTGGTGCGGCGGAGTCGACTTTACACTGGCTCTTGTACGAACAGATGAAGCGAGGCCTTGAAAAACGCAACATGCGCGTTGCATCAAAGGCCGGTGGCCGCACCATGTGGGATCATTTTGTTCAGTGGACTGGTCCTTTGGGAGCGGCAGGTGCGGCTAAACTTTTGGCTTCACTGCTCACTTACCCTCATGAAGTGGTGCGCACCCGCTTACGGCAGGCGCCCACTGCCGATGGACGTCGAAAGTATACCGGTTTGGTCCAATGCTTTCTTCGCGTATGGCATGAAGAGGGTTCACGGGGCCTGTACGGCGGCCTTACACCTCATCTTTTGCGAACTGTGCCGGCTGCCGGCATTACATTTGGCATATATGAGATTGTTATGAAATTTCTTAACGACCCAGTATAGAATGTCTGTGCTGGTGCGACAAAGAGTCCCCGGCTGATATGTGCAAAAAGAAACAGGAGGCTTGCATTCACACAGGTTAGTGTCGGGACATTATCGGGATTTTTTACGACACTGCCTCTCTTTTCTTATTCTTCCGCGTTGGCGTCCAACAGCATTGTCGTATGTGGCGTATTGGCGTTATTGGGTGATCGTCTCTCTTTGTTTATAATACTGTATCGTGTATAATATCTCGGCTTATTAGGTAGATTTTGTATAACAATGCAACTCTATTTTTTGCTTTAGACGCACCAAAAAAGGTGTCTTGAATATAGTTATTAAGGAAGCCAACCACATACGGACTGCAGTACAAGGATCGAGGACCGCAGGCAAAAAGGCAGGTTTGAGCACGTCGCATTTCAGAAGCTGGCATCATCCTTTTTCTTTTCGCCTAGGGAATATTTGCTTGTGGTCTACTCCTATGTACGGAGTAAGCCCAGCAATGTTGACTCCAATGTTTTTCTCTTGAGAGTCAACCACGCACCTGGCCTAAGCAATTGGCGATCTACATCTATTATGGAGGACGCCGTTAATATACACTTGTACGAGTACTCCGTACGAGGCTCTATCTCCACTGAAGATACGAGAGGGCCTATTTTGCTGAGGGCCCTTTCTTTTTACGAGTAACCATGTCTCAAAACCAGCCTTTAAGCGACAGGGTGTCACGTGTTAAAGCAAAACTTGTTATTTAAATCCTTGCCTGAGGCATGAAGATTCTTTGAGCAATGAAAAATGTATCCATAACGAGTATTAGTACGTCGTTCTACTATTGCTAGTTCGCATGTTGTTCTCGCTAAATCTTTCATTTTTCTTCGATCTTTGATTAATTTGCCTTCGATGTAAGCCCCTGGCTCAAGACTACAGCTTGTCAAATGAATGCCAAACCACCACCAAAAATCCGTGTGCGGGGAATGATCGTGACAGCTGGTGTGGCGGCTATCACAGTCATGGGAACTATATTTGGAGCTGGGCTAAAAACAGAAAAAGAAACACATGAGGTATGTTTGGGTTCCTGGCGCTCCATTGCGGGCGACGTAAATTCTCTCTAACTACTCAAAGAGCCAAAAGAAATCTGAATCTGCAGATACTCGAGATGAGTTTATTGCCGCTTTGGAGTTACGCAGACAAGCCCTATCTCGGACAAAGGAGTCGTGGAACAAAAGAGCACTTGCACTCCAAGAGCGTATCGAGGCCAAATGCTCCAGTGAAAGCACAGAAGCCCGATGAAGGTACAACTACAATAATTGGAAAAGTAAACGAGATGCCATATGCTACGATGGCTTCTACAGTCACAAGCCTGCCATACTTCCCCCACACCTGAACGACTGATATTGACTGCACGTCTTATTGCAAGTGAGGTGTTGAATTCACGGAAAGTACGGTTGGTTAATGCAGAATTTATTGCAAAGGTGCTCACCTTTGCAAAATCTGCTGTTAAGTTTCATAACCCTGTTGATCGGAGAAGGGTCGCTTACTTCACCGGCAATTACTGCCTCGACTCTGGATATTTGACATCATTCTGGGTCTGATCCAGGGCATCGGCGTGAGCAATCCAACCTTTGTGCGAGAGCCATCAAATAATACAACATGGTTAACCTTGGAGAGTACTGGCCTGGAACATGCGGACCCGAGAGTGGAAGCATAGAGTCTCTTCGGTGGTCTTGGGACTAATTGGTTGTGCGAGAAATTGGGTGCGCGTTGTGAAGACATCATAACATTCAACCATACCAATAGCACACGCACTCCGTACGGTGCCTTAGCGTCTATAAATCGAATTACCTGCGAATCCATAATTAACTTATTTTGTATCCACGACGTAGGAGGTTCAAACCGGTTAAAAAAAGCAAGTCCACTAGATGACATGTCGATGTTTTCAACCAAACAAGCCACAAAATTTAAACATCGTCGTATGGTCTTCAAGCACTGTCCTCCTCCTCACTGGTGTACTCTTCGCCGGCGTCAATAGCTGCTTGCCGTCGTTTAGCTTCCCGTTGGCGTTTTCTTTCTAGCAGCTTTGCCAGCCTTTTTGCACTGTTGAACACTCCAGTCGTAGCAGCTCCACAAGCAGCACATGTTGGGTCACGGCGATAACGCTCAAGAGCACAACGCTCGCAAAAGTAATGACCACACCGAGTTACAACAGGCTCTTTGTACGCCTTCTGACAAATGATGCAGGCAAATGGGATGTCGCGCAGCATAGATTCTTCGTCATCTTCGGCATCGTCATCCGTCCGGTCACTGGTATTTTTGTTCCGGTTGGCACTGGCAACAATGGTGCCTCCAATGTTTTTCTTGCCCTTTGTTACATTCTCCCATTCATTATCCAGCTGCCAGCCTTGTTTGTAGTCCTCTCGAGCGTGCAAAAATTTGCAACTGTCACCAAAACCGCAGAAGCCTGTCAACTTATAGTCCTTGCAGACATCTGGGCTAAAATCCGTGATCGTGATAGTGCGGATGTTTGCAGGTGCTTTGACGGGACCGACAGACCGATTCGAGGGTGGTGATGTGATGCTTGTGTTGGGCGCAGAACCTGATGTTGCAACTGGATGCTGCTTTCGGGTTTCTTCATTGTCGAAAAAATGACTCCGCTTTGTCGCCGTCTCGGAATTCGCCAAAAGATCTCCCCGGTCAACAGTGTTTGCTGGCTTTTCTTGCTCATCAGAAACCACGTTGGATCTTACCACGGACGCATTCGATGATAAAGTAGCTTGTTTACGTCGCCGCTTGACATTTCGCACAGCACCTGCACGACTGTCAGATAATGAACTGTCGGAATCGCTGTCTGAAGACTCGGATTGCGAAAGCGAAGGTGATGGAGATCGTTTCCGTGCGTTTGACTTGGCCGGTCGCCGACCACGTGCTTTAAATAGAACCGGTGCAATAGGAACTGCATCCGCGGCACTTGCGCCTGTCAATTCATCAGAACCAGGCATGATGCTACAACTCTGCTTTTCAATAAACGAGACTCCAAATGGCAGATATAAGTCTCAGCAGAAACCTAGTTAACAAGCAGTATCAATATGGTGGTGGCTGATAGAATTATATCCATATCCATATATTCTGGTCTATTCTGTAAAGATTAATAATGCTTTTTGGGTCACAAACGTCGCAGACTAATAATATGTAATATCACGTACAAAGCTATTGCATCATACCATATTACGGAGTTAATCCGTAAGATGGTACACCGACCAGAAAGCCACTTCGAAACCAAACCATGCGCCACACTTAAAGATGAGTAAGCCTGTAAATGTGGCGTAGGTAGCTATACGACACCGAGCTTTCGTACGGAGTATTACTCCGTACAAGTACTCGTACGAGTACGGAGTATTACTCGTACTAGAACGATATATGGATACGTACTCCGTACATGTACTTTTAGCGACCGCGAAAGTAGTCGTACGGCTAAATAATACTCTACACGCTGTAGTAAAACTCCGTAATACTCCGTATTACTACTCGTACAAGAAAAGTTTATAAACCATTCCTCAGACTAGGGCAATGATTGGTCAACACGAAAGAGGACCTCGTCAAAAAGCGTGTGACGCGCTATTATCGCATTGTTTTGCCAGTCAATGGTGGGTTCGCGGTGACTATGCATAAAAAAGACGGATTACAATCCTACGTGTGGGTTATTATTGCGTACAAGTGAGAGTACCAAAGTGAAAATATGGATACTCGTAGACAAATATTTCGCGTTTTCACCTGTATTGCAAAAGGTTTTAGTCTCGTAGAGAGGACACCTTCCATACTCGTACAGAGAGACGCAAGACAGAGAGCACTCACCCTGAAACAAACATCACTGCAGGAAGCCAGCTTATAAGATGTGTGAGCACTATCGGGTCGTTTAGCTGTTTTGTGCGAACGTGCCCCTCAGCTTTTTACAACCAATAGAAACTCAACAGGCCGTGCCACACACAACATTTTGATATTACGGGTACCGGTCAATGTCGCGCTTTCAAACTCCTGCTAGCGGAAACCTACTCGTATGAATGTTAACTCCTCAGACTCATCATCTCGACAAGATCCTTATGGCCTTGTAAATTTCTCTCTCTTTTTTTCAGTTCCTTTTCTTTTCTCTCTTTTTTGTCAATACTTGCATTGCATTGGGCTTTCATATTCGCGCTCGTTCTCCTTTCCCTTATATTTGTTAGGCCTTGCTGTTCACGCTTCAGTCTTTAGGGCCTTTTCTCTTTTCTTCTTTTATCGCCTTCGACTTCTCACATTGTATCGTTGCGATTCCTTTAGACGAGGTTTTTTTCCTGATCTACTTGTTTTCTGTCGATCCTGGTAGCGCTTTTCTTCTGTGGCGTTGCCGGATAGCAAAGTAAAAGCAAAGTACCTATCGTGTCTAGTCAGATAACTCTTCGCCGCGTCTTTAAAGGCGATCGTCGTCACCTCTCGAGCTCTTTAACTTTCGGATGCTTATCGACTTCTTTAAGGACACGGCCTTCTCATATTAACATCCTGATGACGTTATTTGCAACTCTCCTATATCAACTCCATCTCTTTATGCCCGGAATCTACAGCTGTCTACCCTGCGATAAATTGCACGGCGGAGTTATACTACTAAGGTGCTAGGTTGTTTACGCCGGCTGTTACCAAGAGCAAAAGAGATAAGGAAGTTGACCTACCCGAAAAGCCTAAACGTTGTTGGACCTTCTCATCCACCAGCTTTCTTCCTTCGCTTGCCTCTTCTTTTTATTTTGAGGTTGGAATCTTTATTGCCACGCCTCGTGGTTTTAATACGGGCATCAAGATTTGAAACAGACAAGCCTTTTTTTCCCGTCTTTACTTCTGACGGCAATCGCAGTCTCAACTGTACGACTGCTTTTTACATCCCCTCGAAAAGTCTACATTTGACTAAAGCTATGCATATGTTATAGCCGTTGGACTTTTTTGATCTTCTTTTTGCGCCGTCCGCTGAGTCGCAGCGACCTTTCAACTGTTCTTTCGCATGCTTTGTCAGGAGTCAACGAAGGTGAACATGCAAACACAATCAGATTCCAGTCCGATGACGCCCGCTCTGCCACAAGGGCAGTCTGCCAATAATCGACAGTTTTCAATTCAGCCTCCTGGGCTAGGTACGGGAACAAACACGACGCTTCACTACCGGTTCGCCAACTTCGATGAAGATGCTTTGTCTGAGCAGGGGGGCGTTTCGGCTGAACAGGCCAAACGTGCTTTGCGTGCACACTTGGCAGAGACAGAACGTCGGATGGCTGAAGCCGGGCGACTTGGCACAGCCCTAGTTCACCAACAGAAGGAGCTGATAGAGAAGCTTCGCGAAGTTGAGGAATTACAGGCCGCGTCCGAGCTGTCACCAGAATTAAAAAAGAAGCTGGCTGAGATAGAGAGGGACTTCGATGATGTGGCTAGGGAGACTGCTCGCGCGTTTTTACCAAAGCAGCGTATTCCAAGTAATGAATCTGCTGGTTCTCCAGAAGGCAGAGGTGGTAGGGTAAGTAATCAGATGTGTTGTTTCATTTTGCAACAAGTTTAGCTTCTAACTGCGTTTTGAGAAGAAGAGGTCTTTAAGTCCCGTCAAATATGACAGCCACGTGTCTGGATCACCGAGCAAATTAAGTGTGTCGAATCGAAAACAGCGAAATCAAGCAACAAACCGCGTTCATGATATCGAATTTGCCGCTGAAATCAGCACGTCTCTTATATCCCAGGTGCGCAGTTTGCAGGCCCTGCTTTCTGAACGCGAAGAGGAGCTGCGAGACACGAAACAGAGTGTTGCTCGACTTGAGGATACCGTGGAGAGCCTGCGCGACCGTATAAAGGAGTTGGATGAAAGCGAGCATCGTTACAAGGAAGAGAATTGGAACCTTGAGACACGCATTCACGAGCTTGAGGCTGCTGAGCGTGAAGCTGCCGAAAACGAGAAGAAGGCAGCTCAGCAGTTGGCTTTGCTGCAAGCAGACAAAAGCCGCACCCAGCGTGAGTTAGATGAGCTCAAAGTCAACCATTCCAGACTAGTTGACGACCATACTGCCGTTGTCAAACATCATGACATCGAGCTTGGTACAGCGAAGCGTAATATGGCAATAGCTGAAAGCGAGAGGGCCACCTTACGGCGCAAGGTGGATGACCTCACCAGCCAAAACCAAGAGCTTGCTCGAGCAGTTTCTATGCAGCAACGTGCTCGAGCTGTGGAGGTCGGTCCGGTGTCCACAACAAGTGACGAAGAATTCGATACCGCTGCAGATAATATTACGCCAGAGCACTCACCCCCTGCTTCACCAATGAAAGGCACCCCCCGACATTCAGTTCTGGAATCAGAGACTCTCAAAACTTCATTGCTGCACGCGCAGCGAACCCTCCAGAGCTTACGAACTAATCTTCACCGTGAGAAGACTGAGAAGCTCGAAATGCGGCGCATGCTCCAAGAAGCACGAGACGACCTAGAACGTATTCGGACCGAGAACAGCGTGACTGCGGTCAGTGCATCTAAAAGGCCCCGCAAAGACGTTCGTGATATGCAGAAGTTGCGTTCCAGTCAACTTGGCGGAGCTCGATCAAGCCGTACAGAGCTTCACTTCATCGGCTCGAACGATGCGGAGTGGGAAGACGTAAACGGAGAATCATCACCGTCTGGTACTCGAGATAGAGCTACTGTTGCCGAGTCTAGCGAACATTTTGATACTGCCAACGAAACTCAGCAAAGCGATGCTTCGTTTGATACGGCAAACGATGAAGCAGAAAGCACCGAAGATTTTCACACTGGAGTAGAAAATATGTCCAGTGGTGAAGATAGTCTCACTGAAACCGAACAAGACAATTTGCGCGGCCGTGGTTTTCCATCAAAAGGAGTCAAATCCGGTGTGGGCGCCGCAGGCTCGCATACATATCTGGACAAACATCAAGCCAGCGAAAGCACAGCTTCAACATCCGATGACGATGATTACAGCTCACCTAGGACACCAACTGCATCTTTGCCCTTGTTAGGTGGCAATGGCCGCGTGCGTCTGCGCGTAAGCCGCAGTTCTTTGGTTTCTCGTCGTCTTCGCCATGCAAACAGCACTGAGGAGGTAATGGGCAGTCCTGCTGCGTACCATAGCAGCCCATTTAGTGCTGCAGACTCTTCTGCAGCTTTCGCCTCAAATAGGTCGGCAGACAGCACGCCGCGCGTTCATGGAACTCAACAGAGCTTGTTTGCTGAATTAGGCGAGCTGGACGAAGAAAGCGATGAAGGGTCTCCCGGTGATAGAACACCTAGTCGCCGGTGCAGCCCTCGGATGATCTCACCAAAAGTGGTCATGGTTGATCGCGCTACACTCACCGAGGCAGTCACTATATTCCCTTGGTCTGAAGAAGAAGAACGGAGGCAAGATCAAAATAATGTTGCAGATCTTTTTTCTTCTTCGCTTGAGTCCGATGATGCAGCTATTGCCCAGGAAGAGTTAGACATGGGCGAGAAGCTTAAGCAGTTTCCCTCACCTCCAACGTCTCCCCCAAGCTCCATTCTGGCACACGTTGTACTTCAGCCACCGAAGCCTCAGTCAAGTACTGCAGCGTCCAATACCAGCCAAGAAGATGCTTACACGTTAGAAGCTGGTCGGAAATTGGGCATTGCAAACACCATTTCATCATTGCGATCTGTCCTACTTGAGCCTATCGAAGAACCGACATCGGATGCAATTTTGTCATGCTCAGCAGTGATGACAGAAGAGATTGAGCCCGACATGATTCTCACAGAGGCTGATGAGCCCCATGTGTTGACTACTTCATATCTTCACATGGTCGATGTCAAGCCAATCGTGTTGGAGAAACAAATTGATACTTTGTCGGCACATTCTAGTATAGGGAGCCGAAAGAATGGTGACCAGCCGGCTCAAGAATCCGAGTTGAAAGATAGCGCGAGACAGATCAACTCCTTCTCACTGTCCGGTATCCAGACACAGCAAGTAGACCCAGTGCAGGAGTTTGATGAGCCGATCGAGTCGTATGCTGCGCCCAATATCAACCCTGCTTTGTTAGTTATGTCCTCGGTATTCTCTCAACAAGTTTGTCCTGTTGTCGTGGAAGGGGTTAAAGAAGAGCCAACAGCCGCCACCATACCTATCGCGACTTCGACATCCATTGGCACTCAAACAGACCAAGATATGGCATTGGCGGCTACATCTGGATCCGAGCATCTCAACGTTGCTAGCGCAGTCATGGCAGCATTAGAACCGATTACAAACATTCAATCCATGGACCGGCCCGGTATTGCTTCTGTAAACGATGTCCGTGATCCGAAGCGAAATGCCATAATAATACCACGAGATATAGAAAGTGATGATAGCCCGGGGCAAACTCATTTACGTTACCAACAACCGGTGTGTTTTGACAAGGCCGGCTCTGATGTCATGGTGCTGGGTAACTTGCAAAGTGGTGTTAGCTCTGAAGCGCCAATTATTGCCGAAGACGAAACACGACAGTCACCAAGAAATAGTCCAGTTGCAGAACGACCAGAGACACCCCAATCATTACGGCCTTTCAGAGAGATTTCGGTCAATACAAGCAACTCTCGGCATGGCTTCATTGGTTCTCGTCTAGGGAGCAGTATTGGGGAGCAAAATATTGCATTACCAGTGGAAGAGACAGCACGAGACGCCACACCTCGCGCTGTCACAAAGTCGTCAAGGTCGAATTCTGGAACAGATTTATCCGAAGCCGGAAGAGGCGTTGAAGCTTGGCAGGTTCGAAATGTGCCCCGAGATGTCAGCAGCAGTTCGAATCACAAGAATGGTCCGGATGGCCTGGTACATGCAGAGTCGAACCTGGCGGGTATTCGCCGAATCGGCTTGGTGCCTGGAAGTCGTATGTCGAATGACGCGGCTTTGCCCCCCCTTCCTACGAACCACAAAGAGGTGATTGAAGCTGCTCGCTCTGGGTCTGCGGGCTCTACGAATGGTGCTCCGAGCGCCGCTGCTCTTGCTAGTGGACCACCAGCGTGGCAACTCAGAACACCAACTAGCACTGCACGGAACATCGGCCCTGTCAATGATAGTGAAACACCAACACCGAAGGCAAGCGGTCGTATCATCAAAGCTAATACGAACTCGGCCACAGGCGTGGATCCACGCCCGCCGTCTCGTGTCTCGTCGCACGCCAACGCAGGCAACAGTAGTGGATTGCTCGTAACCGGTGCTCGTGGGCCAATCAGTCGACAAGGATCCATGTCTTCGTTTGCATCTGAAGTGGATGCTCGCTTCAACATGCAAGACACTTCTGATGTATTTGGCAACGGCCATGGTAGCCATACTGATCCGCGTATGATTCAGGCCATTACACAGACGATGATAGGCGAGTATCTATGGAAATACACGCGGAAGACGGTGCGCTCGGGCATATCTGAAAACCGGCACCGGCGGTATTTTTGGATTCATCCTTATACGCGCATGCTCTATTGGAGTGATCAGGGACCGACAACAAGCACTCGCTCAGAACAACGAGCGAAAAGCGTCATTATTGAAGGGGTCCGCGTTGTGACTGACGACAATCCTATGCCTCCTGGTCTCCATCGAAAGAGTCTTGTTGTTATGTCACCGGGACGCACTATCAAATTTACCTGCACCACAGGCCACCGACACGAGATTTGGTTCAATGCATTGTCGTATCTCTTACTCGGCAATGACGAAGCAGGAGAGGAAAGTGGCATGATGACTGGAAGCACTCACATCACTAGCGAAGATGTGGAAGATTTCAATCCGTCCACGTCTGTTAATGTGCAAGCACGCCGCCGTCCACCTGTTTCTTTGTCATCTTATAACTCGCGTACAACCCGCAACGAGTCTCCGGCTTTTGGCGTGTCGATGAATGTTCCGACATTGACGCCAACACCCAAGAACAGAGCATCTGGTGCGATTGGCGCAACAGTAACGCCTTCTACCTCAGCAGTAGGCCTCTCTTCCCGCAGCCGCCTTAGTCGGATCGGCAGTTACTGGCGGTCAAGTCAGTCACTATCGGCTCAATTCAACAGCCTACGTGGCCGCAGCAGTACGCCGAGTCATAGGCATAGCAACAGTGCAGCCCAAGACGGCAGCATATATGAGGCCAGCGAAGTGAATGACAGCGCTGAAGAATTGCGTGCTCTTTACGAAGCACAAGATCGAGATGCTGGTCGCCTTGAAAATGTCCGGGCCTGCTGTGATGGTATGTATTAGAAGTGAAATATGGTTGTCTCGAGTTAATGCAAGCTCAGCTAACGGCCTAGGAAAACATGACGTTGGTACACTGTCACGAAGCTCGCGGAGACACCGTCATTCCCATGCAGCCTCTTCCGCTCTGTCCACCCCTACCCATGGTACAAGCCGACACCGGCTTTAGACGACGACGTTTGTCCCGCTGTCATTCATGCCTTCTTGGGTTGGTCTGTATTTTACAGGCCCTACTTTTTCTTGCTTTACGCTATGGGTAACGTCAATTGTACAGCACTCTGAGCGTACTTTTTTCTGTGTCACTCTTTAGTGTGCTCACGCTCACGAATAATTTGCCTTTTTGGGGGAGTCTTTTTGGTATCTGTCACGAAGTCATGTTTTTTTCTCTATGTACCCCTTAATGACATGGATACTTTCTGTCTTAGGCGACTTGCAAAACTTACTATTGGCACCATACAATCGTGTATGTCTTCTTTTCTGTTTCTTTTGTCTTGTTGGGGTGTTTTTTTTTTCCTTGTTCGAGGGCTTATGCAACATGGTGTGTGGCAACTCATGTTGCTTTAACCCGGTGCTACATTCATTAAAGAAATTTCTTATGTTTTGAGTCGGTGTGTTGTCTGTAGCTAAATAGGCAATCTGAAACGTTTGTTTGTGCTCCCAGGGACCAAGAAGAAATGGCCTGACAGTGTTAAAAAGTGCAAAACAATCTAGCGTTCACAAGGTGCACGATGATATAAGTAGGAGGGGGTGACCTGTTTGAGTCGCGAATCCATAGTGCCCATAGTCCGTCCAAGAAACGGTTTGTACGATGCTGTTACTATGAATATTTCCGTCAATAACATTGTGTATATGTTGCAAAAAAAAGAGTCAAAAGTCTATAATTCATTGGGACCTCTGTTCTGCAATTACCTACAGTGCAAACCAGCCCGAAAATGTTTGTGGAACTTACCTGCTAACAAGCAAAGCAGATTGACAAGACCCGATCTTTCAACGTGGGATGTTCATCGCGGCATTGAGCAGTTGTGAATTCAACTTTTTGTGTATTTTATTTGTTTTGGTTCAGTTTTAGGTGCAAAGAGGCAGTCATCTTACACACCAACATCACAAAGAGTCTGAAACAAAGATGAACAAATTCTCCCGATTCCGTTTAGAGACAACGAAAAGCTAAAATAAAACAACTAAAAACTCCCAACCAGTTCCCTGGTACACTGCTGTTTTTGCCCGTATCCTTTCCATGATTCTTGATCGTTCAAATAGCTGTATCGTAGGCCACTGGTGCCACCGTCTCTGGAGGGTTGTCATCGAGCGAGATGGTCGTGGCGGGGCGTGGCAGGGCCGGAAGGCGCTTTAGCTGGACAGGCACACCATCTGCCTTGGATTTCTTCTTAAGTTCTGCGTTTTCCTTGACGCGCAGAAGAAAGCCTTCCCGGGATCGCGATGGCGAGACGTGTTCGACGCGGACATTAAGACGCTTTTCGATATACCGGTGCTTGACCTTCTTGTAGATGATAACGCCAATCGCATTCTTGGCAACGTTGTACACAACGCCAGTCTTTCCGTGATAAACCTTGTGTGGCATACTGAGAACTGTCAGACACATACACCTCTCTGTTGTTTTCTCGTTTGAAGATCTCCATGTTAAGTAATTACCCTTTCTGCACAGCACCGTTTGTCTTCAAGTCCACGATGTCGCCAACCCTAATTACATTGTCAGTATGTGGAACAAACTCGAAAAAAACAAGCAGAAGCAACTGAAATGATTCCTACTCACCGGTATGTCTTCAAGTAGGTTGATAGCCGGATGGCACCCTTTTCGCGGAACTTGCGAGAAAAGGCATATCGCGTGCCTGACCGCAAACCAGCGCTCTTACCCATGGCTAAGAGAAGGCTGATATAGCAATTCACTTAAATACTTTAAATGAAAGAACAAACACAAGACGGACACAAAAAAGAGTCCTGAACAAGGCGGCTGATTGATGCGTCGTGAGAGCTCCCACCCACGTTGTGAAAATATCTAGTCTAAATGTCACCCAGAAAAATTTACTTTCTGTGTGTGGGTTGAAATGTGTGTGACAATCACGTGACCATTGAACTGGACGGGTAACAAATATACTTTAAGTTGGTAAAGTAATGCCCAAAAACTCCCACTATCCCACAAAAAAAAAATTTTAGGGCAAGCCCAAATTTCCGACACTTTAAGATTCCAACCAATGTAATTTTTTTTTAGTGCTATCATACTTTGTTTTCTTCTCTTTTATCATTTTCACGACTCGGAAGCAGGTCTGTTCACGACTTGAGAAAAAGATTCTGAGCATCACATCATGGCACCTTTGTCTTACTCCAAGACCGCGAAGGTTCCTCGCCGCCCTTTCGAGGCTGCTCGATTGTTCGTCTGATCTCCTCATCGCCCCGGCCACTGAACAGAGCTTGCTCTCTTGTTCAAGTCGTTGTGAGCTTTAAAGCTAACGAGGGATTGTTTCGAAATGATACAGGGATTCGGAATTGAAGCTTGTTGGCGAATATGGCCTTCGCAATAAGCGCGAGGTTTGGCGTGTCCAACTCACTCTTTCCAAGATCCGGCGTGCTGCTCGGTGAGTTTCTGCCTCTTTGAAGACGTTACTTCTAAAGTATCTTTAATCGCTGACGTCTCCAGTCAACTTTTGACTCTCGACGAAAAGGATCCGAAACGGCTATTCGAAGGCAATGCCCTGATTCGACGTCTTGTCCGTGTTGGTGTGTTGGACGACTCGAGAATGAAGCTCGATTACGTGCTTGCCCTTAAAGTTGAGGACTTCTTGGAACGTCGCCTCCAGACACTCGTCTACAAGCTTGGTTTGGCCAAGTCGATCCACCACGCACGTGTGCTGATTCGCCAGCGGCACATTCGTGTTGGTAAACAAGTTGTCAACGTACCCTCGTTCATTGTCCGACTTGACTCGCAGAAGCACATTGACTTCTCGCTGAGCTCGCCTTTCGGAGGTGGTCGGCCAGGCCGTGTCCGGAGAAAGAAGGCCAAGGCCGCTAACAAGGAGGATGGCGAAGAAGAGGAGGAGGACGAGTAAGGCTAGTTTTTGTACGCATAATGGAGGGTTCAAGCTGAACACAAAAGGAGCGCTGAGAATTGTGCATTCAATGTCTTGTCTGCTTTAAAAGCGTGTTAGATTGGGCCGATTTTGGCTTCTGTGCCAGGTCACATGAGATATGCCAAACGGGATACTCCAAACGGCTGCTGAGCATGGGCAGCGGAATGTCAGTAAAAAGAACAATTCTAAACACCAGAGAGGCTACAATCATGACAGTATTGTTCTGAACTTGGAGAAAGCGCTGTAATACTGTATCGAATTTTGGAGTGGGCCTTGGGGTCACATTGGGGGTCAGCTTGCGCAATGTATTGAGGCTGTGCAACTTTCTCTGCGATTTGACTCGTTCAGCCCTTTCCTTCCTCGAAGCACATAATTGAAAAAGCCATCGGCCCATTGGAAAGCGATGTAGAATTTTAATCCGAATGACAAACAACATTTTTTCTCCGTTATCAAGATCAATTGACAATTGCTATTTTCCCCTGTTGTTTGAGGTCCTCTGGGCTGTCTAGGCCGTCCGCCGTGATATTTTGCTGCTTGGGTCAACTTCAACCGCATAGTTGCATATCTTTTTAAGAACATTCCTTGCGAATACCACCACACAAGGCAGCCACGAATCCTTTTTTTGGCATCCCACTTTTACGAGTACTTTGATATAGGAGGCGTCACACTCACCGTCACGGGCAAGGCGTTCAATCAAGGCGAAAAACTCCGCTTGCACGGTGCTGCCTACCTGTCTGTTCATCCTTAAAGAATAAAACACCTAGCCGTCCGACTGGTTCTCAACTCTAGAAGCTCGACGTCTTTGCTTCATGAGATAGGGGCCCATAAACACACACATGCGCGCTGCTTGGTGTTGGTCAAGTCTAATATCGGGGGACCAGCCACTGTGCCAAAGCAGGTTGCGGGTGACTATTAAGAATTTGTGAGGCGCACAATGAAAGGTCTTCTTCGGAACAAAGTGCTAGGTTTGAAGCAGCGACCTGATAGTGAGTTCGAATTTGATTACTTCCCGCTCTCTCTTGCTAAGAAGCAAGTGAGTCTATCTGAAGTGGCTGTTCGCATTGCTGACATCTTCGAGCTTCGAGTCAACCTCATGAAAGTCCACAGGCACATCAGCCGGCTGATGCCACTGCTTTTGAGACGGCCAGCAACGGCAGAACCGACACAGACAAGGCCAGCGATGTTAGCGAAGCACCGGAAGCTATGGCAGCAAGACTGGTGGTAGGTGTTGATCTACCTCGAGTTGCCTACGGTGACACTGCAGGCGACTTATATTGTAGAGCGGGAGAAAGTATGACGATCTCGTTCTAATATTCTGAACATAGCGGACGTTCTGTATGAGCGAAATGGACGAGTCGGTATGTTCAAAACATCCAGCATCAACCCCCACTCACCACACAGAAACTAACAGAGCTACCCAGGGCAGCGAGGTTGCACTACTACCGAGCATTGTCGAGGCGGCTGAGTCGTCTCCGCAAGCAGCTGCCGAGTGCGCTCGCTACATTAGAAAGTTTATGTATCGCGAGTACTGGAGCCGTTCAAATTACGTATACAACGCCATCATGCTGATGCGTATTCTTGTTGAAAACCCCGGTCTGACATTTACTCGCAACATGGACAAAAAGTTTGTCGAAACCGTGCGCGCAGTCTTAAGAGGATGTAAGACAGCGCATGTTGTCGCCTTTCTCATCGATACATTGGAGTATTTTGAGGCCAAGGGTGCTGTTGACGAGGGTCTGGGGCGCATCGTAGAAATGTGGCAGAGCGAGAAAGGCAAAAGCATGGCGGCATATAATACCGTAAGATTTTGTTGTTTAGAAGTTCTTTTCTGGCATTGCTCCGAGTCGCTAACGCGTTTTATAGCAGGGTCAATCAAATCAGAGCAGTCAAGCTAGACTGGGTGGGCTTTTTCAGCGACAGCAGCAGCACCAACACCATCACCAGCAGCCACATCCGGCTCAGCAGATCCAACAAGAGCCTACGTGGCCATCTTCTGGGCATAATCCACTCGGCGCTGCATTCGAACGTGGCAGCGGCAGCGGCAGCGGCAGTGGCAGCAGCAGCTCACTTCCTAAGCCTCGGGAGCTCAAGAAGCGCCTCGATGAAGCTCGAACCACCGCTGGCGTCCTGGCCGACATAGTCAATACAAGCACCACGGAAGCATTGCTACAGCATGACCTAGCTGATGAGTTGTCGACACGCTGCCGTCGAGCCACGCTGCAAGTCCTTGAGTATTTAAATACTCGAGACCCGGCGCCGGACAATGAAGAAATGGCCACTTTGCTCGCTACGCATGAGGTACTACAACAGTCACTTCACCATTACCACCGAGCTGTTCTCGAGGCGCGGAGGCAGCTCGGGATTGGCGAAGCAAGCCGCAACGCAGACGGGGGTGAAGCTCTTCAAACAACTCCGGCAGGCAAGGGCAAAGGCACCGCGCCCGGTGTGAGGTCGGCTCATGCAAATGAGCCGGGCGGCAGCGATGATATCACAGGTCTGACCAATGAGCATAATGTTGAAGAACAGCAAAAAGCCGGGAGTCGAGACGTCGGTTCAGATATCACAAAATCAAAAGAGCACACTTTTCTGGGGAGGAATGAGGACGAATTGACTGCAGCAGCTCTTGCAGCTAGCGCCGCACTTGGACCAAACAGTCGCGGTGGCAGTCGCCATCCTGTCCAGTACCCAGGTGGTCCAGCTAGTGAGACAGAAGACCCATTTGCAGACCACGGGCAGACAGAGTCTTCACGATCGTCATCACGCGTGCGCCGTGCGGGGGCGCCTGGGGATGATGCCGGTCTCAACACCGCCAGCGACAACGATAGTGATCAGGAATACCTTCGGAATCAGCATCGTAAGCCATTAGCCACTGCTGGCACAACACTGGAATTCAAAGGCGCCAATGCCGAGAGAAATGCATTTTCTCAAGGTTCCGAGGATGTAACGCCACCTGAGGCTCCGCCGAAGAGAGTTGGTCCAAATATAGTGAGCGGCAGCAGTTCGTCTGCCTTCCAGTCCCAAGCAACAGCAGCATCCTCTCCCACCAACTCGGCGGCGCCAACCAAGAGCAAATACAAAGGAGACCCGGTATTTCGGTACTGAGATGTAGGTCTGCCGCGCAGTTTCCGATGACGATAAAAAGCTGGCAATAACATAGATTTGAAATTCCTAGCGTATGAACCAGTTTGCTTCAATGATTTTGACAATAATTTGCCGCAGGTGGGTGTAGGTTTTGTCTTTCTCCTCGCCACATTTGTTTTGTGCTTCCGTCTTTTTTTTTTGACTCTCACTACTTGACTGCCCAATGGCTACCCAAGAACTGCCACTCAAGCCCATGTTCTGCAGTACATTTTCCAGACAAAGCTTAGAAGCTTAGAAGGCACCGGCGGTTATCGTTGAGATGGACTTGAATGTATTGAGCTCAAGGCAGCGTTTTGATGCCGTTTGATATCCCCTGTTATATACTACCACGATAATATCAGTCACATGGTTTCTTACTTCCTTTGTTTGCTTCACGCGCAAAGTTATCTTTTCGTAGTAGCCAGGCTGCGATGTTTTCAACCCGATTTGTTAACCAGAGATTTTGGTCTATGGCTTTAGAATTGCCTTCTAGTGTTCTCCCGTCTCCAGCAGACTGCTCTCTCTTATCAGCGGCACTGCGGTCCCGCAAATCTATGCTTGAACCCAGGCACAGGGACTTTGAAAAGAGAACCCCTATTTTCGGCCTAACATCTACAATGGATAAAGAGGGTTGCCGGGTGTCAATAGAATAACCAAAAGCGCCATTAAAATGATTTGATAGCCTGAAATACTAGACCGTAAGAGCATCACAAGACCATGTCAAGAACAGACGCTACAAAACCCCAAAAAACCTTTAACCTGTAATCAGACACCCCATTGCGAACAGTGATTTCACCTCTTTATATGCAGTGATGCTCATTGGCGCTTCCCGCACACCGGTGGTTAACATTGCAGATTGTCCCCATTGATGCTCTGCCCTAGTATATGCCCCAATCATCCAAAAAGGACAGACCATAATACAGATATGTGACTTTGAAGGTCCTAGCGCTGGTTTTGAGTTGGATTCTCGCTTGCCTCGTGGTCAGTCCCGCTCTCAGCATCGACGGGTGAGGCCGGACCTTTCAGCGAATGACCAAACAAAACACTATTGCGCAGGTGCTCGTCCACCTGGGTGGTTGAACTATCTTTCGATTGCGGTGGCATGCTGTCCTGAGACTCACTTTCCCCGCCAAAATGGCGAGAATGCCGTGATGAAACAGGCAAAACATAGCCACTGGTCGGCAGAACGCCACCGCCAATCCGAGCCCAAAACATTTGCTCGCGTAGGCGTACACATTCCTCCCAAGCAGAATGCTCAGCTTCTTCATCGTCGGCACGCCAGTGACCTTCTTTGATCATGCGTAAAAACACTAAGAAGTCGCAGACTGCACGAACACGGCCCAAACAATAACCACATAATGGATAAGGAGTAGATTTGTCACTCTCGGTAAGACGAAAGCGGTGCTGCCGCAAATATATCTCCTGGCGCCGATTCTCGCCACACATAGCACACGCGCTGTGAACCATAGTTGAAGCGTTCTCTGAGTTGAGAATGACGGGCTCGGCCACCAAGGAGCCATCTAAGATCGCGGACATAATGCTTCGACGGACAAGCCAAGAAATGCCAGGTGCGGCATCAAGACGCAATGTAGGGTCAATATCTTCAACTAGCACACGCTTATAAAATCTCGTGTCTTTCAGATCCTTTGCTTGTTGGTACAGCGAAGACCCGACCATGGCCGTGGTTCCTTGCAGCGCAGCTGTAACGGACACGGCAGGTGTACCTGCTGTAGCAGTACCCCAATTCACGGAGCCAAGGGGCGGTGTTTTAGGTAACGATGTGGATGATGGCGAACGAGCGTGAGAGTGCAGCTGATGATGTTGTTGGTGTTGTTGCTGCTGCCAGATATGAAGCTGAGATGAGCGGATGAGATCGACAAACTCACCATAGGTAACTATATCATATCGCAGGACCGGCCGGAGATGCTGCGTAAAGCTCATCGGATGTGATGGAGTTGCAGACTCAACGGCAGACGCCATGGGGCTCAGCGAAACATCGGCGTGGTTATGTATTATAGCAGCCTTCGCATCGGAAGAAGAGTCTGCCTGCGCAGAAGCCAAAGGAGAAGTTGAGACGTTGTCAACAGGTATAGTGTCACCATTAGGCAGCTGTGGCAGCTCGTTTGGAGCTTTGCCCTTTGGTATCTCGTAAGCAGAATTGCCCGAATTCTTTACAGCAGAATGACCAAAGCCCGGCGTAGTAGGAGTTGTAATTACTGTCTCATCGTCGCGTGGTTGACTGCCGGCCTCTATCATGCCCTCCATCACCTGCTTCAGCTCAGTCAACTGCTCCTGCTGGGACTTCAAAAGGTTCTCAGTATCAGCTAGCTGAGATCTGAGCAGTTCGTAACGACGAGCAGCAGCCAACTGTTCTTTTTGAGCTTCTTCTTTAACCGCAGCCACCATGGTATTGGCCTGCTGAAACAGCTCCGCCGTCAAGGTCTCCAATTCAAGCTCCATCTTCTTCCTCGCCTGCTCGGCCTCTATGCGTAATCGCTTCTCCTCTCTGACTTTGGCAGTCAACTGTGCTTTCTCTTGTTCGACTGCAGATTTCCGCACCCATACTCCACCAGCAAGAAACTCCTTCTGCCGCGCGGCCATCTCTTCTAAGCTACGCACTTTGCCGCGAGACGCTTCTAACTCGAGGCGAGCTTGAGAAAGTGAATCATCGAGAACAGTCTGATAATTGATGGCGTCAATCAGTTTTGCACTAAGGGCCGTGACTTCATCTTTTGGCGCAGAATCGTTTCCCGATGGCGAAGCTGGCAAGGGCTTTCTGGGATCTGGTAGTGTGGAAAGGTCGTGGATATCATCTGTTTTTGAGGACAACGAGGACGGCAGTCGCCGTATCAACGCCAAAGCGGTCGAAGATGCGTCGCTACCTTTACCCGCCGCTTTCGAAAGTTGTTTGGCAAACCCCATACTGTGGGGAAAACTCGTCGACTTCAAACTCGAAATTGTAGGAACATGTGAGGCAGGCTGAACATCTCGTGATGTTGCATGTGAATCGGAATGACTTGAACTTTCTGAACCATCAAGCTCGCCAACACCTCGGCCAGGGCTCAGAGGAACTGGCTCTGGCCCTGAACCTAGATGTTCGCTCGGCGCCTTTTCACTTGATGAGATTTCAGTGACCGCCAATCTGAGCCACGCGCACGACCAGGGTTAGCAAAGCTAGCACGCAGAATTGATCTCTCATGATGCCACTCTAAACAGGTAATTGGTTGCATAAAACGGTTACCAATGAACATACTTGTCTTTGTCGGTGCAATTCTCCACGGAGGCTGGTGCAGCCGTGGACTCTTCGTCTAACTCGCCGGCGGCGACAGCTGAATCTTTAGTTTGCCTTTCAATGCTTGCCATGACGGCAGCCAAATACTACTCTATCGAGGTAGAGCTGCAACAGAACTTCCAATTGCTCGTTGCTGGGCAGTATGGCGTCTATGTTGTTGAATTGGAAACAAAACGCTGCTGTGCTCTAAACCTCGCTATAAGCAAGACGACAAAAACAGACATTGAGCTAGTTGTGCTTGGGAGATACGAATTTTGATGGGACGTTATTAAAGACCTCATGTGACCAGCAAGGCAGGTAGATATGGAAGATTCGCAAACAGCAGCGGCCGCGAACAGGCGCCGCCGTCTGCGAGGCTTAATCAAAACAGCTTCGAGCTGCTTCAAGCACGTCGACTGCCAAACTACCTATTAGAGCATAGAATTAAAAGAATAGCCGTAATATAAGACAACAAACTAGCTTAATTAAACACGGGTGGGGGGCAGTGATGATCGATTCTCAATGCAAATAATTCGTTGTGTGCGCTGGTAAGCAGTATTGAAACAAGAAGGGTGATATGACGACGGTGTGGAAGAGACGTAGAAAGACATTGTGGGGAAACAACAGCTCTTTGCCGCGTATTACTCGAGCTATGGTTTTCCACGTGATGAGAGACGAGATGGAATCTCGAGCTAAAAATCTCACTAATCGTCCTCCGACCCCACTTTTCTCGGTCGTCTAACACCTCCCTCCTAAAGAGGGTTCTGACTGGCCTAATGCACTTACTGGCCTAATGCACATTTTCCCTTCGTCGTCACCAAATAACTTCAACTGTAATTATCTCAACAACGAAAAGTGCTGCGTAAATAAAAGCTATACTGGCTGATTCTGCTGATTTCGCTCTCTCTGAAGCTGTTTTTGCTTTTTCTGTAGCCTTTGTTTTGGTTGTGCTACCTTCTGTCTTCTTATAGCCAAAGCGACAGCCTTTTATCGACACCAAATAACTTCAACTGTAATTATCTCAACAACGAAAAGTCCTACGCAAACAAAAGCTATACTAGCCAATTCTACTGTTTTCACTCTTTCTAATGGTCTTTTCAGGTTTTTTATAACTGCTTTTTTCGTCATGTTGCATTTTATCTATTTATACTAATACGTTTACCTTTTTAAGAGAAACCAACACAATGAAAAAAGCAGTTATAAAAAATCCAAAAAGACCATTAAAAAGAGTGAAAACAGTAGAATTGGCTAGTATAGCTTTTGTTTGCGTAGGACTTTTCGTTGTTGAGATAATTACAGTTGAAGTTATTTGGTGTCGATAAAAGGCTGTCGCTTTGGCTATAAGAAGACAGAAGGTAGCACAACCAAAACAAAGGCTACAGAAAAAGCAAAAACAGCTTCAGAGAGAGCGAAATCAGCAGAATCAGCCAGTATAGCTTTTGTTTGCATAAGACTTTTCGTTGTTGAGATATTTACAGTTGAAGTTATTCGGTGTCAAAAAGAAGCTGTCGTATTCAACTGTAATAAAACAAGTTGTAGCACAACGAAAAAAAGTGCTACCAAAAAAATAAAAACAGTGTTAGAGAGAGCAAAATCAGCAGAATCAGCCAGTATAGCTTTTGTTTATATAGAACTTTTTGTTGTAGAGATATTTGCAGTTGAAGTTATTTGGTGACGACGAAGACAAAATGTGCATTAGGCCAGTAAGTGCATTAGGCCAGTCAGAACCCTCTTTAGGAGGGAGGTGTTAGACGACCGAGAAAAGTGGGGTCGGAGGACGATTAACACGTGAATTTTTTTCCGTCGATTTTGGTACGGCGCACAGTTAATGCTCTTCCCGTGCACGTTCTAATCGTCCCACGACCCCACTTTTTTCGAGGATTCTGACTGGCCAAATGCACATTTTCTCTTCGTCGTCATCAAATAACTTTAACTGTAATTATCTCAATCAATAAAAATCTTACGAAAATAAACGTTATACTGCCTGGTTGTGCTGTTTTCGCTCTCTCTAGTGATACTTTTAATTTTCCTATAGCTGTTTTTTTCGTAGTGCTACCTTTTGGTCTGTTTTCAGTTTACACGTTAACCTTTTACCGTCATTAACAAACTTTAACTATAATTATCTCAATCAATAAAAATCTTACAAAAATAGATTAGTCGACTTGAAAAAAGTGGGGTCGTGGGACGATTACTTGTACACCAATATTTAAATAAAAACAGATATAATAAAAGATTTGCTAGGCTTATATTACTTTCTTTTATAATTGTTAAAATTTTTTTAATTTAACACACAACGACGTTGTCAAAACGTGGTAAAAACAATGTGTTATGCTGATTCGTATTTATAAGAGAATTTAGCTTTTATACCTTTTTAAAAAAAAATTGTTTCTATCCCCTTCCCTTTAGTATATAATAATCAGAATTACGAAAACATACAGATATATATATTTTTCGCAACATGTCAAAGGGTAAGAAGACTTTCCGTATTTAAGAATTTTATTATATTTCGTAATTATAGTTATTAAAAAAAAAGCGTGCCGGGCTAGGCACTCAACTAATTAGACCAAACACACTCACATAACAAAAGGTCTGACTCTGTTAGACTTCCCTATGCGTAACACGTGCCGTAGGGGGAAGTAAGAAAAGGGTAAAAACCTTCTCATGACCTCTCAGATTGACTAAATAGGTAAAAGGTCTTAAAGATCGGTCTAAAACATTATTACTAACAAATTAACAGATAAAAAAGTTTATATTTCACAATTTAAAATTAAGGTTTTTGTAGAAATATTAAAACTTTGGTGTTAATTTTATATAAAAGTAATAAAAAAAACGTCCAATACTTAAAAGATGTAACAAAGTGTTAATAAAAGACGAAATCAAATATCTCTTTATTAAACAACCATAAGTATATACAGAAATTCAAGGTTTAATAATAATCAAGATTACAAGTTAAGATATTGGTTTCAGTATGGCTTAAAATTAAGTTAATTTTAATATATCGAAATTAATTAACTTTTAAACTGAGATTGATTTTAATTAAAGTTTAATATTTTTCTCTTAAAAATCAGATATAAAAATAATCTATATTATTATTTATTTAACAAAAACTAAAATCTGTTATGAATTATTTTAGAATTGTTTAAATTAATTTTAAATTAATTTTAGTTTTAATTTATTATTAGTTTAAGTCTTAATTTTTAACGTAGATAATAACAACACTTATAATAATTTTAAAAATAATCTACTATCTTTAAAGAAATTATAACGGCTTAAAAGTTAAAAGGATTATATTTAGAAACTATCATAGATTATAGAAAGGTAGGTAAAGTAATTTAATTAAAAAAAAAATAAAAAGAGGCTTTCATAAATATAAACAGTTTAAAGAACTTAAAGGCCGAGCCAATAATTGTAGCATCAAACAGCTTTAATTTATACATACAAGAGTTAATGTAAATGTAATTATTACATCTATAGTCCTTTTCCTAAAACATAAAGTAAATAAAACGCGTCTTATTTTCGTAACAAATAATGACATAAATTAACCATCAATTTTTTTAAAAAAGATATAACTTCATAAATACTTAAAAAATATTAATGAAGATACATAGTAATAGTAAAACAAAAACAATATATTAATAAAAGAGGTTAACTATAAATTAAAAGGTATAAATTTAAAAAAATAAATGCTAATTAAAATAATACAGATTGAGCTTATTTATGTAAGTTGATGGTAAATAACTTAAATGAGAAAACCCAAGTTTACGACAGACTTTTATATGAACATAAAGGGTTTTAACGCAAGGAAAGTCTTAATTACTTAAAGAAAATGCGTTTTAAGAGACTATAAAATAAAACTTAATGAATAAGAGGTGAAATTAAATAAAGGGTTAAAAATTATAAACAGTAATGAAGTAAATAGCTCTTTAAATATATATATTTTTAAAGATTATTATAAGTTAAAATTAAACATATATAATAAAGCATATAATTATTTTAAATTAATATTATAATAAGTAAAGAAGGTATGAATTATAATAATATTTATTAAACGTAAAAGAAAATAAACGTAAAAAATATAAAGAAAATAAAGAAAGAAATAAAAGAGTTTCGTTATAAAAAAGGTATTAAAGGGAAAATACTTTATTAAATAAGTTAAAAAAACAAAATAATATAAAATATAATTAATATAATTAAAATAAAATTTAATTTAATGTTATACTAAATTTAATTAATAAAGTTTAATAATTTAATTTAATATTAAACTTAATGTATTAATTTTTAACCTTATGTAAACTTAAACAATTATAAAAATAACATTAATGACTATTATTATAAAGTTAATAACAGTAACAGAAACCTGTTATAGCATTTAAATAGTGTTATAACCTTAAAAATTAAAGTTTTGACATATGGTTAAAATCAAGTTAACTTAAAGTAAAAAGGCTTCTTTCATATTAATACCAAGGAAATCAATAATGTTAATAAAAAACCCTTATAACGAAAAAGTAAATCAACAATATTAAAATATACTAATTATTATAAAACAAGTTTAGATTAAATTAACTTAATTAAATTAAAGGTTTATAATTAAAGCCTTTACATATATTGTGTAATTGTTATAAATTAATTTAAAGTGAAAAGAAAAAGTATTTTTTTATTTTAAGTACATAAAATTAATTTCTTTAATTTTAATATAAACAAATAAAAACTTAACTTTAAATAAATACTTATTACTTTATACAATCTATACAATCTTATTTCCATGCTCTTTATAAATAACCATATGTATAATACGTCGTGATTATTATTAAGGCAGACGTAAACATTATTACTCATATAATATTAATATTCTTTAATTATGGGTTTATTTTAAAGTATTTTAAAGTATATAATAATTGTTTATATTTGTTATAAAAAGTGGTCTTGAGTAGCTTATAATAAATTAGCTCAATAAATTTCTTTAATATTTTTAACATTACTTTTTACTATTTTTACTTCATTTCGTTCATTTTTATATTTCATTTATAACCTTAATTATTATTATTTTCTTTTTTATAATTCATAATTTAACGCATGTTAACCATTAACGTAGGTTCTATTATACTTATATTATTTATTTATTTTATAAAGGTAAAATGGCGTTTATATAATTACAATATAATATTAGTTAAAATTTATATATTGTTAAACGTTATTCTTTTTATAAAATTAGTTTTAATACGCCCTTTCTATTAAAATTAAGTTTCAATAAAAGTATTAAACTATAATTTTTTTAACATTATAGTTTTAAAAGGACGGGCAGTGTTTACGTTAGAAAAGAAACTGTAATTAAAGATAAAAGGTATATTAAATAATAATAACCTTTACTATGTTTAACTTAAAAAAATTACTTATAAGGTGATTATAAAGATTAAACTTAATTTAATATAAAAGTTAAATTAAATAATAATAAAAACATATAATAATATATTACAAAAACGTTTTATAAAAAAAAGTAAATTAATAAAAACGTAATCCTTTTAACTGTAAGCTTATTAACATTTTTTTTTATAATCTATATAAATTATATTTAATAATATTAAACGTTTTATGAATTAAATAAAATTGTTATGTAATAAAAGCGTTTTCAAAGGCTTATAATAATGTGAATTGTTTAATTATGTTTTATATTCTTTTATTTAAATTAAAAAGGTGATTATATAATAAAATTTAATACTTTAACTTTATTAATTAAAGGGATAAGATTTATTAAGTATTTAACTATATTAAAGTTGGTTTTTATTTTAATTACACTGTATTTTAAATGTTAATATTTAAAGTTAAACTGTTGTTATATTTAATATAAAGTTTTAAAACTAAGTATAATACTAGTTATAAAACCAAAAGCGTAATTAAAAACAAAAGATGATAAAACAGTGTTTAGTTTAATTAAAATATTAAACTTAATAAAGGAACTGTATATAGAGGTTATGAAAATTCCTTTCAGAGGCTACGAATAGTGAAGTAAAATTTGTGGGTCGTCTAAAAGATACTCCCAAAAGCCAGCAATTTATACTAAAATAGCTGTATATGGAATAGGCGATAAGACACAATTGTAAATTCTTTTTACGAGTACGAGTAACATCTCCAGCTCCCTCTTGCCAATCCTCCCTGTTACCAATCTTCGTCTTTATATTCGTAAGGCCTTTACGGAGGGTCTTACGTAGTTAATATTAAACCCGTTATCGAGATTTAAAAGATGTTATAAAGTGTTTTATAAAGCCTTATACAGCTTATAGTTGAGGAAAGCGCGTGCTAGGGTTGTTGCGCGGTGCCTTGTAATAAATTACAGGGCGTTACAGGGTGCCTTAAGTGCGCTATTATGATTTAAGGGGTGCTGTACAGGTAGGTTTTGTTAACAATTGTGGCTTGTCGCTTATATACAGTTATTTCAGTACATAATGCTAGTTATTAAAAGTATCTTTTAGACGACCCATAATTTTACTCCATTATTGGTAGCCTCTGGAGGGAATTTTCGTAGCCTCTATAGGCAGTCCCAAAAATACTACAACTGTTTAAATAATTACCCTTGTTTTAAAGAACTTTTTAAAATATTAAATAATACATCGTAAAGAGGTAAATCGTTAAATACTAAATTAAGCTAATATATAAAGTCTTTACTTTCTTAAATTAATTTATACAGCCTAAGCCATTATGTGACAGTGCATTAATTCATTTATAAATAAAACAAATGTTAAATTTATAACTTATTTTACTATTATAAATGTTCTATAAAGTTTAAATGTAAATGCTTTACTTTTTATATTAATGAAGAAAGCCTTAAATGTCTTTTAAAGATGTAGTAAAACTATTTAATTTTTAAAATACTGTAAGTTCTTCGTTAAAGTTTATTATAATGAATACTTAAATAAGTTCGTGAACCATTTTATTTAAATTATAAACGTAAACTGCTTATACGTTTTAAATTGTTATTAAGTATAAAAATATAAATTAAATTAAACAAGTTTAATAAACCTTTAAAGTTATGTTTATTTATGTTTAGTTTTAAAATTGTTATTGTTTTTTATTAAATAATTATATAAATTTAATTTTATAATAATTATATTGATATGACCTTCTTAAACGATTTAAAAAGACTTATATTATGTTGTTTAAAAAAGTTACTATAAAGGTGTAAGTCAAAGAGTTAATGTTTAACAAATACAACATTTTTATGTTTATATATAATTATAAGGTATATTTTAATAACGCTCGTTTAATCGTACGATTAAAAGAAGGTTAATTAATTAAAAGATAAAAGTATAAGTACTTCTTAAAAAGGTGAAAAGGGTTTAAAGATTAATTTATATATATATTTTATATTTATTATATATTTATAATATCTTATATACTACTATTTTAAAATAATAAAGAAAAGAAAAATATTGTTATACTTAACCGTTAATTAATCATCATACGTCAAGTAGTTTACAAAAAAATCTTTTAAGATTGTTTTAATTAAAAGTATTATTATTTTAATTAAAATTAAATACAATTAATAAACGTATATTTAAAAGTGCACTTAAGCCATACAGCCTCTTTTAATGGATTTACATCCGAGGTGACATTTAACTAAAAAGAAGACAAACAAACATTTGTTTAATATCATAAAGATTTAAAAACCTGCGAGTTTAAATACTTTAACGTAAAATGCTTTTATATTACACGAATTATAATTTACGTTTAATTAGTTAAGAACAATTTTTAATAAGCTTATATATTCAATTTTAAAAGAAATGTTTTTCATAACTTTTTAGACCGTAAGGAAGTTTTTGTAACATTATAATGGTGATTTTTAAGAAAGTATTTACGCACCGTCTAAATAAAAGATTTCTTTAAAGAATTTAACATCTGTAAGTTTATTACTTCTGTAATTCTTTTATTTAATTATAATTAAGTAAATTTGCGTATTACGAGTCATAATATTAACTCTTTTATCACTTCGTGAGAGTTTACACATTTTGCTTTAATGAGTTATAAAACTCAGTTAAGTCATTTTAAATAGTTATTATTTGCCTTTATATAATTTAATATTACTACACGTTTATAAGTTTTTTTATTAACAATATTGTTCTTAAAGCAACTTTATAACTTATTCTTTATATTTATAAAGAATTAACAACTGAACTATAACGTTTTATACTAAAAAATATAAACCGGTAATAAAGTATTAATGACCTATAAACTTATTAAAATAAACATTTTCGTTCTTATATTATAATAATACCATACTTTACGGTTATAATAAACTTTCACTTAAACATTAATTTCCTAATTATTTAATGTTAACCTTACCGATTAAAGTAAAATTATATCAATTTAAAAAGTAAATAAAGTTTAAAACGTACTTAGTTAAAGCTTATTATAACGTAATAAAACGAGATTACCGAGCTCTTCTTCTTATTATTAAATATTTATATAATTATTTTTATAAAGTTTATTTTATTATTTTATAACAGTAATTAAATAAAGAGCTTTTTATTAAAGTCTATAAACGCGTTCTTATATAATAAGGTTAGATTGTTAAAAAAAGCGTTTAAGTAAGATTTTAAAAACTTTCATTAATATTTATATTTATCGTCACGTTATTATATAAACTTTGTTATACACCTTGTTAAAAATAACTAAACAATTAAATCCTAATAAATCATTGTCTTATTTAAAAAATTAAAACTTTAATTAAATGTTAATTTTAAAATTGATAAAAAGTTTATTGCTTATAAAATATATATAAAACGGGTTAATTAAAAAAACGGAGTCTTCTTTTAAGAAAGGACAATGTAAAAAAAACTAAGGCGTTTTATTCTTCATTTATTTAATTAATTATGTCATAAGACATCAACGTTGTTAAAACATTTATAAACGACGTCGTTAGTTATGTTAATAACAAAGTATATATAATGATATATAATAAAGTTATAATCATTTTTCGAACTCTATGGAATAAAATATTTAAATTTTATTAATAAAGTTATAATATAATAATATACTTTTAAAGTATATTGTTTAAATTATTGATTTTATTAAAATTAATAATTATCTTATTATTTTTTCTTTAACGAAACTTACTTAATATATAAAACGTTAAAAAACACAAGTATTTATAAACCAACACTTTAAAAAACATAATATTAGTTTGATCATCCATGATCATAGTTTTATTACCTACGTTATAAGACACATTTTTTTAAGAAATTAAAATTTTTAAAATTTTAAGGTTTATATGTTAATAAATAAATGTTATTCATTTTATAAGATATTAAAGGCAGTTTATATAAATGTTAATTTATATTTAATTCTCCTTTATCATTTTACGGAGTCTTATTCACATTAAAACGTTTCGGTTCTTTATTTATTAATTTTCATTTAAAACTTTAAGAGTTTTAGTAATAATGTATTTATTCATATAATTAACATATCCGCGCTATTAAATTAATGTATATGTTATAAATTGAACATAATTGTTTATACCACTATTATTACTATTAATACATTTTATTTATTTATATTTAATACATATCGATTTTAACTAATTAATACATCGTTTATATAAAACAGTATTTTAAATAATGTTATAGTATAAACATTTTATATTTTAACTATTTATATATTATAAAATGTTTCTATATTATCTACGTGTTAAATCATATATTTCACGTCTACATAAAAACTTAAGGTAGCTTTTACATCCTTTATTTCATATTATATTTTATTGTGCGCATTTAATCGTTTAAATACCTTAAAACAATGCCGTATTTTAAACACAGTAGCTTTAATAATATTTTACGACTAATTGTCTTATGAAACGTTTAATGTTAACCCAGTATAATATAAAGTGATTAGTTGTTTTATATAAAGCGTATTATATTAGCTCGGTATTAAATAAAGTAAAATAATATATTTTATAAAACGTTTTACATAAACTCGGTATTAAAACAACGTAAATTAATGTTTATATTAATATTGTATTATTATAATTATTTAAAGTTAAAAGGTATAGATTGGTAACAAATTGATTTTAATTCATTAAAATTACTATAAATTAATAACATTAAAGTGTTTATTTAAACGAGTGTTTAAAATAACACTTAATAAAAACAGCTTATAACGCCTTATATCGTTAATTAGTTAGTTAACTTTGTTGAAAATTCTTCAAAATGTTAACGCCCATACTTTACATAAATTAAACCCCCTTAATTAAATTAAATAATATTATAATATAGAAACATTATTGAACTAATTTATATTTAATGATTTGTTAAATAAAATATAAACATGTTTATTATAAAACCGGTTTAATACAACGTTTTTTTTAACTTTAGTTATTTTTATTGTTTAAAAGGCGTATACTTTATTAATAATAATAACTTAAAATATATATGACAATATTGTAAAATGTAAAACTTATGTTTATAACTAAACGTTAATTAATTAATATAAAAAAACAATTTTTATTAATTAATTTATTTTTTTAATAATGTAAAACTTTAAATAAACTAAAATATAATTCTTGAATTAAAAATGTAATATTTCATTATATAAGTTGTAATATTTTATTCATTTAATATTAAAGCATCCTTTGTTCAATAAATTGTTTTATATAAACATGGGTGTTATTTATAACATAAAATACTTAACTTTATACGTTTAATATATAAATTATAAGTTCTAAAGTTATAATTTATAAATTAATAAAATAAAATTAATTAATTAATTTTGTTCTTTTTAAGTTAAATTTTATGATAAAAGTACTGTTATTAACATTTTAAATTAATTTGTCTCAAGTTTACTTAAACCCTTATTAACAGCTTTTATATAATATAAGAACTAAAAACTTTACATTAAATTATATATGACTATTTAATCTTTAATGTTTAAAAAATTTTTTAAATTCGTTCTTAATGTTAAAATTGTTAAAAACACAACATAGGTAAAATTTTAACAAAATATAATATTTAATTAATGTGATAATTTTGTTAAAATATTTTATTTTCGCTGTCTTATTATTTAAAAAATCTTACCTGCAATAAATACTATGTGAGTAAGCATTTTAAGTTATGTTTAAAGAAAATTTTTTAAGAAACTTCTTTACAGATGTTAAAAAATAATAATAAAATAAGATTAAATTATTACTACTTCTTATAAATTATATAAAGCTATATAAGTTAATGTTAAAATCTAAAATTTTACATTATAGCTTATTTATTAAACATATAAACCACAGTTGTTTTATGTTATAATACCGAGTTATATAAATTTTTATAAAAATAATTTAGTTTAATATTGTATGGTTATAATATCTAATACTCATAAATTAATTTTTAAAAAAAAATTAAAATTAATACTAAAATAATATTTAAGTTTAAGTTTATAAAGAATATTTAACGCTTTATTAATATATAAATAGAAGCTTAAAAATAACATAATTTATTATAATAATACATTTATATGTTAATTAAATTGTATGCCTTTATTAAATAAGTAAATATTATAAAACTAATAAAAACTACGTTAATGGTTGACTTGAATTCTAAAATAATTGAAAGGTATATAAATTAATAATAAAAATGTACATAAATAATGAAGTATATAACTAAATATATAAAAAGGAATGCTACTTGTGAAAGGATTTATGTAATAAACGTTATCACTTAATTTATAGGTTAATTAAACCAATCAAACAGTTATACATTAATAAAACGTTAGTATTATTTAGTATTATTTATTATATTATTTTAATATGAAATAAATATTATTAATACTGAGTTTAAAACGTTTTATAAACGAACAAATTATTTCACATTTTTTTCATTAACATAAAATACTCTACTCAGTATAAAACAAATTAGTTTTATTGTATGGTTGGTTTAATATAACTTTTTTATAAATAAGCAATATTTGAAAAAAAAAAACCATCATATGTCTTTATATAATAAGTAAACATTATTTATATAATTTTAAGTTTATTTTACTTTTTAAGTTTTAATTAAAAAATCAAATACTACTTTAAAGGGGTTTTTTTTTACCCTAAACACAATGTTAAATTAAACGATGGTGTTAAAAGGTGCGGTGATAGTTAAAAGGCGGAGTTTATAAACAATAAAATTAATAGTGTAAGTAACATTAATATATAAATTTAAACGAATGCTCGATTTTGAAAAGGTTATTTAAAAACTTCTTAGCGGTTTTAATTCGAGCTAAATAATAAAAGAAAGGTTAGAAGAAATTGGTGATAAAATTTATGAAAGGTATTAAGTAGTATAAATGTAATAAAATGTATTAATATAGTTAAATTTAAGTAATAAATAACAGTTGAATAAAGGTATAATAATAACTTGAAAATGAAAGTAAGATATTTTTAAAAAAAAATTCAAGATTTGATATTGCCCAACTAATTAATTTTATTGGTTAATAGCATTTGGGTAGTATTTAAAGTAGAATAAAAAATCATAAAAAAATCATTTATTTTATATAATAAAGAGCCTAAACTTAATAAAGGCGACTGTTTATTTATTAAGACTTATAAACGAACGTTTACATTTTTTTTATTTATGTAAGCTTTTTAATTATTCTATTCCGCCTTTAAGGCGAATTTGACATAAAGAGTAGTAACTCGTTATATTTCATTGTTTTAAAAAGAGATAGAAAAAGATTAAGCATTTTCAATAAAGGTTAATCACAGTAAGAAGTTTATAATTAATAGTAAGGTAAGTTTTAAAAATTACTTAACGTATTTTTAAATGATAAAAGTTAAGCATTAAATAACTAAAATTATTAAAAATGATAATAATCGATGTTAATAAAATAAAAGGTATTGGAGTTGTCTTTAACTTATTTAATGAAAAATTTCCTGGCCCAGATGAAAAAATTAAATACTAAAACTATCGTTAGTCGTCGATAAACTAAATATGTTTTTTAGGTTTTAAAGCGCTGCGCGTTAATTCCCACCTTAAGCCTTAACATTAACCACCGTGTTTTAACTTAAATTTCTCACGATTTAATTGTTAAACATATATTAAATTTTAAGTAAATGATAGATCTATAGTGACAGAGTACTTTAAATATCTTGTTTTTTTTTAACTTTTTTCGTGTGTCGTTAACTTTAAAAACAGGTCATTGTTAATTTTTCATTAGAAAGGGCTCACACGTTCAAGGCAACTTTAAAACCCAATAAAAGCAGGGAAAAATCCTATAAAAATTTAGTTTGACAAAAAATGTCTATGTTTTATTCTTTATAGCAGACAGGACTTAATTTTAATATTTAAGTTAAAAGTAAGGGCTTTAGTTTAAAGTATTTTTATATAGAAAAAGAATAATTCGTTATTTTTATCGACCTATTCAACCTATTATAAAACTAAAACCAATTTTAGTATATTAAAGAACATTCTTAATATAAGGCAGTATTAATTTTAATTTAAAGTTACTGTGCCACGCTCTTCTTTTTAATGGTTTTTATAATGAAAATTACACTTATTAAAAAGTAGAGCGTGGCACGGGTATATTGAATTGATATTAATTAAATTTTGCTAAAAAAATTTAAATTTGGTTCTATAACAAAAAGTTAAAACTACTTTAATAAAAATTTAATATTTTATTAAATTATAAACTTTAACCATAAACATTATAAAATATTTTACTTTCATTTAACCGTTAATTAAAATTTTTTAAGTTTGGTTATTATAAGTTATTATAATATCGGGTTTATAACCCGTTTTATAAAATGAATGTTAATTCAATATTAAATTATTATAATATTGGATATATAAATAAACCGTTGTTTTTACATTTAAATCCGCTTAACAAAATATACACAACGAATATTTACATAACCCCCTCCTTTTATTTCAGACTGTCTCTATACTTTGATAGGCGTCATAGACCGCCTAAATGCCATCACAGATAGCGGTTAATTAATTAATATTATTTAAATAGAATTATGTTCAATTCAATTACTTGATTTTAAACCTTAGGCATTGCTTTTAAATATATGTTTATAAATAATGTTTTTTTTTTATTTAATTGATTTTAAATAAATACAATTTAACTTTTTAGGAATGTTTTAAATTTAAGGTTGAGAACTAATTAATTGATTTTAAATTAACTTTTTTTTTTATTGTTTTGGGGGGGCTTTTATTTTAGGGGTATTTTAAAATTTCTTATTACTTGTATATGGGAAATAAGCACTGGCGTAACCCCAACATAGGAAATGCTCAGTCATATTAAATGTAACAAAACGAAACTTAGTCGCCGTTAATATAGGGATCGTTTAGGACTGTCAGTCTGGTGACATGGTTCCTGCTGGCTTTGGATCTGTTTCTCGGGTCGTAAAATTCCAGTACCCCTGGGGGACCTTTGGCACGACACTTGACGGCAAGTTCTGCGTTGGGTTGCGATGCTCTAGTGGCAGACGAAAATAAAAAGCGCGTCGTAAAAATGACCCCAAACTGGCGCTTTTGCTGCCTTTTTAATGGCGATTGTCTGAATAAAATACTTGGAATTTTCCAAGTAGAACTTCAACTAGAACTATAAGTGCATACAGTAAGTATACTTTGTAATGCTCTTTGTTTCATTCTAACCATTTATTCGTAGAGTTGTATGTGAAAGTCTCTCTTAAAAAAAATAAAATTTAATTAACTCGTTTTAATTTGTTGATGTGTTCGAAAATTCGGAAAAAACAAAAAACTTACTAGTATTAAAAGAAAAAAATTAAAATAAAATCACTCTTTAAAAATCGTACAGAATGCACTCAAATTTTACTTGAATTCTGGTCTCTTCTGCTCTCCAGGAGAGGCGGTGCCGAAGTTGGAGGTTGTCAGAGGGCCCGGCACCGTGGCAGAGATGGCCTTAGAGTTGTCATTCTCATTAGAGTATGATGAAAGATTCTGGTTTGCCGGGCTGATTCTGTTTCGGTCGAGGTCAGCTGCTGTTTCGTACTTTGCTTTGGCCTCTATACGCATGAATTTGGCACGAGTCAGCCGGCAGCTCATGAGGCCCAGCCGGGTACTCACATCCAGGACAGGTCACGGAAGAGAGCAGCTCTGTTGACTGATGGCCTGGCTTGCCTTGCCATGGTGAGAGGCTCATGGTTTGAAAGAGGAGGTCCCCTGCTTGGACCTCTTCTTGTGGTTGTTGGCCATACGTGACCTGCTTGGATGGCGATGCTTCTGTAGTATTACATCGTAAATGAGAAAATGCGGTCTTCGAGAAAGACCCCAAGTTGATGGTGGCTCGGCTGGGCCAGCTGACGCTGATCCTGAATTCAGTGGCAACATGGGTGGCCGGGCCTGCGCCATAGCATGTAGAATAGCTACCAGTCCATGCCTGATCAACACTGCCTGAGATAGTATTTGGCGGAGGCGGAGGCGGCAGCGTCAATAAGACTGGTGATAGCATACTTAGTGACGGTGTACAACCCGATCCACCCGGCAAGACATGGCTGCTGTGCGACGCTCCATTCAAGGTGTTCAGGGGCAAAGCACACACTGACTGTAGTATGTGCACTCTGCTGGGGATAGTGCACCGGAACAAAAGCCTGCTTTCAAGCAAATGCCGGCCGTGGGAGAGGCGCAGGTTGCTGTATGTTGGCCTAGGCAAATGTATGGAATGATGAGCATATGGCTGATTGTACGCTGGCTGTTGAGGATGCCGTGCCGGAAAAAAACCCACTGTGAGTGCGGTCAAATATGTCGGCTGGCTATAATTGGTATGGCTGTATGCACCCAGGGTGACATATTGAGACGGAGACCGCGGCGGAAGCTCTGGGGGTCGGTTCTGGCTTCGTGGCGGCGGCAGGAAGTCTTGAAATGACGGATGTGTCAAGCTCGCAGACCCGCCAGCCGGGCGGAGTGGAAGTGGCAAAGCAGCTTTGGAGGGCCGGTCTGTGGACGGCGGCGGCCGTGCATACGGAGGCGGCGGCGGAGGGCTCTGAAACTGCAGACTGCCGGGCGCCGGCGTATATACACTTTCCCTCGAGTCGCGCACGAAGTACGATTGTACGAGTATTACGATGCACCGCCGTATGTCGTAGAGAACTACATTTAAAAATCCTCCAAAAAGCTTTTGCTTCGTTGGGTGTTGAGGGTGATCTGGCATTTTCAACTGACTTTGGACTCAGTCCTCTACATTCAACTTTTGACATGTTAGATCTGGTTACAATACTTCATCCAGCCTATTAATACTCCATACACAGCCCCTACTCCCCCCCCTTTTTTTTCCCCTTCCTCTTTCTCTCAAGTCAAGGCTGTCTGCCAATGGCGTCAATTGTTTGAGGTTCAAAAGCTGTAAAATGAAGGTTTTATTTTTCTCCTGGAAGCACGAGCGGTGCGACATGCGTTTTATTAGCATGACCTACATAACTGAGAATTAACCGTTCTTAGGTGTATTAAAAAATAAAAAATAAAAATGATTACTAGTGAATAATGGACCCAGAGCCCGTAGGTTAATAATTTCCCGACGTTTTTCCAACCGCAATGCTCCATAATTCCCCGTCTAGAGTCCCACAATAAGCAGAACACCTCAACGAACCTCCCAAACTGTGAAAATGATTTAATGGCGCGCCTAGCTGCAACGAGGTAATGTTCCAACCTTTTCGGTTCCCAAACAGCCAAGGACAAGCAGGTGCGAACTCCTGGTTCTGTGCCGGTCTTGCCTCTTCCTATCCTGACATCACTCCGCCGGATGGAAACGCGATCCAAACGGTCTCTGATCTCAGACCTTGCACTGGGCTGCCCGAGCTTGTTCCCGGATGCAAGGTTTTTGGCGTTCCAGATGGCTCCAACTCTACAATACCCAAAGCTGTTGAATTACCCGTTGGCCAGAGGCCTAACCAGGACTCTGACGAGACCAACACCTTAAAGGACCAGGTCCTCGTGTTTCAATACAAAAATCGCTTTCACGCCGTTGATTATGTGAGGACCTAGACTGCCACCACCATGGCTACATTTTATACCTTTGGCCCTTTTCACTCATCTTGTCAACTAAGGAGGCATACATAGCTGACAGCTCACCAACTGCGCTGGTCTGGATATATAGAAGTGCCCCCATATGTCCTACCCCCTCTCACATGCCAGTTTATTTGACATTGAAGATTTCGGCATTGTCCTGAGTGCTGGCATAACATGTCCGAAACATGGCTGGTCTTTTGACATATTCAGTGGTCTTGGAGATCGGGGAACATACCGCTTAAACGTGTGGGAGGTGCAGCTTAGAGACGTCGCCAACTCCGTTTCAGGTGACAATACGGCAAGTTGCAGCAACAGCCCTTGTCTTGACAATCGTGCCACTTCAAAAGAGAACATGCCAACTGCCCCTCCGTCTTTAGACAAGGAGGTTTGGGTCAGAAGAAAACCTCGCATAGGATAGAAAGTAAGGGTGTATGTTTTCAGCGTCAACTTGGACGTGTCGGGTGTGGCATGTTCATCACGTCAGAAATCCTTTGTATTCTCACAATTGAGTATTTTTATTCCGCTGTATATACCTAACAAACCATATGTCAGAACTGGTTGGTTGCCTTCTGCCTTCTTTTGCTCTATTTTCTCTTTCTTTCTCCGGTTGAACTACGAGCCAAAAATACCTCCTCCCCCCCCCCCCCCCCCCCGGAAATCTGGCGATAATCTTCCGCTCATTTCTCAAGCTAAGGTTTAGAAAGATGTGTCACTTCCAACACTCTTTGGTTGTTCTTTTTGGGGGAGAAATCTTTTGGTATATACGACTTCTCCATTAATATCTTCCATCCTCCATTCCACCCAAAACAGTTCACTTTTCCGTATTTCACAGCACATACGTAAATGTCGAAAACCAGCCGTCGTCAGCCGCCCGTGTATCACCGCCATGTCCCTTTGTGTGGATGATAAGATTAAAAGAAACGTATCTTCCCCAAGAGAGACATGGAGGCCATGTTGACTTACCTGGCAAAAATTCCTCTATCTTTAGAGGGTTTGTGACCGTATTGTTATTCTTCTGTTCTGAGCACGAGACTTGATCCTTCTTTCAATGTGCTATCGCGGTAATACATTGCCAAACTGATATGTATCTCTCACAGCATTTAGACAGTTGCCTCCTCTTCCTACGGAGCCGCGTCAAGCTCGTCATGTTGCTAACGGCTATGTCACCGGTAGTAATATGTTTTTCGTAGCATGGACTCGGCTCTTGCTGTGGCTTTTTTTTCGCCACCGCTTAAAAGTCTCAAAAGATGGCTTTTAACGTAGCGACAGTGAGAGAAGAGACGGAAGCTGCAGACACCGACGAAATTTCAACCTGATCTCGCCCAAAAAAAGCTAACCTTATGTGTTAATGATGATCATATACGGCTGTTACTGCCATTAGAATTCAAACAGCTACCATTAACAGGATAGCCGATATAAAGTTCTGTTGTGGGAACTTTTTCTACGCAGTAAATCGTCGGCGCAAGGGCCACGAGCAGCGAACAATCTCCTTGGAGATGCACGGTGGAAGTAGACTCCGGTCTTAGTGTGATCTAACACGGCCTAGAGGCGGTCCCGGAGACTTGGACTGCCACTTCGTCACTTCGTCTACCCCTGTTTGGTTTGATTTATCACTGGGCGAGTGGGAACATTGCTTCTCTGTTGGGCGTACCCAGGTGCCGTGTCATGTTCAGGGCTTTGGCAGAAGCACAGCCGCCTGTGTTCCTACACATTTGTTCGAGGCCTGTTATCTTTGTGCACTATTCTGAATCCAGTTCTTTGATAGAGTTTGAAAGTTGTGCTTGACGAACGCCGGCAAGCTTTTTCAACCCTGCCCTGAGGTTTAGTTGGCGCTGTGATAGATACAATTAGTGCATGGTTGGATAGAGCCTTTTCTCAGTAGTAGTCTCATCTACTAGATGAAATTCAAAATAGCAGCCTCGTCCGTCTAAAAAGACATACAAGCCTCGCCGACCTCTGCTTTATTTTCTGGCAGCTGGAGTACGCCGACCGATTTAAATTCACGCATACCAGCATGTAACACCAAGGATTTGAAAGTCCCCAAAAGCAGTTGCAACAAGATCAGCAACCTAGGTGACGGAAAGGGTAGGGCCTTGTTGGTTTTCGGTGATGTTCAAAATATGGCTGCTGTCATTCGTCTTGATCAATCCATAGATTGGTGGCGAGTCTCGCCTGTCCTCTTCTAATTAAAGAAGCCTACCTGGTACAAAGAGAAATTAAATGTTCTTGGCCGTCGAAGCCTGCCCTCCGTGTCCAGTTTTGGTGAACCACAGCATGAGGTATACGATCTTACATCGAATTCGCGAATACCGCGACTCTTTTTAGGTCATTTTTGCCACCGAAATATGGATGTCCGAACTGGCGACGCTAGGTACAGTGGTGGTTTGTCTCCACCGAGTGTAAGTGAGAGGCTTCATGCTTTGAAGGCCACGGACAACACAGCTCAGTTGCGGTGCTGCGTTTTCTACGCCGCTTGGTAACTCTTCTTTTGCAAGGTGACGGGAGACGACCGAGTGCACACCTCATACCGCCAACCATCTTAACGATACTTCCCATATTGCAGAGCGTGTGCAACCAACAAGCATCATGCCGCCGAGTTTATTTCATACATCAATCTCCACCATTGTCAATCTGTCCAGCTTGGTTGTAGGAGGACTGTGGGGCTTCAGCGGCTGCTTCTTGAGCCCCAGTGGGCACTGTGATATTTTGGACTTTTCGAATCCCTGCTTTTGAAGCTTGGTGACCTATTCTATACTCTGACGACAATGTTGTCCGACGCAGTCAACAGCTTTGGCATGCACCTCGTGTGTACTCATACGAAGCAGGATATTGTTTTCAAGAAGCGCGCTACAGTTTTTTTACCTCGCCGGTAAGTAATAATACCAATAACGAAGGCTGTAGGTAGGGCCAATTAAATAAACTACTGTAACTGCTGCGCAGCGTAATACTACGTATACGCAAATGGCGGGTGGCAGGTTTGTTCTGAGGCTTAAGGGCCATTAACCGTTCGAGACAGCTGGAATAAGACCATGCTAGTTCCAAGTATCCACGAAGAAGGCAAAACAAAAAGGTTCAAATACCAAATAGGACAGCTAGGTGAGGTTGCGGCTCAGAAAAAATCAAAGGAAGAGCAACCCCAAATTCCGTAGTGATAATTTCCGAGAATGGCCTGGATGTTACAGTTTTTTTACCTTGCGTTCAAGTGTCCAACCTCGTCTGCTCAATATCAGTAAGGGATTTATAGACCGGGATGCCATTCGTAAAAGACAAACAAGCGACTACAACCATCCTCGTTATGAAGGGAGAGTTGGACAGGTATAGCTGCCAGGTATAAGGGCAGCTGTCAAGTGTGGGCGAGATATACGCCCTCCGAGATAGCCAAGTCTTACCGCTGAGTATAAAAAATTTGCTCGAATTTTTTGAGGGGTGTTCACAGGTCTGAAGACATTGGGGCAAGAAGACAGGATTCTCTTGTCAAAGGGGTAGACACCCGCCCGAGAAAAAAATACCTCTTTGGTCTCCCCCAACCCATTAATGAAACGAAGTACGTGGTATATGCGAGCTTTGGTCCACAAAGATTGAACGGGTGCGGCATATGATTTTATATACCAAGTGTTGTGGTTGGCAGTGTTGTGTTTCACTAGAACCTTAACTACCTAAACGGCATATGACTGGCGAAGGCATTCAAAGTCGCCCTCGTGATAATGGGCATTGCTCGTCGAAGGAAGAGACCGAAATAAAAACTTCTCTGGCTGGTTGTCGTAAATGATGTTTCAATGTTCCGACCATCTGTAAATCTGCTTATAATACTGGTAACTGCTTTACCCGTATCTGAGTTTCAATATTGATGCATCTCCTGCGAGAAATATGGCACTGTTTTAGATGCTGCGATCAATACTCTACAAATATCATTTTGTGGTAGTTTGTAGCAGACATGCCCACTGCCTGCCAGCATGTAAATGATTTGCTGCATATCGCCTTGACGTCTTAAACATCACCATCTCTCGTGACCTCTATGTGCCTGAGTACTCTGAGCAAGCTGGCCAGGCTCTCGAAATGGGTTCGAAATTGGTTATTGCGTCCCAACGCGCCACAGCATACAGTAAAGCTCGCCCCAGCCCATCAGGATTTTACCGCGTAGGGCCAAGCGCAAATCCATGGGAGAGGTCTGGGTAATTGCCACATGCTAATAGTCAGATAATCAACAAATCTATGCGAACTTCCCGACGGACAGACAATCTCCGTAACTTTGACATCTCAGATACTGAACATTCTACATAAAGACCGCGGTGGGGTACACTGGATATACACGGGCTGACCGAATAGCGCCTCAACTGCCAATGGAAGTGGCTGCTGTCCAAGTAATCAGATGGAAAGCACACATTCAACCTCATCGTGTCGAGAAGGCTTCCAGATAAAAAGTCCAGCCACCGCTTTACTGCGTGAATCTAATCAAAGCCCTGCAGCACGCCCTTACATACGAGTACGGAGTATTAGAAAGCAAACCCTGTAACCTTAACAAGCATTATTACGTCGTGCTCATTACAGTTGTATACGAGTATGTGACTGTCGCGGGCGGTCAAAGAAAACCAAAAGCACATGAGAACTATTACCGAAGTCGTAGAAATCTTAAATGGCTAAATCTGGCACAGATTCGGTGGGTGGTATTGTACCAGCCGATGTCGTAGCCAGCATGACCAACAGCTGATTCGTGGGGCGGACTGAGCATTTAGGGGGGGTGATCCTTATCATTGTGACAGCCAGCCTCCCCAAACCCGCATTTAGCTTTGCCAACTCAACATCGACCCAGTTTAATGGAGCTGACTACTGGTGAGTCGCAGCGAGTTCAGACTCGAACGCATAGAAGAAGAAACATCACTGGTCGCTGCTGTTACCATTCTTCTCTTAATCCTTTATTCATACTGAGCGAAAAGGTATATATAAATTGAGGCTTTACGTCCTACCCCAAAGTATGAATACTCGCATGATACACTTGGCTTACGACGTAAAACTACTATGCAGATTCTCCGTGCGTAAAGCACAGCCCAGAACAGGTGAAAATAGTAGCCTGTAATAGAACTTGACGAAAGAGGTAAGTAATACTTCATATTTGTGAGGCAGACAAAGTGCAGAAAAGAAAGCCCCTTGACATCGTATTACTTTGTTCTCCGAAATACGAGTGGTAGTACGCCTTACTCCTACGAAGCGGGACTACGGGCGCAATACTGCGAAAAAAACTATGATTTAAAACTCTGTACTCCGTACTCCGTACTCCATACTCCGTACTCCGTATTATTACTCGGTAAAAATACGAGTAGCTATCACAACGTAACGTTGACAACTAGCCAGGGGCACTCGGATATGTATTGATGCCTTGACTTTTAGGACTTAACTAGTTAAGTTGCAGAAGGCTGGGAGGGAAGGCTTGGCAGAGCCCCTCTTTCTGAAAAAGTCCGTGCTTGTGCCGGTGCCTGTCGGGAAGCGGTACCTTTCACTGTTTTACGAGTATCCATAAGTGCGTGTACGAGTACTCGTAATCAGATATTGAAGTACAGTGAATGCACCTTTGTAGGCACTTTAAGTGGCGAATGTCAGGAAGACTGATCGTTTAATTCGTATTATTACTACGCCGTAATACGCCGTAGACCGCCATGGATATCAGATCTTATTTTAACTACGACTTCTGCTTCGAACGTTCCGCCTACTCGACACAATCTTCCTTCTTGACGCACGGAGTAGATGTTTTAGAGGCACATTGCAAAAGATTCACGCCCGGTTTTCTCATCTCATTAGATGCCAAGTTACGCTGGTCGAGAAGCAGAAGCGCTTCCCTTAGTTTGAAAGTGGTTTGAGAGAGGGCTGACTGAGAGCCGAAAACGGGATGGAGAGGTGATGTGCTGATTACAGACGAAAGACAGGAAGGAGAAGGACACTATCAGAGACCAATAAATAGGTGAGACATACGAGTAAAAAGGGACAAAGAACTAAAACCTCTCCTCCTTCTCTTCCAAGGGGTGGGACACTGGAAAATCCGCGTAAACGTGCAGATTAATAAGAATGCGCATTCCTGTCTCCGTAAGCGAAGGACTTTTAAAAAACTGACGCTGCGGATGCAAACAGGGGCACGAAAGCGTCCTATTTCCTTAGATCGTGCTAAATGTCTTAGTGGCGACACCTTTTCTGCGTCACTGACGCACCTAACCTCCGCCTTCGCCCCTCTCTCGCGTCGCCACCTCTTTTTTTCTTTTACGCTCCCAGCCACCTAATAATGGCAAATCCAGCGCCTGTTGAAGAAGAAAAGGGGAAATATCCATATTTCTTTTTTTTTTTTTTTTGCTCTTCTTTGCCCGTACCTCACTGTGAAATGTTTTACAGAAGTACGAGTGCTCCGTACCTGTGCCTACTTCGTACTTTCACCTGTAACTGTGTGCTTACTCCGTACTTTTTTGGCTTGGCTTTTTTGTACCACGAAATACGTTGACTACCAGTTCGTGCCTTGCGTATGTATCTCTTGGTCTTTCTGGTTCCGGGCCGACCGAAGTAATCGCCATCCCCACCCTATTCGCCTCGGCCTTGCGCGCGCAGCGCTCCTGCCTTCTAGCGCAGGTACTCGCTCGTAAGACTTACGTCGTATCAGTGTGCATTTGCATATCGATTTGGGCGACACTTTCTGCCGGATCTGCTCACCAATATTACCCCCCTCTTCCCGGTCGTCACAGGGTGCCTTCCTTCTTTTGCTCCTTGCTTGTTCGTCCGTCCCTTTATTCTTTGCAGCATCCCTTCCGAGTCATATGAGTACAGCCTTCATCATCGCCATAAGCATCCTTGATATACAACGTACTTACCCAAACCATACACAACCCTCCCCGCATTTCCCTCCCCCTCTTCCCATCATTCCCTTCATCGTCATCCATCACTGAAAAGCCACACCCTTTGAAGCGACAAAAAAAGAAGAGATCGGCAAGCGGCCAGAAGACCTTCTCCAGCTGAAATACTCCCGAGAATTATAACCCGAAACCGGTCGCTTCAATACTTTTACTTTTGAGATGCTTAACAGCCATTACTTTTTCGTTGGATGAGGATAATTTTTTTTCTCTTCCCCTCACAACTCCAATCTGTCACGAATGAATAGCACCGCCAGTTCCAGCGATTCCCTCCCCCCTTTTCCTCTTCCGAGCTCCGTCCCGGTTCTGCCTCATCCGTCACTGTGTTAATCATTTCCAAACGACAAACGCCACCCCTCGTTGCCCGTCTCTTGGGTCCGCCGAATCTTGGCCACTGCATCGTCATTGCTAGCAAGACAACTTTTGCTTTGTTCGAAAGCACTATAAAGTACAATACTGCGCAGAAATTAGCCGCCCACTTGCCCGCCTGCCCTCCAAGCCAGCCAGTAAGGCGCTTTTATGCTGTGATTTTCTGGCTGGCAGCCGTCCTGCTTTATTCGGACACTCCCTCCTTAACCGTGCGTCTCGACCCTGACCAGCCGCCTGTCTGCTTTTATTGTCGACACTGCATTTCTGTGCTCTCCTTGTTCTATTTTACTTTCTGCTTCACATCTTGACAAGTTTCTAAGCGACGTAGTATGTCCTCTGCTCTCCTACCTATCAACAAGCCAGAGAGTCCAGAGCGCCTCTGCCACAACGACAGTCTTACCTCGCCGATTTCCTTACCACTCACGTCACGATCGCCGGACTCTGGTAGCCGCAGCTCTCAAGCCACAAGACGGCGCGAGTTTGAAGCTATGGCACCGGCAGAAGAAGTCATGGATGATGCCATCACACCCACCAACGAAACGTTCGGAAGCAAGGCCCTGGCAGAGCAAAAACCTCTCCCTATCCCGAATCCTGAACCAGCCAAGGATCCAGCCGGTGCCCCACAACGAGAAGACTCTCAGGGCAGCCGCAAATCAAATGCTGGTGACGATGTGCACATGGACGATTCGGATGCCGAGACTGAGAATGCGGGCGCCGAGGACGCCGCCGCTGCGTCGGACGATGAGAGCGTCAATGCTGACGGCTCAAGAGCTAAGAAAAAGAGATCGATACGCTTTCATTGCACCGACTATCCACCATGCAATTTGAGCTTCACAAGAAGCGAGCATCTTGCTCGTCACATTCGGTGAGCCAATATAAACAGCCTAAGTTACTCTTCCATCTACACGTCTTGTGCTGACACATGTCCGCTTTTTTCAGGAAGCACACAGGCGAGAGGCCATTTCAGTGCCACTGTTCGAGACGCTTTTCCCGCCTTGACAATCTCCGCCAGCATGCTCAAACCGTTCATGTTAACGAGGATATCCCGATAGATTCTCTGGCGGCCACAAGCACCCGGTTTCAGCGACAGGTACGGACCGATCGCGTGCGTGCAGTTGGTGTCCGAGCTAGGGCTTCCACAGCTGGTAGCATGGGTGTACCAATACGAGGTCATTCGAAATCCCTGTCTACGTCCAGTATTGCCAGTGTGAGCTCCGTCGGCTCGTCCGCCTTTTCTGTGCGAGACGACTCTCGTCGCCGGCCGCCGCCGCTCGTCATGGCCGATCCAAGATCATCCCGGCTGGCGGTTGATGGCTCATACCGCGCTAGACCTGATGGCCAGTACCCACCCCCATCACCATCTACCGAATATACCACTCCTACATCCGCCTCTTTCTCCCTTGGCCAGGACAGTCCTCATTGGGGTTCTGCGGTTGTTTCGTCGCCTCCTTCACACAGTCGTTCGCAGAGCATGTACTCCGGTGGCGTCCGAACACCTGGTCGTCGTTTGAGTGTGCCGTCCGTAACCGGAAATCCTCTCCAAACTTCGTCACCGAGTTTTGTTGGGGGAGCCCGACCCTTGTTAGGCACGCTGAATACGTCAAACAGTGGCTTTTTCTCAAGCCCGAATGCTAACAATGCCCTTGCATCTCCTACGGCCTCCACGTCTTCCGGTTGGTCGAGAAAAGATTCTATGTCGTCAGTAACCGATGAGTCGTGGCGGCGCCGGACTTGGCATCCTGACACGAGGCACTTCAATGGCAACAATTTGAGTTCTGCTGCCAGTGCCACTGGAGCGGCGTCTATCTCCACAAATAACATGAATACTAGCCCTTCTGCTGCCACTCGTCTAAATCACGTCATATCTTCGTCACAGTATCAGACCGCCTCCGTTGCATCCCCTCCGATTGCTAACCCAGCCACCCAACAAACAAACCTCCGGCTTCCGGGCATAGAGTCATTTGACCCCTTGCTACATCAGCGTCCGACATCTCCTCGGCGGAGAGCCCCGTCTCCCATGGCTATCGATGCCGATAACGGTCCCGCTCTGCGCTCTGTTGTCTCTCCACCAGATGATCGCCGGATGCCTGGTGGGCAGTGGGATAAGACTCTTTATCGTGGACTTACTCGTCTTGAAATTGCCTCTCGCACCCCGCCTCAGGACAGCGCTGGCACTTGGGCCAACGAGGTGACCCGATCAATGCAGGCCCAGGCTGAGCAAGTCGCCACCGGTGGTCAGCAACAGCAGCAGCATCGGCAGCAACAGCAACAGGAACGGGAACGGCAACAGCAACAACAAAAGTTGCAACAACCGCAACAACCGCAACAGTTACAACAGCAGCCGCAGCAACAACGGTCAACAGCCGGTGTCAGATTTGAGTCGACGGATATGCAAAATGTGGAGGTGGCCTACAGAAGCGGTGACTTCATCGATAGAGGATTTGTTCGGGGTCACCACCACACCGTGTCGGCACCCTCCTTTAACAGTCTCACGCCCCGCCAGCTGAAGAGGCAAGGCTGGTACAATGGTCCGGTTACTAACTCGCATACTACCGGTGAACTGGATTCGCGCGTTGACCGAATGGTTCATCCTAACCTTATAAACGGATTTTCTGGGTTTCCGTCTCGCGTGCCCCAAACTGTTCACGAAAATCAACAGGCGCATTTACAGCGGTTGTCAAACCCGGAGCAACACTCACATCAGCAACTGGACCAGAACAACAACGATCCAGATCCTTTGCGTCGCCTGGAAGCTTTAGTGGCTGTAGCTACCAGTGAAGCCTCTGCTGCTGCGGCCTATTGATCATCGTCTGATTGTGACAGAGTACCGGTTGTTTTGCGCACATGTACATTTAACGACTGAGATATAGCAAGGCAGATGTGATCGATTGTTACCGCATAGTTTTTGATTCTTTTTGCTTTCTTTCAACGTCACTACTTCCTCACGATGCTTTCATTCTTTAACACCGCATACTCCAACGAAATTTTATGACTTGTTTTTTTTTTTAACTCTCATCCATGGTCATTGTCTAACATTATACGACCATCATTCACTATTTTTTCCGGCCATTGTCTTGTGCTTACAAGTTCATAAATTTGTGCATAGGTTTGGGACTTTGAAGATTTCTCGCAATGTTGCGTTGATGATTGTGGAAATAACCGCAACGGATATTGCCGTCTTGGATAGGTATATTGTGGTGTCTTGTGTATCCTGCGTATCTTGTATGCGAAAAGAGGGTGTCACTGGACACAAGGGAAAACAGGCACTCGTTTGTCTTTTTTTTTTCACTTGCATTTTTTGGATGTGATGCATTTTTCATTTGGGGAATATTAGTTGGTTGTGGCGCCGATGTTTAAATCACGCTTATTTGAATGGATACAGTTTTTGGTTATTTGATTTCTGTTGCCTTCGAGAGTTCTTTCATTCTGTTCCTCCCTGGTCTTTGGACTATTTGGCTTTTTGCTACGTCGTCGGAGGCTTTTGGGGGCAGGTGGGGGTGGTGTTGTCAACAGCTAAATCATTGGGGTAGCTCATGCCTATCGAAGTGTCACTTGGAAGCATAAGAAGACAGGACAGGGAACACAGTGCAGACAGATTGTGTCTCTGCTCGTAAACCTACTTTCTTTTAACGCATCAGCATTACAGAGATACCCTCCCCCCTTGGCCTTTTGTTATTCGAGCTGTTTCCTTAGTCGTTACAACGGTGCTTGCATATGTCTCGTCAATTGTAAATTCAAAAGGATACATGATCGTAATTATTATAAAGGCGAATATTGTACATTTCTGATGCCTTCTCAACTGTGCCATTTTTATCCAGGAAATCTTCAATTGAAGAACATGAACGCCGCAGAACAGATAGCAATACCAACACCAAGACGTCTTCAAGATGGAAAGCAACCCCCGAAAGCAAAAGAAAAGACAAAAATGCCCAAATCTAAACCCCCCTCTCCCCCCATAAACCCAACAAATGCATGAAATGTTAAGCTAGGATGTACACGCGACCGGCGATTTCCTTCCCTCGATACCATCCGCATAGTCAGACGGAGATCTCACCTCGTTTCTTAGTGTCTTCTCAAAAGAAGGTCAAACATCTAGCATACTACGAACTTGCTGAGGCGGTCCGCTCACGGATGCCAAAGTTCCAGTACTGTTGCTTCTCTCCGATGTCCCTGGCCTGTTTTGGCCGCTAGACGAGCCTCTTGACCGACCCCGCCGTTCTTCTTCGGTAGGATAAGGCGGTGGCGGCCCGTCTTTCATGAGCTCCGCCCTCCGGTCAACCGGTGTGGCCGATTCTGATGGGAAAAGCATTGAGGCAGCGGCGGCCATTGTACGTTCCGTCCGCCGGCGGTCAGATTTGCCACCGTAGGTCTCAATAGGCGAGCGAGATGCATTGAGCGAACCAATTGAGTTATTGCGGGCTGGTCGTGATGGCGCAGTAGAGGTCAACTTGTCCATCTCAACGGCGTCTGCTTCACGAGCACGCGTTGCCAAAGATTCGTTGATGTTCTTCGTTGTCGCACGTCCACCACCGATCTCCCGTACATTACGAGCGATACGGTCGCGCAAGCGCTCACCTTCCGGAAACTCGCCGTTGACACGTCGCCACCATGCTGGTTTCTGGACAATGCCGAGAGCCCTGTTGTTTTCAGCGCCGCGCACACGCCGTTGCCGGATCAACTCCCTGTCCTCGTTGGGATAAATGAACCCATAAAAAACCTGCACGAAGACAATGAGCAGACTAGGCGCATATCCGCCAAGGAAAATAGCGAGCTTGTTTCCTTTCACATTCATGACCGAGTACTCGAACTTCCAGGCGCCAAGGGCTTGGTAGGCGACCATGGCGAGCGAGAGCGGTAAGAGAAGGACGAAACGCCAAGGCACAGAGCCAACAAGACCCAAGGCGCGGTTGAAAATGCCACGGTTGCGCGGTAGGTAATGGCTGATCGAGTGGCGCAGAGACACAACAATAACCAGCCACGCGGCAAAGAGAAAGAAGGCAGCCGTCTTGAAACGGTTATCAGTGGCATTGGGCTCCGCTCTCGCCGCAGTCTGCTCAGGGCTGCGCTGCAACTCAATGCTACCCCAACTCCGCGGAACAACGAGGAAGAAGTCCAGCCACAGAAAAAGATAAAAAACCAGAGGGATAAAGAACTCAAACATGGCTCGGCGGTCGTCCTGTGGAAGCGAAAATGGGTTGGGGTCGATGTATTGGCGCTCCATCCAGCTGCCCCAATGGCGTACGGCTTCCCAGACTGTGGCCATGGCGCTCATTTGCATGATGAACCAGAAAAAGGACGTGAGCACAATAGGTAGCTGAACAATATAGTAACGGTCTACGTCAATGTTTGTGAAGAGCGAGATGAGGGCGACAGCGCACAGAAAAGTGCCCCAGTACCACTGCCAGCGGCGACCGATAGGCCAGAACCGCTTCTCGGCTGGCAAATAAAGACGGCCATGCTTGCGAAGGCACATCAGGTTGAAAACGAGCATAAGACCAAAGACGACAGCGAAGACAATGCCGATTGTGGCACGACTGCCGATGTGCTTGATGGGAGAATAGCAGCTGGTGGCGTTGATGAAGGTGCCGTTGGGGAACAAAAGCTTAGGCTCGTACGGGGCAAAAGTCAAAAAGCATTTCGAGCCATTCGAAATAGTGCCGTTGTCGTATATTGTGTAGTTCCAGTGCTGAAGGGTGGTCAAGTTGAAGTGAATTCCGCCCAAAACCGTGTCAGAGGCATTGTTTCCCGCAGGGAAAGAGATGAGGTCGCGGGCGTCAAAGATAGTAGTAACCATTTTTCCCCCCATTGTTCTTGATTAGACTGGGGGAGAAAGTTCTGGTTGTTCAGAAAGAGTCGCCTGAGGTTGGGCGACGACAACGCATTGATCGACGCGATCAAAAGCCTCCACCGATCTGGTCCTTTTCCAGGCAAGACGATATACGAAGAGCCGAAAATCGATGCCAAGAGCAGGTGGACAGCTAGAATAAGAGGACGAAGAAACTAAAACAGGAAAGAAAAGGATAAAATCGCACTCGAGTCGACGAAACAGCGTTTTTTTTTGCTTTTCGCTGTTTTCGTCAAGCAAAAAAAAGTTGTTGCTTAAGGCGCGTTTTGTTTTGTACGGAATGGCGGCTCAGATGCGCAGTTATCGCTCAGTTCGGGCGGATCTGCCGGGAAGGTCAAGAAAACCAAAGCCCACTTAAAGCCGCGAAGTGTCCGGGAACTGTACTCGTATGCATTACGAGTTCAGGCCTCTTATGTTTAAGTGCGACACCATCAAATCTTGTCGATTGATTGTTGTTTCAACTGCTTGCTTTAGCTCGGGTTCTCTTCTACAGGACTTCTGTTCCTGAAATCTTGCTGTATCAGTCAATTGATAAATTCGCATCATTTTCTGGGGACGGAGTATTATGGTACGAGTACGAGTTTCCAAAAGAACAGGCTCGTAAAATCTACGGTGTAATAATGCTTTTCATGCCTGAGTACACTGTGGGGTTAGAGCTAAAAGTGTTGCCCCATAATTTTTATGTACGGAGTACCCGTACCCCATTAGTCAACGCTTTTTCATACGGGAGTTTGACTACCCAGCTAAGCTAGGTGAGATGTCTGTCCCTATCAAACTTCTATGCCAACTTGACAAAAGATATCATGGCAGAACTAGCCGGCGACGACCAGACGTCGTATATCGACTACGAAACCTTTCTGGCACCCGAGTTTGATCCCTGCACCTTTGCGAACACTCTTGTTCTAGCAACCAACGACCCCAACGATACCCCTATCGACCTGTCAACACCCCTCTCGCGAGTGCTGTTTGATATCCAAGAGATCGACTCCCACATCGACCTGCTCACAGCGCGCTCTGCTATTCCTCTCCTTACGTACACGAATGGGCAAACACAAACCAGCGGCCGCGTACTTGCAGACTTAGACCCTCAGATCCAGTCTCTCAACAGCAGCTACAAACAGCTGGAAAAAGATGTAATCCAAAAGCATGCCGAGGCTGACGAGGTTAGACAAGTGGCCTTGCGTCTCTGGGAGACTCTTCGTCTTGGCAGAGCTATTAGCCGTTGCTTACAGCTGGGACGGCAATTGGAAGTTCAGTATGCGGAATTTGTGGGCGCCGTGGCAACGCCTGCCCAAGACGACAACTCGACAATGAAATCAGCCGCAACAGCAGCACCGGAAGGTGCTTCGCGGAGAGAAGACCACCGCGCTCTTATCCGCTGTGCGCACACCATTCTGGGTATACGTGAGATCTTCCAACAGAAGGGCCCTGGCGAAGAAGGCCACGGCCTGAGCAAAGTAGATGCCATTAGCAGGCTTCAAGACGCGGTCGTCTCGCCGGTTGAGAGATCCATACGTGAGGCCGCGGAGCGTGCTGTACGGGAATTTTCGCTGGGATCTGCTTCGGGCACAAAGTCCTTTTCACAGTCAGAGGAAGTCAAAGCACGTACGGTTTCGGCCCTGGTCACGCTGTATCTGATCTCGCCAACTGCCCAGGCCAAGAACGAACGTTGGATGCCCACGGCCATGCTCCAGGCTCTAGAGAGCTATTTACGAGCAGCTCTGCAGAGCAGTATCACTGCGTTGGCGCGTTCTCTTTCCTCCTTGCCATCCCTTGAGCACACGCTCGCCGAGGTCAGCGCCCGCTGCCAGAACATTGTTGCGCTGGAGCTGGTCCTCGATACCACTAAAACGCCGGCTCACCCACTGCGGGCATTTCTGAACATTCCGGCTTCAGCTGGCGAAAACACTAGCCTGCTACAACCTTTGCTGGCCAAGCTGGAGACAGGCTCTCTCCCGTCATACTTTTGGAGAACCCTAGCCAGCAGCTTGTCACCGCGTGTGCAAGACATTCTGACCCGTGGCGGAGTGGCTGCTCGCTCGTTACGGACCAATCGCAGTTCCGTCAGCGATGCCATACGAGAATGTGTTCTTCGCGGTATGCAACCGCCACCAGGTGTATGGGCGGGCACTAAGCGATCCGTCAAGATCAAGGGAGGCGGTGGCCGATCAGCAGGTGCTGCCGGCAACAGCGGCGCGTGGGATCGCGAAATTGCCGTTATGGTGGGCAGTGTAACTGGGCATCTTGGTCGTTAGGTTTTGGGTTTTTTTTTGGTACTACTCCAGCATATTACTCTATGATTGAAACGTCCAACGCTCTCGACCTCTTTTTACCCTTATTTTGTGCCTCTCAGGCACTGTGAATACTACAAACATTCAGATATCGCACTTTCACGACAAGCAAACGTGGCGTCAAATCAAAGCGCTACTTTGCAAGCTAGAATGTGGTAGACGGAGAATGCTCGGTAAGTTTGAGGCCGGGTGAGATGAGTCATCGCAATTTGAGCTTTAAAGACTCTGATGGAAGAGGACGTGCTAACACGGTGTTCCAGCCCCACTTACAAGGCTCTTTTGGCTGAAGAAAGAACAAAATAGCAATATTCCGAGATTTTGTGTTTTTGCGATCTCATCAAGAGGTTCCTACCTGTCAATTTGGCTTTTTAAGAGGCTTGGGGCTCGCGACTGTTTTTCAACGGGCTCAAAACGAGAAACCTGAATACCAAAACCCGCAATTTGCTAACAAATTGCCACCATGTCCAAGGCGCACATTTTGACGTTGTCCTGTCCGGACAAGCCCGGCATTGTGCACGCTGTCACAGGCATATTGGCGTCGCATGGCTTGAATGTGCTGGACCTCCAGCAGTTCAGTGACCGTGATTCCGAGACCTTTTTCATGCGCGTGCACTTTGGTCCCACAGAAACCGAGTCTACGGAATTCCTGACCGTGCCATTTGCGGCTCTTGCAGCAGATTTTTCCATGACATATGACATTCGCCCAGTCTCTAGCAAAGTCCGCATGCTCATCATGGTATCCAAGATCGCACACTGCTTAAACGACCTGCTGTTTCGGGTCAAAGCCGGCCACTTGCGCGCCGAGGTGCCACTGGTGGTGTCCAACCATCCCGACTGTGGTGATCTGGTACGGTCGTACGGGATCGAGTTTGCTTACCTACCTGTGACCAAAGACACCAAAGCCGAGCAAGAGGGCCGCATTTTGGAGTTAGTGAAGGAACACAACATCGAACTGGTGGTGCTGGCTCGCTACATGCAAGTACTATCACCCATGCTGTGTTCGGCCATGTCTGGCCGCATCATCAACATCCACCACAGCTTTTTGCCCAGCTTCAAGGGCGCCAAACCTTACCATCAAGCTTATGACCGCGGCGTCAAAATCATCGGCGCCACCGCTCATTTTGTCACTGCAGACTTGGACGAGGGTCCTATTATCGAGCAACGCGTCACCCGTGTTGACCACAGCATGAGCGCCAAAGCTCTTGTGGATGAGGGCTCCAATGTTGAGAGCCAGGTGCTGGCAGCTGCCGTAAAGTGGTATGCTGAGCGCAAGGTGTTTTTAAACGGCAGCAAGACGGTAGTTTTCAATTAAGAGGAGGGTTGAAGGCATATTCGTATGTGTTTGTGTGTGAATGTATGTTATAAAATTTAACAGGAACATAGTTGAAATAAGAATGAAAGCATAGAGAATCTGGCGCTTAGGCTCCGTAAGTCGATGTGAATTTAATAAGACAACCAGGATACCGATTTGAACTCCTACTTCCTACTTTCTTGGACAGACGTCCATCAAAGCCGTTGAGAAGTAAGAATGCGTAGCCGGCAACAAGCGGCAACAAGCTGCTTAGCACATCAAAAACACGCTAAAAGCCGCTTTGTATTACTTTCTTTCTTTTGCTGTTCTGCCCACGTTTCTGGCCATGTTTTGGAATGCTCGCTGCCTGAACGGGTTATGTAACGACAACGTCATAATCATTTAACGCACCAATCAGGATGTGGGAACTCACAGCTGTGCATCTCATTTCTGCCTTTGCCCATTTCTGCCCTGAATGATCTTGTTCTCCGATAAATACATTCACACACTCGAGTTTTCGCTGGCATCAAAACTGCCGTTCATTGGATCTATGCCAATTGCCTTCTCGCGGTCATTATACGCAAATTATGGCCGATGATCTAGCACCTGGCAGCCAACGGCACATGGCCATGCCAGATTCATTGCTACGAATCAAGGGATATCTCCAACGAGCTGCTCATGCAGCTTCCTTCCCTTTGCATGGCATCTATTACTTTTTGCGCCACCCAGCCTACTACCCATTGTTTTACGGCCGCCTTGTCCCTCTGTCGGCCATATCTTTTTTAGTCTATCTTCTTCTTTTTACCTTTGCCTTCTTACCTCAATTTGCCTTTCTAGCTATCTTTCACGGATGGGGCGCTTGGGCCAATGCTGTTGTATTAGTATTGGGTGAAGGCCTGGTCATCATCCAAGGCCTTTTTGAGGGCTTTTTTGTTGACGAATGCCGCGTGGATGTTTTCGATGTAGGTCACCGATTTTGGGGGGGGGGACGGGTGGGGGGAAGGTTTAGATCTTCTTTTGTGCGAAGAGCACTTAAGCTGACATTTGACAAGGCAACACTCATTGATTTGGGCTATGCAGATCTCATAGCTCCCCAGAGGATTCTTTTCCTCAACGCTCCTAACTCGGTCAAGATGCTCGGCAAGCCCACATCATCGGCTGTGTATCAACCGTGGAGCCTGGTGCAAATTGTTGAACTGATCGTCTGTCTGCCACTAAACTTTATACCTATCGTAGGAATACCGGCATTCATCATCATTACGGGGTCTCGTCTGGGAAAATTGTCCCAGTATCGCTGGTACAAGCTACGGGGTCTGAGTAGGAAAGACCGAAAGAAGGAAATTCGGGCTAGGTCATGGGATTACACCTGGTTCGGAACCGTGGCTATGCTCTTAGAGTTGATTCCTGTGCTTTCCTTCTTCTTTCTTTTAACTTCTGCCACAGGTGCGGCCTTGTGGACGGCTGAAATGGAAGGAAAGCGAAGGCAGAATGTTCCATCGGAGCCGACAGCAGCGGCGTCAGAGCCAGAACCACCAGCAGAAGACTATGAAGATAATCCTGTATGAGACTTTGAAAAAATTTGGTATTTCTGTAATTTAAAAGATAGAGTGAGCATAGTGATCCATCCGGCGCAAATTGCTTTGGTTGTTTACGGGGTCTTTGTGCCCGCACACTTCTACATATATGTGACTGCATCAGCACAATCACAACATCTCAGAAGACTGACCAACAATTTCAAACGGCATCAACCACAGACGTCAAATGGCTTTATGTCATGCAGATAATTGTCGTTTCACCGGGACACGCGTTTTTTAGGAGCCAAAGGCGCGTTCTTTCCGTTTCTATTGTCCGAACTAGGGTCACTCTTTCCTATTTTAGCATTTTTGAATTGCAGATGTCTCGCGAGTCCGCTGAAATTTTCGAACCCCCTTTCCCTCCGACTCGTTCCGTAATATTCTCATTCATTCTGTTCGTCCACGTCTTCCCCCTTCTCTTTTGTTCTCATTCGGCTTCGTTGGATCTGGCCTTCGTTTCCCTTTGCATTCTCGGGAGCTTCAAGCCAAAACGTCAAATCTCGTTCTTAAATCTTTGTTGCCTGATGAAAAATGCCAATGACCTCTTTGTGACTACTTAGCACCTATTGGTTATTTGTCACTTGTTTGAAGTGAGCAGCTCGTAAGGGCTCTAGCTTGAATCCTCTGGGCTCTTTTTGACTCCCTTTTGTGTGTTTGGCTGTGTATGTATTGTATTGACTTTAGTCAGTACGAAGAAACTCCTTAAAAATGGAGCCTTGCCTCTTCATTTTTCTAGCCTACATGATTGCAGCTGCGGCTGCCGTGTTTCCTAGGTACGTGTTTGTGACAACCTACATATCCAGAACAAGCCACCAAGTCACACTGTCAAGGTCAAGCCAAAACTAACTTTCTTCTCTGTGCTTTGAAGCAGAGGGACGGCGCTTGGAACTGCGCTTGGAACTGGAACTGGAACCGGGTATGGATGGTCAAATCTGACTACAGCAACAGGTTATGGGTATGGAACTTCTGTTCCTCCATATCCTTATTATCCATCCTATCCCCGTGGTAGTGGCACGGCAGCAAAAATCACCACACATCTAATTCAGCCATACACGGTAGTTGTCGAGACATTTACAATTCCACTTGGACCAACATCAACGGCATGCTCTGGCACAACTTCTATTACTTCAAGGCCGGTCGTTGCATCCCAGGCCCCAAACACCGTTGTTGCAACTTTCACAGTGTCGGTCGGACCCAACTCATCGTCAACGATACTTCATACCTTTACCTTTAGTTCGTATGGTCCAGAAGGTACTACGACGAAAAAAGAACCTATCAGCTCGCTGTCTAAACCAGCTCTGATCTCCGTGCATACCAGCACTTGCTCACCTACCCCTGAAATCACGACACGGCCAAATATCAGCACGCCAGCTGTTTCAAAACCGTGCTCGACACTGAAAACTTCAACTGCCTGCTCTAAGTCTAAGAAGTTAGAAACACCAAAATCCATGATCACAGCAAGCTTCACACTTACACTTCCTCGTAATTGGCCGTTTACAAAACCGACCTCGTCGACCGGAGAAGATGTTACAGGTGCGTCTATTTCCGTATTGGGAAAACACTGTTTGCTTTGCTACCGGGCCAAACGACTAATTTAACGTAACTAGACTCCTCCCATTCCACCACAACAAAATGTACAAAGACTGAAGGCAACAACCGCACGACCACACCAACCTCAATGATAACAGCGAGTTTTACGCTCACGTTACCTGGAACCACCCCACGTATCTCACAGCAGCCCTATACCAAGACTCATACCGCTATGCCATGGAAGACAAACACACCAACAAGACAGACTTGCTTGTCCAGCACGATCACTAAGCCTACTACCACTAGCAAATCAACGTCTACTTGCATAAACCCGTCAATTACAGTGATATCGCCAAGTAGGGTAGACGAAACACAAACACAATCTCGCGTGACTTTAACTTATACACTATCAACCAAAGTTACGATAACGGCTGATGTTGGAATGAAAACATCGACCCCATGTTCGCTTGAAACAACAAATGCAGCTTCTAACAACGCAAATCTCCTTACGTTGACTTACACCCTGCCTGCAGGGCCCGGCCACTCGGCACGGGTTGTAACATTCACGACGACGCGTCCGCAGTTTTCTATGTTACCGTTGTCTATGTCAGGTACAGCTCAACTAGCTACCTCACCTACTTCAGCAACGGGACCGACGGCCATAGGGACCCAAACACTGAGTGGCACAGGCGTGTCTTCCTTGCCTAGCCATTTTCCAGTGTCTGCAAGCACATCCAATGGGAGTGTTTGGCCATTTAGCATAGTTTCCGGTTCGCTTGCTAGAGCGTCTGTACAGCCAACGTGGAATTTGACGGTAAACCCAACTGGGAGCACAACTGCAAGCGTGGCAGCGGGGTCTCTTACCTCCTTCCCACGCAGCAATACTTCGCAGACGAATGTCATTGTCCTCCCAACCGCAGGTACTTTTACAGTTTTGAGTACAGCTTCTCCAGCTCCGTCAGCTGTCAATATGTCTGCATTTGCAAGATCAGCTACGTCTTTCGGAAGAACAATTCCTATGACTGCTCTTTTACCGGTATTGACCCCCCCCAGTTCCCTCGGCTTGTTTTATGTTTTAGGTCCGGATTTTCGGCGGGATATACGCTAATACAGAATAGAATCACCAGCACACGAGACATCGTCCACTTCGACGACGCAACATGCTTGACCAGAGCCTAAGCCACTTCAACTGTGACTACGGCCCTGCGTCGCAACATACCGTCATCAATGTAAGCCAGTTTTTCATTAGTGGCCTTTGGTCTAACTTTAATCGTATTACATCGTGTTAATTGCTCTTCTGCCAGTTTGATGATGTAACTCCTTCGCCCGATCCCAGTGATGAGTGCCCAATGCCCCGTCCATATCACGGGTTTGACTTCAGTCGGGGATTCAAAATTGTTCCATCCTCTACCACCTGTTATGTGACCTCGAAATCACCAAATCTCCTTCAATACCAGCCAGTGACTCGCGAAGGTAGCTATCAAAATGAGACCGCCAAGATCACACTGGGGAAAGAAAACTTGCATCAATGTGTCAGGTTTGATCTTTTATCCTGGAAATTAGGCTGCCAGTCACGAGAAACTCCTTGCGAGTTTAACATCACAGGGATGCAGCTGGTAGACAAAACCAATTACACAACGAAGAGCTCTGATGTTTTCGTTGGCTCGGAGACATTTAACATTGAACCTTGCCAGAAGCCGCGAGGTTGCCCGCTGACGCCCATTTTCCCGAACCCCAGCATCTTCTCAAACTTGACATCTTTCGCAATCCAACTTAAAAGCCGCGGAGATCTATTCGGTACCTGGTGGGCTGATGATCTTGAAATTAAATATACCTGTGAAGGCGCGTCTGCAGCCTGTCCTGGCCAAGGCGACGGGCGAGCGGGCCAACCGTTTTTGTCTGGCGATCGACCCCGCCGCTTTTGGCGCCGGGATTTAGGTCTGACGCTATAAGACCTTGACAGAGTTTTTCATTCCTCAAAACTATTCGTATTGTCATCTATCATCATTGCGACGTATGGTTAGTCTTATGTCGCAGGAGAAGAAGTGCGGAGTGAAGACCTTTAAAGTGTGTGTGGATGTGGGGTTTCATAGCGTAAATTATGGGGCAGGACATTTTAGCTTAATATCGAGAAGAAGCGGGCTTTTGCTACATATAGGATGACCAAAAGTCGAACAGTTAGACCTCAGAGAACTTTGCAGATATTTTGTCTTTACGGAGTGTTAATGAATATATCAAAGAGGCCACTATCCAATTCTATGCAAGTGATCACTCACGAAATTTGGAGCATGGGAGCTTAGCCTCGGGCCGCTCTGAACTCGGGCGACGGGGTAGACATGCAGATATCCGGTCTCGGGCACGGTTCTTCTTGGTGGTGCCGGCATTCCGGTCCCAGCGGGGGTCCAGCGGGACTAAGTGTGACCAGCAGAATTTGAAGCGCCTGTAAACTGTCCCTGTGATATTTTGCACTTGAGACTTGCGACTTGTATTAGTGAACATTTCAGACTGCAGCTTGGCCCTGGTTATTCCCGAGGCGCTTCAACCGAACTTGGGATGCTTCCATTGACCCCCGTTTCGCTACCCTAGCGGTGCTCTTCGCTTATGGTTGCTCATCCACGCCCTTATAATGACTCTTAATTCTAACTTTTTAGTGCTTCGTATTGAAGCACATCGTTTACTCGTAAATTTCTACTTTTACTCAATTTTCGGGGGTTGAAAAAAAAAAAAAAAAAATATTGAGTCATGTTATAATGATGGATCCAATGTTGAGTGTTTAAACTCACTTCCGACAGCAGACAACAAGAATATTCAGGAGGGTTGGCCTGTTGTCGCTTTTTGCTCTTGTCCAATATCTTCTAATTCGATCTACTTTTGTCTATTTTCACATCTTGTTTTATTTGTCGAAAAATCCAGAAAAGAGCCGCCACGTCTCATGCTATTATCTGTGAACCATTCACGCACCGGAGTGCGCCAGCGTCATTCTAGGTCGATTTTCTGTATTCTCACCATTAACTTCTTGGCTTGATATTTTCCTGCCTCACCACCCACAACCTCCAGGATTTCTTGGAGAATAGACTAGTTCGATGACCATGGGCGAGGGTCAGCAACCAACAAGTAGTAGCGACGCCGCCTTAGGCCACGGGGAAAGTAAAACCGGATTAGATGATGTCCCTTCTTCGTCTCGTCTGTCCGGAGACACAGGAAAATTTCCCACGGAAAAACATTCTGCTGAAATGAGAAAAGACAGCACGTCGATAGACAAGGATAAGCAGCATGCCGATGCCGGCCAGGATGATGACCAGGACGGCCAGCAGGAAGAGGAAGTTGAAGACATATCAGCCACAGGCATTCAAGAAACACAGGATGCTAAAGGATGTGGGAAGCAGCCCTCAGGGTCGAGATTATTAGACCGCGTTCTCAGCAGAGCTAGCGCGAAGAGTGCGGTCCCCGGGCCCCCTCCAGATGGAGGATGGAAAGCATGGTTGGCAAGTAAGCAGTATTTCGACTCTACAAACCACGTGGAAAAACACAATGGTGAAGACGGAAGAGCTTACGCTGTGGCCACGAATACTGACAAGACATGGGCTAGTTGTGTATGGACACCTTGTCCTCATGAATACGTGGTATGTATAGTGCGTAAACGGCGTTTTTTGACCTTGTATTGTCTGAGCATGCAACACGTTTCTAATCAGGTCTTACGGAAGGGGCTTTATCAATTCATTTGGAACATTTCAAGCGTACTACACAAGCTTGCTGGATCGGCCACCGTCCGATGTTGCCTGGATTGGTTCTATACAGGTCTTTTTGATTTTCTTCATCGGGGCCTTCACTGGTAGGCTGTCTGACGCTGGCTACTTCCGGGCCCTCCTGGCCTTTGGCACCGCTATGCAGATGGTCGGACTCTTCACTGTGGCCCAGTCACATAAGTACTGGCATTTTATATTGTCACAAGGGATTGTTTTGGGCATCGGCAACGGTTGCATGTTTTGTCCGACACTGGCTGTTGTGAGCACATACTTTAAAAAACGGCGATCGTTGGCCATTGGCATCATTGCGAGTGGAAGTGCGACTGGTGGCGTCATCTTTCCCATTGTTGTGCGGCAACTCCTACCAAAGATTGGTTTCCCGTGGACCTTGCGTGTCATCGGGTTCATACAGCTAGCGACCTTACTTGTCGTGAACATGGGCTTACGGCCACGCTTGCCGCCGCGACGTACGGGCCAACTGTTGGAACTGGGGGCTTTTAAGGAGGCGCCTTATACGTTTTACGCAATCGGAAGCTTTTTGGTGAGTTGAGCATTTTATCTTTGTCCGTGTCGGAGGCTAGCTGCATCCTGTCGTCTAACTCGTTGTCAACTTACCAGTGCTTTTGGGGACTGTATGTATCGTTTTTTTACATTGCGTCTTTCAGCCGCAATATCATTGGACTCAGCTACACAACATCGCTTAACCTTCTTTTGGTGTTGAATGGTGTTGGCGCCATTGGACGCATCGTTCCCAACTATATGGCAGATAAGTTCGGCGCCATTAATATGTTCATCATCTCGGGTATAGTTGCAGGGATTGCCTCCTTCAGCTGGATTTCCATCCATAAAGTGGCGGGCCTCTACGTTTGGTGTGTATTTAATGGCCTGTTTGCGGGAGCCGTGCAATCCCTTTTTCCGGCAGGTCTAAGCAGTCTCACGACCGATCTGAGCCGGGCTGGTGTCCGCCTAGGCATGGTTTTTACTATCAACAGTTTCGCTACTTTAACGGGACCACCGATTGCCGGCGCGATCATCTCCGCAGCGAACGGCTCTTACATCGGAGCCCAAGTGTTTTCAGGAGCAACAATGTTTCTTGGAGTTTGCTTTCTGATATCGGCAAGGATTGCAATGACAAGAAAACTCGGACAAGGCTGGAACATAAAAGTTTGATACGACTAGCTGAGGTCTCATCCAATCCAACCAATGCCGCATTCATTCTTTTGATTTTTTTCTTCTTACACATGCGTGGGGGAACAAAAGATCGCAGTTCGCTTTGCATATTAGACTGGCCACACTGTCATATATTTTCTGAGAGAAACCATAAAAGGAGTTGGGAGTACATATAAGGAATACAGCTGCAAAGGGTCCGAAGTTAACTTTAGACCTATTTATAATCAATGATCAGTTGACGTTCAGAAACAGCCGAACGTCCTTTTTTCAGAATGCGAATTCGGCTAACAGCCATAAACGATCAAGCACGTTTCTTGCGCAGAGCATCCCGTAAAACTGAAAATTTGAAGGCGAAGCGCAGCATAACAAAGCGTGCCCAGTTGCTCCCTAAGAAGCTGAGAATCCAAAGGGGTGTACTAAATGTACCAACGAATAGGGTTTCTCGTGTGCCAAAGAAACGCCAGGGTCCAATTTCCCAGCCTTTGCCCCGGAGGGCTTCCGAGACGACGCATTTGGCATATTGCTCCGTAGACATACGCGTTCCTTGGCCCACTGAACCAACTACCTCTCGCATGCTTTCAAAGAGGCTGTTCTCTGGCCACGGTTCAGGTGCAGCGCGCTTGTTGAGCAAACTGTGCACATAGGCCGTAGTGACGTTAAGTACGCGTACGCCGTACTCAGCAATCTCAACAGAGAGCGTACGGCTATATGACGCCAAGGCCGCCTTAGTCATGGCATACGAGCCCTTGAACGGGTATGGCATGTACTCGGATGCAGATGAGATATTGACCACAAGGCCACCGGCTGCAATCAGTTGAGGCATAAGGCACTTTGTGAGAGCCATGACAGAAAACACGTTTGTCTCAAAAACTGCGCGCACCCGATCAAGTGCGACATCAGTCAAAGGCATGACATAAGAGATGCCTCTTTAGATTCAGTATTGGAACGTCAGCAAATATATCCATATTGATTATTCGGCTTGAAGGGAGCGGGGAAAAGGGGTGGAAGGGGACTGCAATTACGCATTATTGACAAGAATATCAAGCTTTCCGCCAGTGATATCCTCCACCTTCTTCGTGATGGCATCAATGCTCTCCTGGCTATTGACGTCCAACAATGCAGTTGTCATGCCCAAGGCTGCCAAGTCTTCCAAGGCTTCTTGACGGCGAGCTGTGGCAATGACATGACAACCTGTCGATTAAATCCCCACAGCATGTTAGAAGACTCAGGCAACCGACTTAGACTTGACATATTACGCTTGGCACGAATCTTTACCTCTCAAATGAAACTCTCGTGCTAGGGCATTGCCAATGCCTCCAGGCGAGCATCTAGCAAGGTTCCGTTAGCGGGATGTCATCTTTATATTTGCACTAATACTGACAGCCCATGAAGAACTCATACCCGGTAATTAGAACGGTCTTTTGAGAAAGATGTTGCGCCATCGTGATTATGCCTTATCAATGTGCAACAAAACGAAAGGATACATTCAACCAACCAACATGGCCAGAATAAAATTTGGCTAGAATATGAGTTGGGTATTATGGAGTAATAAATACATTTGGCCTGTGATACGTATTAACGTAAGCCGAGGTGGCGTGCCTTCGACTGTAGTACACGTGACGCGCACGCAAGGGTGGGATATTTTTGGCCGTTATACGAGAACACTTTTACAATAAACACCATACCACATTATGTAGCTGGATGTCGGCTTCCATCGAGAGTATAATCTTATACGTCATATAGCCATGGCAGGATTACCAAAATAGCGGCCATTGCGGCCAAAGCTGAGAGCAGCTTTAGCTAGTATAGTAGCGTCCAGGTTGGGGGCCACTATAAAGTTCTTGATTTTATGTTGAGGCTCTGTTGCTTCTTATAGGAACACCACTCAGCATCTATAATATTGTGTGAAACTTAAACCGCTAGATACACCAAAATAGCATATCGGTCTCTCATATACCAAGGGACTCAAAGATCTGATAGATACGCCGCTTTATTCTTGATTACATGTTTGAGCGCGGCGTTGCCCGTGACAAATTGATGGCGGGATCAGCTTCTCCTACGCGGCTGGGAAAGGTGGAAGGCGTGCACAGTCGGCTGACAGCTTCTCGACTTCCAAAGGAAACCGAGGAGACGTCGAATGGAATTGCGGCTTTTGTGAAAGAAAGACGGAAAAGTTCTACGTACAGAGCTGTGTCATGTGGCCAAGTCGGATAGGTGGCTAAGAAATGATTCTGCATACCCAATAAACAAGAACTCTCTTCCGATATTGGGAGAGGGGGGGGATGCAGGAACTATAATATGCAAGATGCAAGGGGGAAGAGCCCTGTCCAGCCCGCATCCCCCCACACCTCCTCAACCTCTGGCTTTTTAAAATACAGCCTTCTTGTACAAAGACCTTGACAAACTGTCATTTTGAGGCTTTGGTAAAGTCTTGTTATGTTCCGTGTACTGTAGTGTCTCTTCCGATCAGATCCGTCAAAAGTCATTACCCTCGATTTTCCAGTAGTATTGAGGCATTCACCGGGCACACTTTGCCTCCGCCTTATGTCCTGTCCACAAGTTATGGCTCAGATCTTGAGCTATCTTTTGGCTACCATCCCGTCTCTTCCGATGGCATTTGTTCTAAGTTAGGTCTCTAATATTTGACCGCCAACACCTGCAGCTGAGATATTAACCAGCACATTGCCATACCATCATTTGTTCGTGCCTTTCTTCAAGTGAGCTTTGTCCTTCAGATTTCCATACCGCATCGTTGGTTTTATTTACCAGCTACCGGCTTGACTTGAAATCACCCTTAGGAGTTTTGTTCTATCAAAGGGTTCTCCCAAATGGCCCACATTCCCCAATCCGTTCTCACCCAGCCAAAAATCATTCTTCCCGACACTCTTACTGACTGGAGGTGGAAACGTCAGATCAGTCCTTTCTACGAAGAGGCCGCCCATGAGTCAACGCAGTGGATTACCAGCTTTCATGCTTTTGGACCAGCTGGTCAAAAAGCTTTCAATAAGTGCAATTTCAGTACGTAAATAGGAGGTATGCGAGATCAGCTTATGGTGTTGATTGTATTTGCTAACATGCTTTTATATGAAAGGCCTGCTTGCTGCGTTGGCCTATCCACAGGCGAAAAAAGGTTACTTGCTAGCAGCATTTGCTTCCTCTGATCACCCTAGTAATCAACTGACCCTAGTATGATATTTAGAGCTTCTCCTCGTTGCGTGCCATCTCTTGGACTTGTTTTTCGTCATTGATGATCTTTCTGATACCATGACTGCCGAGGATGTCCGGCTCATTGTGGACATCGTCATGGACGCTTTGCACAATGTTGATAAGCCAAGGCCAGCTGGAGAATGGATTGGCGGTGAGATTGCCAGACAGTAAGCAATAAGCACTTGGCTTGCTATTGGTCTCTATGAGATCGATAGGAAATATTATGACGCTGAGTGCTTGCACTTCCTTCTAACCCATCCGTCTCGCATTACAGAATGTGGCTCCATGCTACGGGATACTTTGACAACAAACTGTTCCAAGCACGCTTTCTTCAGACTTTTGAAGAATATCTCAACTCTGTTGTGCTTCAGGCTGCCGTCCGAGACTCAGCCACAGTGCTCACCATAGAAAATTACATCCTTCAGCGTCGCGACAACATTGGCCTCTACCCATGCTTGGCTCTGCTCGAGACCGAGAAGTGCCGTCCCGACGAGATCGCAAGCCACCCTCTTATGAAAACAATCGAGCAAACTGCGGCTGACCTTTGTGCAATTGGAAATGTGAGATATATCAACCCTTTCCCCATATTGCCCTATAAGATTGGCGGAATATTCTTGGCCCTCAGCCCGAAGTCACACCCTTTCTGACGTATCAGGATTTGGTCTCCTTCAACAAGGAACAGGCTGTGGGTGATGACTGGAACAATCTTGTCTCTATCGTAATGCGTAACTACGACTTAGACATCCAAGGTGCTATCTATTGGATCGTCGACTACAACTCCCAAGTTGTGAAGCGTTTTTACTCTGCTTGCAATGACTTCTACGCTTTGCTGCCACTCTGGGGCGATGAAGCCGATGCAGATGCCTGTGCCTACATAGAGGGTGTTGGCAACTGGATTCGCGCCAACAGTGAGTGGTCCTACGAGAGCGAGCGCTATTTCGGTTGCCAGGGCTTAGAAGTGAAGAAAATGGGGTTCTACTATCTCTTACCAAAAAGAAAACGGGAGGATGGGCCCGTCGCAATTGTTGAACGGGTTTTATAGATATGTTTAAAGTACAATACAAGTTACTCCGGGAGTTTTCAGGTGACCTTTTTTAGTCGTGGTAATAATAATTGGTGTTTTTCTTATACTCCAGACAAACTGCTTCAATGTTCTATATATTCGTCTCTCCGCGGCGCTGTATTTTCAATTTTTGCAATATGTCTTTCTATGGAATCTATGCATTTATTTAGTTCTAATACATCTAGCTGTTTGGTACAAATGTTTCTCTCTCCATGGCCAACTGCAGCCATGTCTTCCTTGCTGCAGTTCTATGTACTTTTGGGGTCAGAAACTCTGGAAACTCTGATCCACAAGCCTCCTTCAGGCCGCAGCTGGCCCGACGGGTTAACGACTTTTACGCGCCCTTTATTGACAGCATCAAAATCAAAGCGCCTCACCATCTCGAGAATGACGACCTTGAAGTTAAGCATAGCGAAAGACTTTCCAATGCACGAACGCGGGCCGTGCCCAAACGCTGCCCAAGCGTACGGGTTGTCAGCCGGGGAGCTTGTCAGATGGTCCCACCGGTCTGGATTGAATTCAGATGCGTCGTCGCCCCAAATTTCCGGGTTGTGTTGAATAACTGCTGGAACTGGCATTACAGTCGTACCTTTACGAATAACCTGACCTGCAATTTCGACATCTTCGATAGCTAATCGTGGTATCCCGCTGACTTTTATTTGGGTTAGCAGTTTCTGTAGAAGCTAGAAAAAGCCATCAAGTCCCAGGGGGGGGGGGGGCGCCCCCCCCCGCACACCAAACGAAACCACAAGAAGAGGAGCGGAGGCGCGG